>OY776112.1:223858630-224458630 GCA_963675035.1 Allygus modestus
TGACAAATATGATAATCATTAACGAGTTCCACAATTGTTCTATCTGTATTTTTACAGCGCTAAAGAGCTGAATTACACACATTTAACAAGATAGTCATTCAACATATAGAAATACCCCCGTCACAGCAAACCTGCATACTCAGCGAATTTCCAATGCATAATACATGTCTTAATACCACATAAAGCAGCATACCAAGTTTCATAAAAATATATTCATAAATAAGCGATATATACAATGTTAATTATTCTCTATAAGAATAACATTGGGGATGAGTACGTAAGTTTGCTGAAACAAGTATCACAAACAATTAATGTTTATGCAAATATAAATATAATTCAACTAAGTGAAGCCACATACCAAGTTTGATCAATATTCATTCATAAATAAGCGATTTATACAATTTTAATTATTCTCCATAAGAATAACACGGGGGATGAGTACACAGGTTTGCTGCAAAACGGCGCACAAAAAATGGTTTGTTATGTGAACATCAATATAACTCAACTAGGCGAAGCCACATACCAAGTTTTATTAATTTATGTTCATAATTAAGGGAGACATTACATTTGACTTATTCTCCATAAGAATAACATGGGGGCTGAGTACGCAGGTTTGCTGCTATGGGAATAATCCTTAAAAATTGATTTTTTGTGCAAATAACAATAGACCACAACCAGATGAAGCTGTAAACCAAGTTACGTCAGTATACGTTCATAAATAAGCGAGATATAAATTTGTTCTTATTCTCCATAAGAATAACATTGGACAACGTACTGTGTTTAGCACTTTCAATATCTCTGTAACCAATTGACGTAGAGAAATGATGAAAACACCAAATTTTGTGTTTTTAAAGCTGAATCCAATGGTGAAAACTAAAATTTGATTTCATTAAATGTTAAATGTAAAAACTAAAAAAAAACATTTTTGGGGTACAAAACCCCACAAAATACCACCTCCGATGGGACGATCTGTCTGGTTTTCAAACTTAAAGTCATAAATGCTGCTTTACACGTTTGTACCAAATTTTATCAAAATCGGACCTTTTTTACGGGATTTATCTTACCCACGGACACACACACACACACACACACACAACACACACACACACACACACACACACACACACACACACACACACACACACACACACACACACACACACACACACACACACACTCACACACACACACACACACACACACACACACACACACACACACACACACACACACACACACTCACACACACACACACACACACACACACACACACACACACACACACACACACAAACACACACACATATATACAGTTTCGAACGAATGGTGTTTTTGGGGTCTGGGGACCTCAAAACGAAAAGTTATCATGGTCCCGGGCCTAGGTCTTACCATGCCGACTACGGTAATAGCTTCTTCCCTATGGGGGAAATTCGCTAAAACAACAATTTACAATACATTTAAGAATGAAGTTTTAACTAATAAGGTTAAATTTTCAAAAGAAATCATCACTTGAAAACAAACGTTTATCAATCCAAAACAAAGCTTATCCATCCCGCACTCCTCTAACATATATAGTGAAATTGACTTTACATCAGTCATAGCAATGGTGATAGTAGTGCTCCGATCGTAGTAAGATGATTTGTCGTCGTAACAGTCAATAATACAAACTTTATAATAAAGATAAACTCAATATAAAGAGGAAGTTATTTTCTTTAGGTCTTACCATGCCGTAAATACCACAAAAATAGGAAGCTATAATCAACAAACCCTTAAAATCATGAAAACTCAATTTGTTTCGAAACCCCGTTTAAAGAAAAATGTCTACACGTTAATTTATAATATAACAAGTGAACCTACAAACATTTAAACAAACACGGTTACTGTTAGATCTTTGCTTGAATATATTAATACGCCATAAAGTATTGATTGTACGTTACTTTTTACTTTAGCATTTTATGATAAAGTAATGCAGTACTTACTACATGGTACTATTACTACATGGTGTAAACATTATGAACATTATTGGTTAATAAAATCCCTAAAATAAAATCATAAAAATATGAGTACAATTAACTACGAAGTAAAGCTGAGGTCAAAGACTTGGAATTGGGAACAACAGGAAATGACAGAGTAACAAAACAGGAAATAAACGGTCAAATTACACAGGTAAATGACCTAGGGTTCAAGCGACAAAATCAAAGTAACTCACCAAAAATTCCAATGATGGCGGCGGAATGCTGACCAGCTACGGACACGAATCACGGCGGGTGTAGGAGTCCAGAATCGACGTGGTTGGTTGACGTGGGCGTGGTCGACCGAATTTGGGGGAAACACGAAATCGGGGGAAACATATCGAGGAGAGATGATGGACAGTTAGAAAAGGAGAGGCAAGAAGTGAAGAGTTGGGAAGTAAGGGGGGCTGGATCGAGTAAGTCCCGCAACACTTAGGTTATAGTAAAATACCGGGTGTTGTCGACCTTCCAACCAAGTCCACCAACGCAGGGCAAACAGAAGCACTTCAGCGACCACAACCCAGAGGGAGAAGAGGACGGACCGTGTCTGCGAACGGAGGAGCCTTGGGAGAATTCTTCAAGACAACCACCGACAAAGGGACCCGGGACCACTTCTGGACGCTGGACCACTCCTGGACACCTTGACCACTGGACGGGACCACGGAGAGGCCAAGGACCGACCGACAACGCAGGGAGACCGCCTGACAGCCAAAATTCCGGACTGCGTGGTATGTGATCTTCACTAAATTGCACCTCTGGTTAAAAGGGAAAAATTTGAGAGAACAGTCGAAGGTTAAGGGAAATGATTTGATAATAATAATGACTAAGCAATGATGAAGATATTAAAAGTTAAAGATTACTAAGACAAGCAATAAATAATCCAAACAGAAAGGGGAAATATATATATATAATTAAGTAGCCTCAGAGTAAATGGCAGGGTTAATTGTTATAATAAATTAAAGACGGTAGACATAATCAGAATGGCCTATAGGCCAAGTTGAGGTGTAAAATAGTTGTACATAAAGATAGCAGTAGCTCGATGTCATTAACCATCGTTCAATTAATTTAGTAAGTGTTAATGAATAACTGTTACATGAATGAATTGATTATTGAAGTATAAAGGCCCACATGGCTTAACATTTTAATGTAATATAATGTGACAATGTTTAATTTGGAAAGGTTTAAGGGTAATTATTTTGATGCGTAATTGATGGATGAAATATAAAGGACTAAACTATTAATAAAGTGAATTGAGTAAACCTTTAATGGTAGATTAACGGCTACATGCCCAACAATGTAAATTAAATGTTAAATATCGAGTTAAGGGTGTGTATTCATATGGAAGGTGTGGACTGTGACGTATAAATTGCCTTAAAGAACTTTGGCCATGCCAGAACAGAGTGATCTTTATTAATGATTTGTTAGCTTAAGAGAGTATTGATTTATATTGTGTTTGTCATTTCAGTTGTATTTATAAATAGGAGTTAGGGCACAGAGGCCTCTATTTAAAGGGTTGTCACGAATATTTATCATTATATAATAAGGAGGAAATAGTCATCTGATTTATGAATATTAAAAGGAATATATTATTACAAAAAACAAAAAAAATCTTACATGGTGGAGATCACTGAATTGGTTTAATTACCATAAAATTGATTGAATTGACACAGAGTGAGTGATGTTTTATCAGCATAAGATGGTTATAGAGATAAGAAGGTATTTCTGAGATAGGATAAAACTGCATAGGGACAGAAATAATGAATCGAAGGGAAGTAATCGACTAAACGGTTAATACTGTAGGGCACTTACAAATAAAAATAGCCTACAATATATTTAATCAACAGATATATCGCATAAAATAATAAAAGTCGTCAGGGTTTAATAAAACATAAAAGACAGGTTGTATAACAGTAATAAATAAATACAAATAAAACTGTCTAGGGTTTTGTTAATTTAAAATAAAATGAAATGCCAATAAACCAAGTTTCCTTGCCTTCGGATATTTATAGGGTAAAGAAAGAACGGCTACAAGCAATATTAGTGAAGTTTAACATTAAATACAAAGACGAGGACACGGTTGCCGAATTAAGACCCATTGTAGCCGATCTTAAAGCTTATTTAAAAAATAATTGGTCTGAAGAAAAAAAATTCATTTTAAGAAAGTTATTAGGGAAAAGATTCTTAACCGATGTTGAGTTAGAAAAATACCCATTGCTTAGGAGAATTGAACAATTCATTAGGGATAGGGAAAACCTTTACGACACGCCAGCCAGCGAGGACAGTGACGGTGACGACTACGAGGACATTGACTTAGCTTCAGTGGACACAGACGACCCTCCAGGTCACATTACACCCCAAGGGACGAATAGGGAAAATCATAGAGCACTCACGGATAATTACATAGGAGACCGCGAGGATAACATGACGACACCAAAAGAAAATTTACCGTTAATATCTGCTGGTACGTACTATGGTCTACCAACTGAAAACCCCAACGATTTTATAGACAAGTATCAAATCGCGGCACAGTCAAATAATTGGCAGGATGCTTCAAAAATAAAATTATTTCCGGCACACCTAGCAGGGACGGCACTTACATGGCATCAACATTTCACAAAAGGGAAGGTGATACACGATTGGGATGAGTTAAAGGAAACCTTTATTAACACTTTCACCCCGGTTGCACAGGCACAAACTTTGCAGAACATCTTAGATAAGAAAGTGCAAGGTAGGGACCAACCTGTGCTAACATATTACTTGGAGGTACTAACCTTGTGTAGGCGCCATGACCCCAATATGTCAGAAAAACGAATAGGGCAGTACATTATACAAGGACTAAGACCTGAATTTTGTGATAGGGTGTTATCAGAAACTTGTGACACTTTAGAACAGCTAGAAAAGAGTTTAAAGAAAATAGAGTTACAGCTACAAATTAAATCGGTAAATCAAGAAAAATACAGCAGAGCAGAAAGAGAGGGATACGCTAGGGAAACCACCACCAATAGACAGGAAATAAACAATTTACATGCAGAAATAAGGACCCTAACTCAGGTCATTTCAAACATGACTATGCAACAAACGCCACAGCGACAAATACATCACCAACACGACAAGCCAAACCAACACAGGGAATAATACAACAATTACAGGGGAAGAGGAACCAACTACAGGGGACCAACTGGATATAGGACGACGCAACGACACCCAGTGCAATGGACACCACGGCACACAATGAGCAGAGGAGGCTACCAGACCAACTACCAGGCAGCATCATGGGGCCCACGACATGCAACCCCAAGAGCAGAAGTTCCATATAATGGAAGCAGGAATTTTACTACATATTGTAGTTACTGCAGAAGAAACAACCATAATACGCAGGATTGCAGGTTTAAGAGGCAGCAAACAGGGGAAATGATGAAGACAAGGTCCAAGTATTGTGATTATTGTAGGATGAGCAACCACAACAAAGAAGAATGCTACAAACTACAAAGGGGAAAACCGGATACAAAAAACGCATAGGAAGGGGCCCTCTCTATACTAACAACAAAGAGAAGGTTCCCTGCTTAAAACAGAGTATAAATTCGCCCTACAAACAAATACAACCCCAGTTCAGAATATACAACTACGAGAAGGAATTTCCTAAGCTAGATGAAGCTAAGAACATAAAGAAGAAGAGGGAATACATACACAGAAGAGAAGAAAGAAGGCATGAAGAGAACATAATTAACCCTCGGAGAAAAGACCACAATATATACCAAGCTTGCAAGACTAGGGAGCGCAGAGTGCAATGGAGAAAACAGCTACAACCGTTATCAGGTGGAATGAGACTAATGGAAGGAGCCAGAGAAGAGCAACGAGCTATAAAGAAGGAAGAGGAGACAGTAAGGATGGAACAAAGGGAAGGAACAAAGGAAGTCAAAGGAACAACAGAAGTACAGGTGAACAGGGAAGAAGGAGACACATTGATGGAACAGGAGAAGGAAGAAATATGCAAGCAGCTGGAAGAGCAAGGAACGCAACACATGATCCACAGTTGTGACATTACACTAGTATCAGAAGGAAGGATACATAAGCCAAGGAGAAAGGAACAGTTAAGAAACCAGGAGTTACATGATACTCTATTTAAAATAAAACAAACGGAAGACAAGAGAGTACCAGTGTTAACACTTAATGCAAAGTTAACTCAAAATCCAAACAAAATAATTCAGTGTACAGTTGACACCGGATCAAATATAAACCTTATAAATTCAAAGTTCGTACAAGGGACAAATATTGAGACAGGAAAATTGCCGAGAGTGGTATCGGCAAATAATACTCCCATAAACATTTTAGGAATTGCGGAAATTGCATTAGAAATAGATAATATAATTATCAGGGATAAATTTTTTGTCACTCCGAATATCACGAGCGAAATAATCTTAGGGAATAGATTCCTAAATAAGAACAGGGTTGAATTAAATTTCGACACAAAAGAAATTGTGATAAACTTAGGCCAATTTAAACATAAAATAAAAATGGGGAAAAAAATGGTTGATACAAATCGAAAGCATTAACAGTACTGAGATGGTTTCCAGAGATAAGATCATTGACATAAGAACCGAAGAGGATATGGTAATAGCACCTCATCAGCATAGGAGAATAAAGCTTAAACATAAAATAAATCATAAAACATATTTTGAGTCGGAAAAGTCCTTAAAAGACAAAAAAATGCCATGCATATTTAATAGATGCAGAAGCAGATGAGGGCAGCTATATAACTATTTATAATGCATCTAGCTTCCCAAAACACATAAATGCCAACACTTTATTAGGCTACCTCACTGAGGAAGTAAACAAAGACGACACTTGTGCTGACACAACAAGGCCGCGACAACAGCCACGCACACGGGACCGACGTAAACAAACAGTCACAGATAAGGATGGCATAGAACTTAACATATCACCACACCTAACGGTACAGCAGTATAACATGGTCAGTAAACTGCTACATAAATACAAATCTATGTTCACCACGAAGGTAGAGGACCTTGAACCAGCTAATTTGCCACCAATACAATTAGAATTAGTTCCAAATGCTAAACCCGTAAACAGCCCACCTTATAGACAGAGTATGCAGGAGAGACAGGAGCTAGATAAACTTTTAAACCAATTACTAGAAGCAGACATTTTAGAGGAATGCCCAGAATTTTGAGAATATGCTTCACCAGTATTCGTAACAAAAAATCGCGACAATTCGGCTCGCGTTGTTGCGGACATGCGTCGTATTAACAACATTTTAAAGAACTGTGTACATCCTACCCCATCAGTTAACTTAGTTTTAAATTGCTTAAATAAAGCAAACACGTTCACAAAATTAGATCTCAAGGGAGCGTTTCACCAATTACTGGTAAGAGAAGAGGACAGAAACATACTTGCGATTAAGACGCAAGATCGTCTGTTAAGATACAAAAGGTTAACCATGGGATTAAAAATTTCAACCGCTGTATTCAGCAAAGCGATATTAGCTTTATTAAATAAGCACCTGTACAATAAAGTTATATCGTATATTGATGACGTTATAGTTTACGGATCATCCTTTCAACAGGATTTAGAAAATTTGGAAATAATTTTAGAAATATTACGTAAAGCTAATTTAAAGCTAAACACAAAAAATGCAAGTTTTTATATGAAACAGTTGATATACTTGGATACACAGTCTCAAAGCAAGGAATTTTACCTCAACAATTAACAGTTAATGCTATACAAGAATTTAAAAGGCCAGACTGTATAAGACGTGTGCGTCAGTTCCTAGGCGCGTCATCATTTTTCAGGAAGCATATTAAAAATTATGCCCAAATTACATTACCCCTAACAGAGTTAATTAAACAAGCAAACAAAAATTTACCTTTTAAATGGAATGAAGATTGTGAACAAGCTTTTAATAAAATAAAGCAAATTTTAACTAATCCACCATTACTTGCTCATTGGAAAGACGATTGGGAATCAGTTATTTATGTTGACAGTTCATTATTTGCGCTTGGGGCCTGTTACTTGCAAATCAATCCTGAAAATAATACTATGCATCCCATAGCATATTTATCAAGAAAATACACAGAAACGGAAAAGCGATATTCTAATGCAGAAAGGGAAATGCTAGCCTTAGTATATGCAGTTAATTACTGGAGAGAATTTACGCTAGGCAGGCAAACAATAGTTTATACCGATTGTCAGTCACTCATACATTATAAGAATTTTAAAAACACTTCGTCACGCCTAAATCGCCTTGCTCTCGCACTAGTTGACTACGATATAATCGTAAAATATAAGAAGGGGACTAACAATCTACTAGCAGACAGCCTTTCTAGAAATCCACCAGAAGAGGAGTTAGACCAGGACCTAATTCAAGCTACATTAAACATTCAGGAGATAAAAACAGAAAATTTTGAAGAGTTACAAGCAAAAGACCCTTATTTAAAGCAAATAAAATTAGCTAAGATATCACCAGATTCCGTTCCGAAGAAAATCAGACATGAATCCAGGAAATATGTGGAGAGGGATAACATATTATATTACAAACATTTCAATGGTAGGGACACGGAATATTTATTAGCAATACCCCAGGAAAAGGTTAACGAAATATTAAAAACCTTCCATGATAATATATTTTCAGGAGGGCATTTCTCAAGCTTTAAAACTGGAAAGAAAATAAAATCACGATATTATTGGCCCAGTATAAATCAGGACATTGTAAACTATACTAAAACATGTAAAGACTGCCAACTTAGGAGATCTGCTACTTATAAGCAATACGGAAAGTTACAACCGCAAATCCCCTCAACAAAACCGTTTGAAAGATTAATTATAGATTTCTTAGGCCCTCTAACACAAAGCCATGGATTTAAATACATTTTAGTAATGACAGACCCCACAACGAGGATGGCATATACACGTGCAACTCGTTCTGCAGACGCAAAAACCGTAGCTAAGGTATTATTGGAAATATTTTGTTTATACGGTTGTCCAAAAATTATTACTCACGACCAGGGTACACATTTCATGGGACAAGTACTAAAACAATTATTACAAAGCTTAGGCATAGAACAGCGGCCAAGTCCTCCATACATGCAACGTATTCAAGGTTTAACGGATAGATGCAACTTGGTAATAAAGAAAGCAATTTCACACTACATACAGGAAGACCCACACAATTGGTCTGACGTGTTAAAATTTATAACATTTGCATATAACACTACGATAAATAAAAGCACGGGTTACACTCCATTTTATTTAAATTTTGCAAGAGAAGCAAACCACCCGTCTGATTACATTTATGTTCACGAAAATCAGGACAAGGACGTATTAAAAGAGATTAAATTAATACATAAAATTAGAACGGAAATTCCAAAAATCTTAGAAAAGGCCCAAAATAGTCAAAAACAATATTTTGACAGGACACGAGGGGATTTAGAACTACAACCAGGGGATGAAATATTAATTAAATATCCAACGGATCACACAAAAAAATATAGCAAGTTTCAAAATTGCTATAAAGGACCTTACCATGTCACCGATAAATTAAATGATTTGACTTACTTAGTGGCTTTAGAAAAACGAGGAAAACTAGTGGAGGAACCAGTTCATGTCGAGAATATTAAACCGTTTCACAGAAGAAATTAAATAAAAACAATTAAAATTATTTGTCATAAACAGAACCTCTATTGACGACAACGTAATGAACGTATTAGAAATACGTACGTGTCAAGGAGCTTTCCTACTGTTAGAATCTTCCCCTATTAGGAAATTTCTCTACAAAGCACCCTTTTTACACCTGCATCACCTACGACCAGAGTGCGCAACTGAGATTCAATTTGTGACTTAATACACAACGAGCTGCTTGGGAAACAGTCAAAATTGCGTCAAGGTTACACTGTTGCCAATTAATTTAAAGTACTAAGAGGTCAACTACTGTGAAACATATTCTACAAAACAATTACCAATAGAACCCCATCAAATAAATAAATTAACTTGGGCCTACATACGTATTAGGAATACATTATTTCCTTAAAAATAAAGACTAACTTCTAATCTACAGAGGAACCCAAGAAGGCTCGACTCTTTAAGCCTAATAACTACTACTACTAGTATCATCTAATGGCCCATATATAACTAGATAGTTGAGATTCCATTGGTAACTCAATAAATTGCAATTTACAAATAAATTTACAAAATTTAGGTTCATGCGATAAAAATTATGAACCTAAGCATTTGACAGACATCAAATAATTAACGAATATTACAAAAAAAGTTATAAAGGGTTTCCCACATATGAACTGAGCTCTAAACAATATAACGAGTCCTGACATTAATATTGCGGAAATTGAAATACGAAGTTAAATAACAAAATTGGGATCACCTTGATAAAATTAAATAAGGAAAATATTTATAAAAATTATGAATGTACTACGCTTGTAAAAGGAAATTAAAGTTGACCGACCAAGAAATATGTCTTAATGACTTAAATAAGCTGCGATACCTTAAAGTTTGGAGGGTATCCGATAAATAATCCACACTCACTCAAACACAGAAGATTAAAGCATCTAAAAGAGGAAGGAAGACCACTTATCACTCACAAAACCTTAACACGTTTCCGACACATATCCGACGCGGATCGACACTGGACCAAAGCCATACTCACTCTCGACTGAGGACATACTATGAACACACAGACTGTAAGGTAGTTCTACTTTTGTTTAACTTTTATTCACTTTTTCCCTTTTTGAAACTAATTTCTCAATGGGACAGGCCTGGGTCCAGTGACAACTCCAGATGTGGCAACGATAGTTTATTGAACACTTTTGCAATATTTACACTATATATACGGCTTTAAAGTACACAGGATTAATGTCTTGGGTACGGAGACTGAGGACCTCTAGGGTAGCAACCCTCGGCGAAGTGGGGTCTGTCCCGGTGCCTCTGCGGATGTCCCTTTAGAGATGTCCCAATTGTTCCTGTTGGCCTTTTCGAAGTAGGCGTCGTGGTGGACGACCTGCTTTCACAGCTGCCCAGTGGTGACTGACCCAGCTGTAACAGACAGCCCATTTATATACCTGGTTAAACAATAGGAGGAGGGGGGGTTAGTGGAGGGGAGGAGTATGGTCTGTGTGGGGCTGTTCAGTGCGGGCTCAACGCGCCCTAGCACTGGGGAAGGGGAAAGGTAAGGCCAGTGCGGGCTCAACGCGCCCTAGCACTGGGGAAGGGAAAGGTAAGGCCAGTGCGGGCTCAACGCGCCCTAGCACTGGGGAAGGGGAAAGGTAAGTACAGTGCGGGCTCAACGTGCCCTGGCACTGGGGGAAGGGAAAGGTAAGTTCAGTGCGGGCTCAACACGCCCTGGCACTGGGGGAAGGGAAAGGTAAGTCCAGTGCGGGCTCAACGCGCTCTAGCACTGGGGGAAGGGAAAGGTAAGTCCAGTGCGGGCTCAACACGCCCTGGCACTGGGGGAAGGGAAGGGTAAGTCCAGTGCGGGCTCAACGCGCCCTGGCACTGGGGGAAGGGAAGGGTAAGTCCAGTGCGGGCTCAACACGCCCTGGCACTGGGGGAAGGGAAGGGTAAGTCCAGTGCGGGCTCAACGCGCCCTAGCACTGGGGGAAGGGAAAAGTAAGGTCAGTGCGGGCTCAACACGCCCTGGCACTGGGGAAGGGAAAGGTAAGGTCAGTGCGGGCTCAACACGCCCTGGCACTGGGGGAAGGGAAGGGTACGTAGGGAATGCCGGGGGCTCAACACGCCCATCCGGCTACCCGCGGGCTCAACACGCGCATGCGGGGTGTCGGGGGCTCAGCACGCCCATCCGACGGACCTGGGGGCTCAACACGCCCATCCAGACCACCGGGAGCTCAACACGCCCATCCGGTGGGTCGGGCCGCTAGGGCCCAACTGACTGGCTTTCTCTGTGCAGCCTCCTTTTATGCATGGGGATTTTCCCTGTAGGGGTGGGGGAAAGGACCCAGTACCGGGCCCTGGCACTGTGCTCTTTCCCCCAGTACATTTCCCTCAGGGAAATTACCTGGGGTATATTGTCTAAAGGACAACTTTGTAGTAAAATTTCCCTTGATGGGCTGTTTGGGTTTTATGGGGTTTTCCTTCCCTAAAACACTTCCTTACAAGACACAACAACACGAAGCGACAGACAGGATGTTGCGGATAAGATTACACGCGTGAGAAACAAGCCACGTTGCACTTACAGACAGGCTACAGATTATTCAGCTGAATAGAACTGCTACTAGCTGAGGAAATTACATTACTGCGTTACAACAACGTAATTTATATTCTCTAAGGAGATGGAAATAAGACAATTAAATAATATCATAGCTATTAAATCTTGCGGAGAGTTAGTGACAAGCGCTAAAGCTAAGGCTTCATGACATTTAATAGCAAATTACTGAACCAAAATTATTGATCGATAAACAAAACTTATGATAACTTCAAAATTTGTACACCTATTAATTCTCGTGGAGACAGGCTAGTTAATTTGCCGGCAGACTAGATACTTCATGACATTTAATGGTGAACTCAAACTTCCAAATTACATTTAACTCCAGTGAAACATACATGTTTACAAATTTCACATCAAAATATATGTTATATTAGTTATGGTTAAATTCATAGAACATTATACTAACAAACAACATACTTCACTGATGTCACCTTCATTTCACTACTTAAGTTATTTTTCGGGGACGAAAAATTTTCCCAAGCAGGGTAGTGTAAACATTATGAACATTATTGGTTAATAAAATCCCTAAAATAAAATCATAAAAATATGAGTACAATTAACTACGAAGTAAAGCTGAGGTCAAAGACTTGGAATTGGGAACAACAGGAAATGACAGAGTAACAAAACAGGAAATAAACGGTCAAATTACACAGGTAAATGACCTAGGGTTCAAGCGACAAAATCAAAGTAACTCACCAAAAATTCCAATGATGGCGGCGGAATGCTGACCAGCTACGGACACGAATCACGGCGGGTGTAGGAGTCCAGAATCGACGTGATTGGTTGACGTGGGCGTGGTCGACCGAATTTGGGGGAAACACGAAATCGGGGGAAACATATCGAGGAGAGATGATGGACAGTTAGAAAAGGAGAGGCAAGAAGTGAAGAGTTGGGAAGTAAGGGGGGCTGGATCGAGTAAGTCCCGCAACACTTAGGTTATAGTAAAATACCGGGTGTTGTCGACCTTCCAACCAAGTCCACCAACGCAGGGCAAACAGAAGCACTTCAGCGACCACAACCCAGAGGGAGAAGAGGACGGACCGTGTCTGCGACCGGAGGAGCCTTGGGAGAATTCTTCAAGACAACCACCGACAAAGGGACCCGGGACCACTTCTGGACGCTGGACCACTCCTGGACACCTTGACCACTGGACGGGACCACGGAGAGGCCAAGGACCGACCGACAACGCAGGGAGACCGCCTGACAGCCAAAATTCCGGACTGCGTGGTATGTGATCTTCACTAAATTGCACCTCTGGTTAAAAGGGAAAAATTGAGAGAACAGTCGAAGGTTAAGGGAAATAATTTGATAATAATAATGATTAAGCAATGATGAAGATATTAAAAGTTAAAGATTACTAAGACAAGCAATAAATAATCCAAACAGAAAGGGGAAATATATATATATATATATATATATATATATATATATATATATATATATATATATATATATATATATATATATATAATTTAGTAGCCTCAGAGTAAATGGCAGGGTTAATTGTTAAGATAAATTAAAGACGATAGACATAATCAGAATGGCCTATAGGCCAAGTTGAGGTGTAAAATAGTTGTACATAAAGATAGCAGTAGCTCGATGTCATTAACCATCGTTCAATTAATTTAGTAAGTGTTAATGAATAACTGTTACATGAATGAATTGATTATTGACGTATAAAGGCCCACATGGCTTAACATTTTAATGTAATATAATGTGACAATGTTTAATTTGGAAAGGTTTAAGGGTAATTATTTTGATGCGTAATTGATGGATGAAATATAAAGGACTAAACTATTAATAAAGTGAATTGAGTAAACCTTTAATGGTAGATTAACGGCTACATGCCCAACAATGTAAATTAAATGTTAAATATCGAGTTAAGGGTGTGTATTCATATGGAAGGTGTGGACTGTGACGTATAAATTGCCTTAAAGAACTTTGGCCATGCCAGAACAGAGTGATCTTTATTAATGATTTGTTAGCTTAAGAGAGTATTGATTTATATTGTGTTTGTCATTTCAGTTGTATTTATAAATAGGAGTTAGGGCACAGAGGCCTCTATTTAAAGGGTTGTCACGAATATTTATCATTATATAATAAGGAGGAAATAGTCATCTGATTTATGAATATTAAAAGGTATATGTTATTACAAAAAAAAAAATCTTACAATGGTACTATTACTACATGGTACTATACTACATATTACCATAGATTAAGCATACATGCTTAATCTATGATATTACTTTGTTAGCGAATTTCCCCTATAGGGAAGAAGCTATTACCGTAAGTCTCATGGTAAGACCTTACGCCTGATACCATGATAACTTTTTGTTTTGAGGTCCCCAAATGCCATAAATATTATTAGTTTCAAATATATATATATATATATATATATATATATGTGTGTGTGTGTGTGTGTGTGTGTGTGTGTGTGTTTGTGTGTGTGTGTGTGTGTGTGTGTGTGTGTGTGTGTGTGTGTGTGTGTGTGTGTGTGTGTGTGTGTGTGTCCGTTAACTACATAACTTAAAAAAACATCCGAGTTTGATGAAAATTGGCTCAAACGGGTAAAGCAACTTCCTGACTAAAGATCGAAAACCAGAAAGATCGGACCATAGGGAGAGGGTTTATGGGGGTTCAAAGTTTTCAAAAAATCAGTGTTTGCGTTTTTCACCCTAACAGTTTGAAACAATCAATTTTGGTTTTAACCATTTTATAGAGCTTAAAAAACAAATAATATGGTATTTTGAATCTTTAATCCGTGGTTGCGGAGAAAATTCAAAAAACTTGATCATAAAATTTCCCATGTTAATGTTACGGAAAAAAGGTTTTTAGCTTTTCCTCAGTTAATTTCACTGAAAACTTCACATTTGTTTTTCCCAATAAGCTCAGCTCTACAAAACAATCATTTTGGTGTGTAAATTGTGATCCTACAACCATTGCAGAGATATTTAAAAGTGGTAAACACAGTAACACAACTGTACCACAAGTAATACAACGGTAACACGGTAATCACGTTAACCGATGTTATCCTTATGGAGAATAAATAAAATTTGATATCTCGATTATTTATGAATTTTTGAAACTTTACTATTTATCATTGATTGGTGAAACTTGGTTTTTGGCTTCAAATAAAACTGGTACCTACAATATTTGCCCAAAAATGATTTGTTGTTGATTGTATACGTAGCAGCAAACTTGCGTACTCAGCCCTATTGTTATTTTTATTGACAATAAATACATTTACATATATCACTTATTTATAAATATATTTTTATGAAAATTGGTAAGTGGATTCATGTAGTAGTGAGAAACATATACATGAATTGGAAATTCGCTGAGTATGCAGGTTTGCTGTGACGGGAGTATTTTTATTATTTAAGAAAGAAATAGCAAGTTTATATATATTGCCAGGTTAGTTTGTAGTATGTAGATGTGATTGTTATTGTCGCTCCTGGGGCTGCTATACCCAGTACAGATGTCGTTGTCTGCTGTGTATTGATGTTACCTGGCTCCTTGGGTGAGACATTCATCTGCTTAAATGGTCCAAGCATATTTTACACATTCATTACGGTACTACCCAAGTATTATTTGTAATTTATAGTATTATCATCTCAATGTCTATCACAGTTATTGTTCCACATCTATAATTCACAGGTAAATATTATAAATAAATCTAAAACTCTGATTTCAAAAGAAATTATTATTTTAAAATTCCCCATCGGATTAATGATAATATTAGTAATCTGGTTATAATGGTAAAAGCTTGACTTCAAAGCAAACAAATTAACATTTACTTTAAAATAAACTTAACTATTTCTTAACCATTTTGAATGCCCTGAAACACTTTGAGTAACTACACACTAATAATAATAATAATTATAATAATTATTTGATATTCTTGTATAGTTTGACGTTCATAACATTAAATAGCTATTTTCAGATCAAACATATCGGCGTGAAAAGGAACTTAGTTCGCAAATTCTCATATATAAAACAAGTAAATCGTCATACATAATAAGGCAAGTCGCTGTAGCTACGAACCATAAATAAAATGTGAACTGACTCCTGGAAATCGTATTGCAGTACAAATGATTTTAATTTGGTATTTTTTTGTGGCAATTAGAAAATAACGAAATTCCAACTTCTACTTCAAATGGTGAATGTTTCGCAGCCACGTCGTTACCACATTGAAGCATGATTGATCGGACGGCCAAACTTGTTTTTGTCATTTACTCAGTGCCGAACAATAAAAATGGTATTGCTGGCAAAAAACTAATATAAAAATATTCATTGTCAATACAAGAATACGAGTATAAGTTGAATAATTTGGTATTTATGTACAATAAAACAAAACTGGCGAATATTTGACTTTGTGTTCGGCAGTAAACTCTCACGGTAATGTCCAATGCAATATATAAAACATTTTGGTGAAGTAGTCCCTTATTAAAAATCCGCAATGAAAAAAGTAATTTAACATAGTCATAGTAAAAAATTGTTATGTAGAAATAATCAAACTTATTTTTGGTAGTGCACAGTTATTTGGAAAACTCTTAAATAATTTATCACAGAAGTGGTGAATGAAAAGAAAAAATGCAACATATATGTTGAAACAACATGTTAAAGCCAACGGTTTTAACGTTTTGCTATAGGGTCCTACTCAGTTGATTGTTATGGTTGATAAATATACTGAATCGTAAAACGGAGAAGTGGTCTGCATTCAAGACTTTCCCAACATAACATTATATCGAAAAAATGTAACTACATTAGTCAAATGTAACATATCTTAATCAAATTAAATAATATTGAGTTGAGTTATATATTTTATATGTTGATACAATGAAAAGTCCTTTAATCTCCCTTCTCTTAAATTTCTTTTCAATTTATGAAGCCATCTCCAACCATTTCGAGAAATAAAACCCATCTTAAGAGCTTACAAATTAGATAACGTTATAAGAAGAGAATCTGTCATGTTCGAATAGGCGAACCTGGGAGGCGAATGCAGTCGTACTGCACGGATAGGTTTAAGCGGATTGGTTAACCATCTGGTTACAAAATAGTTATTGAAATAAACAAACAAGAAAATACAGTAAATCTTTGTACTTCTGTGCTGAACTCAAATATTAAGTTAATTACAAATTGCAGAACATTTCAAGCCAGTTGTTTTAGCTATCATTTATTATTTTGGGCTTTATGAGTAAACAAATTTTGTAAGTATAACGTTTGGTGAATGCTGTTTCCTTGAATAAATGATCTTTAGTATTTTACTAATTTTTTACCCATTTAATGTATAATATATTACGGTAAAATAAATGATCGGTTATCAGTAGGGAAGAAACAATTACTTATATACCACCTTCCGGCCCTTTGTTTATCCAACCTGGTTGTTCGCCTCAACATGCTGAATGTTAGAAAGTCACATTTGCCACATTTCATGAGTCGATTTACATAAGTTATGTTTCTCGGGATGCAACAAACATGTAATCACAGGACGCGACAGTATTTGTTAAGGTGAAATGATGATAAATGTCACACCTCCACCTCCATCCAAGGTTCAGCTATTTTTGATATTGTTGAGGTATGAAAACTACTTCATGCCATTCAAAGGCAGGAATTCCAATAATATTTTAATTAATTTTACACTAATGCTAAGCTAAACAAAAACTCTATATTTTAAGTCCTAAATTAAAAATAATATCTGAATTAATTTTCCTACTGCTGGATATTGATGTTTAAATCAGTAATAAAATAAACTTCTTACCTTTCAATATCCTGTTGTGTTGAAACTATGCTACATGTTTCGTGGCAACAACCACATCTTCAGGCAGCATCCTCAAAATTTGTCATAACAAATCTTGAAGATGCTGCTTGAAGATGTGGTTGTTGCCACGAAAATGTAGCATAGTTGCAACAAAACAGGATATTGAAAGGTAACAAGTTTATTTTATTACTGATCTAAAAATAATAGTTTACAATACAAAAAACTTTGTTTGAAGAAATAAAATATTCAAGTTATATTAGGATTAAGTAAATACGCCTGAAATGTGCTGACTCGTACAAAAAAAACTTAAATATATGTTTACTAACTTTGCTCTCAAAAACAAGATTAAACTCCTGGTCTGTCATTGAAAATGTTTTTTATGATTGTTAGTTAACTATATTGCAAATTTACGTGCCCATTATCATATTAATAAATACTTTCTGAGAAAGATTTGATAATTTTATTCAAATACTTATGATTTGTACTTGTATGAGTTGTATTTAAAATATGGAAAAAACTATGAAATGAAAATTATATTACAAATGTGCATTTTAGTGTGATATATAATAATAATCCAGTGAAGGAAGATACAGTAAATGGTTTAAGGTCTAACAAAGGCAACTTATAGTACACACAATAATAACTGTAGTTATCGTTTTATGTTGATATGATATTTAACTTGCTGTTAACGTCCTCAGAGACCGAGCTTAGCTAAACGAAGTGAAGTAATGTTGGCTAAACATATTAGGTTTTTATTTATAAAACATGATGCATGTCTGAATAGTATAATCATTAAACAAATAAAAACTTGTAAAATCTTGCCTTGTTTAACGTGTCAATTTCACAAGGTAATAAATGCGTATAGAATGTTCAACTGCTTTTCTCAGTAAAAAAGGAATTACTAAGGACATACTATGGCAATACTGAAATGATGTAAGGCCTGACATGTGCATTTGATACCAGACATTCCATTTATGTCGTTTACATTGTACATATTTTATTGCTTCTGTCCCAGCGACCCAATTTAGTGGCCAGAGAATTAATCTTCAAACAACCATATTTTTTATTATATTTGTATGCCTATTCCATACAATGTACGAATAAATAAATGCAAAATAGAAATTTGTATAGTTTTAACTACAAAATACTAAAATAATACTTTACTGCTAGTATAAAAAAACCACAAAAAGTGAGAACTAATTTCTAATAAGAATTTAATATTATACTTCTGAAAGCCTATTAATTATTAATCTTAATTGATTAAGATAAACAAATTTAAATATATACTCTTGAATCTTATTATTTAGAAAAACAGGCATATTACATAAAATTAAAGAAACATACCAAGAGCAGCCAATGTTTGCAGGAGTATGTAAACTATGTAATAGGTGGGATGGTTAAATTATAATAGGAGGGTTGTTTCCGAAATCGATTATTCCACACCATTAAGGAATAACTCAATTAGGGAATATTTGAGAAGTTTATGTATATAAAGTAGTTTACTCAGTTTTGATAATTTTCACGTTAAAATGGTCAAATTAAATTAGTTCAATACATATGTCCTACACATAAGAATTTATGATTTAATTATTTTGCTTATTTATAACAAACCAAGTTTTATTTAAGATATTTTGGTAACAAACCACTTCACAAATAAATGTATTAAAACAATGTATACCTCAACCTGATGAAAATTTTGGTTAACCATTATAAAATAATATTACCAAAATCATATTGTTAATGTTAAATTATTCCTAATTTGATTAAAAATCCATTTCTAGTGAAGTTTATGAACGGGAAACAGGCGAAGGTAGGTATTGTAAGTTTAAACATCAATTGACGGTACAGTTAAAATGATTATGAGGTTTTCAAACAACCCCATGGATTTATCAAAGCAATTTGTTACATCGATGAAGCAGCAACCTGAATATAATAGCACAATAATGGTTTGAAACTAGTAATTAAGTGTAATGTAAATGTCGATTTGCAATAATATATCTAATTCGGTAGCTCATTACAAAATACAAATTACAAATTACTAGTGTTGGACTTCGTGTAGACTATACTCTTAGAAATCTAGGCTATTCTAAAAGTGTATATATTTATATGTAGTAGGACTAGTTTGAGAAGTCTAGTTAAGCACATGATCAGGTGACATTACCATTATCAAATAAGGTCAAATGAATGTTTATATGACATTTAAGGGAGCATTCGTACAACCTAGGGTTTATGATTTAACTTAAGTAAATGGTGGTTGAGAATATTCAGGCAGAATACCTAGGCAAAAATGTGATATAACAATGATAAATAGAAAATTGCATTTTATATATTGTTTCAGACTGACAATAATAGTTGTTAATAGGTACTAGGGCACTATTAAAAAAAATAAAAAGTAAACACGATCCCTTTCTTATTAAACATTCTTAGCCTTGAATTTCCAGATAAAAAAGTTGGTAAGCATTGTCTTTGAATCGTTTAGCAACACAACCATTAAAATAATCAAATGCCTTAAGTTAGAAAAATCCATGGTACTACCTTTTGATTATTTGAAATGATTTTAGGAAAGTTGTGGAATACAATTACTTTTAGAGTGTTTGTCTGTATTCAGGCCAGTCAAATACCATTTGCAGGGCTGGTTGGTGAAATAAGTACTGAGTAAACCTATTGTATTAGGGCCATTGAGGTTCTTCGAATGCTTTTGGTAGCGGTCGTTCTAATATTATGGTTGTAAGCGTATGATTACGTTTTGATAGTTCTTTATTACATTAACATTCATATTCTTAGTTTGACCAACAACCCCAAATACAGTTTATCCGTCGGCTCAAGCAGATAAACTGCTGGTTACAATTATAAATTTGGGCACAAAAAAAGAGATAGAAAAAGATACAACAAATTATAATCACGCTAAACTAACCAGTTATGTTTATTAAATTGATCGGGTCTCATTTTACTCACTATATTAATTAAAATCAGCTTTCAGAATTCCTTATGTCTTCATATACTCCAATCTGGTTCTCATAACCAGTTTGTCAGTCCTTAAATATTTTAACTTTTCCATCTCTCTATATTTACGAAACATTACCGTTTTTAAAACAAATACATTATAAAGTTCATAATTCCTCAGAATCATCATTATAGTTTACGTATTTCCAATAATCTACAAGTTTCTGATCACAACACTGCTTTCTTAAAAAAAATCTTTGCTACAAATCAATAAACTTCAAGTACACCTCAAAGCAGTGTCAAACCATTAGAAATTCAGGAAAAATCAAAAATCTTGTATTATTGATAAGTGATTGACGGCGTGACTGATGTCTCTTAAGTTATTAGGTCTGCCTGGAGGGATATTTATTTATTGTTCATTTGATTAAATGAACAAGGAAGATCGGAAGTTATTTAATTAATAATTTGATGCAGTGTATGCACATTTTAGCTTGTAACTATCTTTAAGTAAATTGGTTGCATTTCCATTTTGTTTGACATTACCAATGCATGTACATAAATATGACTTTTGGTTAATAAATGAGTTATTGAGCAAGCTTGGATTAAGCAATGAGCTATATAGAATTTTTTAAGTACGGACATTTATTTGTATATTTTTATTAACTCTTACTGATTATCCTCCTACACTACAAGAGATTTTAAAAGTTTCAAAATGTACTTCAAAACATAAATTTATGTCTATTAAAGTAATACATATACAATTAGATAAGCAAAGATTGCAGGGGTGAAAACTTATTTATTTTAAATTTGCCACATTTCAACTTCCCTCTATATAATAATTGTATTAGACGGATTTCTAACATCTGTACTATACCAAAATATATGATGAATAAACACCTCCGATTAATGTGAAATAAAGCAAGACAATAATTTTCCACAGCAGAATAATTTACCGGACACGGAAGCTCATAGGTAGAGCGCTGGCCCCGCAAGTCAGCCGTGGTCAAACATAGGTTTGATCCCGGTTGACTGCTGTGATAAGCAGTCACCACTGACTTGCCCATGTGACTTATTCCCATTAAACGGTACGTCGTCGCTGTCATTAAATCGCCGCACATTCCTATTGGCCTATGACGCTTGCGACTGGCAGTTGACGTTATTAGAGTTTATATTAATAAAAACTATAAACTTTAGTTATAAAAGCTATGTTAAAACCCTCCGGAGTGAAGCTCGCAATGGCAAGAGCTTCCAAAATCGTAACAAGCCCCTCTATAGGGTACCTTATTTTATTATTTTTATCTTACTCACCTAACGGATAGCGTCTTGGACATTGGTTGAAGGGGTCACGGGTTCAATCCTCGGGATGACCTCACGTATTAAACGGTTTGGACGGTTTTGTCTTAACATCGTGTATGTTACTTTAACAAAAAACCTCTGGCGTTGAAATAAAAATAGAGAAATAAACTATTTACAAAAAACCATTAACGTTTTACCTTGCAGGTAAAAATGCCATACATTTTAAACATTTTGTTATTTGTCTAATATTATTTAACAGAACAAACTTAACTATACTAAAATTACATTTGTATATGTACATGATACCGCATTTGTAAAAGGTTGTAGGTGACCTTGATTATAACCATTCGCAGTCAATGGAGATGAAGACCCAAAAATGTTATTGAAAAGCTCCAGACATCAGCCATTGTCCGGAACAAAGCCATTGTTATAAAACCGACTAATTTATTGTGTCACTCTTCTACGACAAACAAGTGATTTTAGTTAGGGTTGTAAATGATTGACATTTTATTAGATGCTTTATTAGATTTTATTTGTCGAATACTTGTTAATGTTTAGAGCAAAGTAAAACAAGAAAAAAAAAACACTTTAGAATGATGTAAAGCCGTATTAAATAAGTCAAATGTGGGCATATTTTAGACAATTAGTTTTAAAAAGGAAATGATTCTATTAAAAAGTAATACTATAAATTATTTTGTTATTTAAGGAAGTTTATTATTTTAATAGCCAAGATGTTAAATTACTCTAATTTAATTTACGCAACAACTGTTAGAACTGGAACTATGTGGCTAATAAAATCTTATATGAAAAAGTAATCAGTAAAAAACGACTAAAGAGATTTCACTTAAATTAAAGGTTTTTTTTCTGACGCATAACAGATTTATTGTAACCGGAAAGCAGCTATGTTTATAAATCAATGCCAACAGCAGTAATTTTATTTGTAAGAGATTATTAGCTTATTTTTTCCTTAAATTGCCCGTTCACCACTCTATGCGTGGACCATTTACAACAGGGGGCGAGTCACTGCAGTACGAGTTTTAAAGTAATGATAACATTTGTTTTCCAGGACTAGGGTTCGAACCTACGACAGGGCGTTGCCATGCATGGCTTTGTAGTCCGTTGCCTTGACCACTACGCCAACTACTCAAAACTAAAATTCATTTTTGGCACCAACGCTTTACATGTGTTCCCAATTTTTAATATATTTTCCGTGGACTATAAAAAGATCCGGAATGAAATGTATGAATTACTATAAAATAAACGTATCTTATGGTTTCATTCCAGAAATTAATTAGTTGTTACGAAGAAATTAGGAATGGGAGCAATTGAAAGTAACGTAAGCAGTTAAGCTCCTTAAAGCCATCTAGTTCTTCTGAAGAATCGAATTTGTAGTTGATTGGAGTGTAACAGCCTTCCAAACGAACCCGATTGTTCGGTTAACTGTGTACTGCAATTTGTTAAAGGGACTGTCGAAGGATTTAATTACGGATTTATATTCATGTGGATTAAAAACTACAATTACTATTATGAGTACATAAAAACCGCATTCAATTGACCCCAGGGTTTTGTAAACAGCATTTTAAGTAGTTACGCTTAAACCATCCCATATTTGTATTTTACTGGTATCAATTTGTTGTTTGTTTTAACATTACGTTATTATATTGTAGCAGATAAGTTTCCGAATAATGTTTGTTTGAAATCGTACAACGAGAAAATGATTAGACTCTGTGGTATTTATTTGTACAATGAAATATTTTTTCGTGTTTTGCATCATAGTAAAATATATAAAAACACATTAAATCGTTATATAAATAAACGAAAAGGATTAAGAACTTGTAATTTAAATATCTAATAGTTTAATCATACATGCAATAGAAGAATATTAAATATTTAATCCTACTAAACAATGTTTAAGAAAACAAACTATCTCATTCGGCAAATTAGATGTTTACTAGTGGCTTGAAGGGGCCACTGCCCCTAACCTTTCTCCTATACTTTGACTCATGTGATATTTTTACTCTTTACATGCTGAGGAAAAGAAAACAATATTAGTAGGAACACATGTCACTTCGTAAACAAAGTAGCAACTTAATCACATGTTTTAATGTAAACAAAGCAGACGTTTTAAAATCCCCATGCTTTCTTATGGGGGATGTTTTACGTTATTGCTCGTTTCCTGGTAACTTTTTAGAAATACTGTTTTTTTTCCCGAGTCCCTGGAATCAAGACTTTTAATTTAAGCCGTCTCCCATCATCCTGGAATTTTCCAAATTCCCACAATTTTGACTTAAAAATTTCGCTTATAAATTATATGTAAAGATTGTGGTTTCATTTTTAAATTGTATGTTAAATCATATTTCAACACTTCGTTACTAAAATTCTCAGCGAATTATCACTAAAATGAGCAAAACCACTGCAATCTATAGCAAATTGAATATCTTACAAACTTATATCAAGTACATTATCCAAAGGAATCCCAAAACCATTATCGTACACATTATATAGAAAGGAGCGGAACATGCTGAGTACAGGCAGATATTTGTATTCGATATCGGCTTCTGTATCGCTGTTGAATAGACCCGTTCTAAGGCGCAGCACAACACTGCTGTCGATGAAGCTGTTCCTACAGTATTAACCAGTCTCTCATATGCCCACATATGTGTGCTTATAAGAAAAAACTGGCATTTTACACGTTTGAGGATATAAATCACAATTATTAAGTCGGTATTATTTATTTATATTTTTTGTTAGGTTAAAAACATTCCACATCATCACTATCTGCTAGATATTTATGTATTTAAAAAAATTAACGAGAATTTATTTTGGTCGAAAAGTCGTATTTTCCAAACGAACCGAAAAGCAGTACTGCAACACTGAATTAGAGTAGAAATAAAGTCTAACTTTCTTAAAACAATGCTAAGTAATCGTTAAACTTTTAGTTTGTTTTTGTCAAGTTTATTAAATGTTGACTGTATGCATTTATTAGTTTCACAGCTTTTTGGAATACTGTACTAAAATATAAAAACAAATGTTATTATTTTATGCAACGAAAACTGTATTTTTCAATATAATGCGTACATTTAAATTTAAAGTATTTAAACGGAACTAAGATCAAACTGATGAAACGATTAATCCTTGGTTAAATATTTGTTTCCTTTGTTTAAGGAACTACTACCACATAACAAGTAAAATGTACCTTACGTACAGATATGGATTTAAAACAACTACCAATAGTGATTTAGGATGTAAATTTCAATTTTATATCATTTGTCGGATATTTTTCAACAGATCCAAAATATTACTACGAGTAATTTAAAGACAAAAAGTGTCCACTTTACTAGCCCTAAAATAGATATGATTAGGCCACGTTTAATACAAATTATTAAATAGTATGATTTTAAAAATATAGACTTTTATGTATGATATCCACTAAAATGTCCTAGTTTAAAGAATACCGATATGACTTCTAATAATATTTTGGTTTAATTAGACAATAAGAGGTTTAATTTCCCTCGGTATATTTTATACCCAAACGATTACTTTGAAATACGTTAAGTGAAAAGGTTGCTTAAAATTATGTTTGCAACAATTTATTTAGACACCACAAAGGCTTATATAGTTAGTGTGATCCTTTCCCTGATCGTTTTCCTCACAATCTTTACAATTCAAATGTTTAAAATGTGTTGCGGAGTGGTAAGATTTCTCTTAAGGCAGCAACGATCTGAAGAACTATCAAATGTCTAGCCTTCAGGGAGCGAATATTCTTTTCAAATTGTTCAAAACGCTTATTTCATTCGTGTAAAAACTAACACTGGTTACATTTTTTTGAAAATTGAAAAATCTTATTTTGTTGACTGTTCTGATGATCCTGGTTATATTTAAATTCACTAATAGGATGTCAATGTTGTACATTATAAAGTTAGAAGGAGGTATATTCGGGATAACAAGTTGGTATAGGGGTATTGGGGGTGATAAAAATATATTAAGATATGAAAAACAGCCTTTTCCAGTGTAAAATCCCCATAAGACAACGTTCGGTATTTTGACAATTAACATTTTCTTTAATAACTCGGTAAGTACTTGTGCTAAAACTATGAGGGAGGGCTTAAAATCTTTGGCTTTTACGACAATAATTTAATGTGCAATAAGTGTACATTCGGGGCTTTTCTGACCCTTTTTGGGCCCAAAAACTCAAAATTAGAAAACTTTAAATCCCCCAAAAAAGGGGGTTAGAGTTTTCCGATTGTTTTGTCCAACGAACTTCTCCAATTGATTATAAAAAGGAATGTTTCTACTAAATTTGAAGTAAATTGGACAATAATTGTGACCGCTAGAGTGCGAACACACACACACACACACACACACACACACACACACACACACACACACACATATATGTATTCGCACTCTAGCGGTCACTAATGTGACTCCCTGAATACGTTTTGGGGGGTCGCTAAAAACTTTATATATATAACTTTTTATATATATATAAAGTTTTTAGCGCCCCCCAAACTATTAGCACGGTGAAACTTAAGCCCGGGACCACCATAGAAGTTCCTAATGTGACCCCCTGAATACGTTTTGGGGGGTCGCTAAAAACTTTACATATATATAAAGTTTTTAGCGACCCCTCAAAACGTATTCAGGGGGTCACGATAATAGTTCACTTTTCCAAAGGAAATTCACTAAAAAAACATGGGAAAAAGGAATACTCTGGGAACGTTTGGTGTCAAAATGATTTCTGTATACATTAGTACCTTTTTTTATTAGACAAATTTTAAAAAGTGCCATTAAAAAAATAAATAAATAACAACTTGCATAAAGAGATTCATACTTTTCTTAGATTATTTGATTAGTAAAATACTCATGAAAAATGCCTTACGATGCCAAATTACTTCTTAGCGGATCTAGTTTCGAGCTAACTACAACTCATCCTCAGCCGCTCCACCTCTTGTTAAAATAAAACTCATCTTGTTTGTCGATGTTTGTCAAACTAATATTGTATTACACACATACACGAACACTTAAGACGAACTGTCACAAACACTGGCAAAAACATTAAAAATGTAGTTAGATCGGAACTAGTCCCGCTAAGAAGCATTTTGGCATCGTTAGGCATTTTTCGTGAGTGTTTTACTCATAAAATAATATATTTAACAGGTGTCAAGGCCGATAAAAAGTATACTTTTCTTGTTTGCTTTTGGTCATAGAATTAGAGTAGGCTTGTCTGTTATATCTTGATCGTAATCGTTGTATTTAACATTATTACTTCCTTTAATTTAATAATATGAACTGCTTAACATCTGGTATTTTCTTTGAACTAATTGGCATTAACTGAATCACTGTTTTTAACACGCCGATCCTAATAAGGAGTTTTAAAGGTGGGTATTATTATGAGTATAGAATGAGTGACAATAGCTTTTAGCCTTGTTACTGACAAAGATTGGCTGATTATTTAGCGGGATTATTAATTGATAGCCTAATAACAAATGACAGCTGAATCCAGTTTCAAAACCAAATCATTTAAGATTTTGCTCAGGATCGATATGGCTAACCTTAGATTGTGAGGCGAACGCTTTAACTTCTACGATTGGAATCTGATCTTCCCTCTAAACATAGGTCAAAAATGCTTAGCAGCAGATTACCCATTTGAACATGATGGAATAACTCTAATCTTTCATTTCAACTTGTTTGCGAGTACTGTTTAGCAGCTGATATTTCCTTTGGTTTGGTTAACATACATTGATTGACAGCTTATCTACCCAACACACAACAGGTTTTTCGTTCCCAGCCAATATTCTTTATTTAATCACATTGTGCTATGCTTATGTATTAATTAAGAGCCAATACCGCACCTCCTGCTTCTTGAATAGTTTGTAACTTAATATAACAGGCGAGTTTGAAATATTTAGTTTGGCTTTAACAGTGGCAATCTTCAATAAATTAAATCAATAAAATATATTAAACCCAGTTTGAAATCATGAAATAGGTCAAAGTTAGTTGGTCGATGTTAGAAAAGAAACCATTTCATTTTGTCCGACTCGCTGACAAAGCGGAATTATCGAACAAGAAAATTCAGATTTTACGAATCGCTAACTACTGGCCTGTGAGGATTTAATGATTCTCATCTTGAAGTGTTGGTGTTGAAGTTACTTTAAGTTCTATTTGCTTGGAGTAAAATATATTATTGCATTTAATAATAACAACATTTATATTCTCGATAGTTGATTATAAGTTTAAAACTTGAATTGCAAATGTTATCATTTTTCAGTTTATACAAAGTTGACTACATGGGTAAAATAATACTGGACACAATAGAGTTTTACAAACCATGAGTTTATTAAAGTTATTAGGATATTAGAGCCTAAGGGTATGAAAGAGAAAATACATTAATTACTTTTTAGTGAACTTCCTTTGGAAAGTGAACTATTAGCATGACCCGCACGGTGCAACTTAAGCCCGGGACCACCATAGAAGTTCCTAACGTGACCCCCTGAACACGTTTTGGGGGGTCGTTCAAAACCCTCTAGCCACTCTACCCACTCTAGCGGTCGCATTTTTTGTCCGATAAACTTCAAATTTGGTAGGGACGTTTCTTTCTGTAATCAGATGAACAAGTTCGTTGGGCAAAACAATCGGAAAACTCCAAACCCGTTTTTTAGGGATTAATCTTTCAAATTTAGAGTTTTTGGTCCCAAAAAGGGTCAGAAGAGCCCCGTATGTAAAATTAATTCATGTAATAAGATGTCAATTAGTGAGGCGAAAGTTTTAAGCCCTCTCTCGTCATTCTAGCATAAATAATTACCGAGTTATTAAAGAAAATGTGTTTCGACCAAACACAGTACGTTGTCTTATGGGGGATTTACACTAGAAAAGCCTGCTACTCCTTTGATAGAGTACTTTTATCATCCCCAGCAACCTCTAGCCTACTTTTAATCCTGAATGGACCTTCTCCTAACATTATAATGCGCAAAATTGTATTCCCAGCTTTGCAGGTAATGAAACCAGGAGCATCAGAACAGCCAAAAAATCAGTGTTCTCAGATTTCAATAAAAATTGGAATACATGTTTGTTTTTACATTGATTTTGAGTTTTAAAAGTTTTTATATGGAAATTCACTTCCCTCACGTCAGCGTGCTGCGTGCGAACTCGTTTAAATTGAGGCAGTTGCCACTTACTATATTACTTGCTTTTTACCTCTAAAACATTGTTTATTAAAATAGAGCCAGCCTTTCAGTGGTAGTGTAGAAAAAACTGTTACATACAAAATATAATATCGTGTACAAGTTAAAAACTACTCAGATTTAAAATGGCTTCTATACAGTGTACTAGCTAAAATCAACTTATTACCAGGGATGTCGTTACGTCACATGAGCAGGCCTAACTAATCAGTCCTAACTTTGCAATCTGAGAGGAATATTGACAACTCATTCTGCTTGAATACTGAGTTTTGATCCGTCTAATTATGAAATATAAAACCACCGTTGTAATTTGTAATCGTGTAGAACCTTATACATTCACTGGAGCTTAGATTTAATTTGCATTTGAAATTGGGTGTTCTTGAAATCGCTGTTGCTTCTTCTTGATTTTTTACCCGCAGTCTTGGGTTTTGGCACCATGTTACAAAGGCAAACTTGAACCTTTTTTTTTAATTTATCAAGTTTGATATTTTAAAATTGTATCTAAAACCCCTCATTCGTATTCCTATAAGAGTTTTCTCGTATACGCCCTCCTCGACCGGTTCATAAACTTGACATAAAACGACTGAGCATGTTATATATCGAATTGAGTCAAACTACGCCTCACCATACTTCTAGGTAATTATAAAGCTTCGTGTGATATATACATATCTTTTAAAAATAAATTTACCACGGTTATATAAACAATATAGATATATTCCATGAACATATCGTAAATAACAAAATGAATAAACTAAATTGTTACTGGCAGGCGCATATAATTGTCAAATGTGAATGCATTACGTACATGTTAATACATAAATCATTAAATAAAAGTACATTAAAACCCTGACATTCAATAGTGTGAGCTGCCACTTCTATTGTATCGCTTTTTTGTATGCCGGCAAATGTTAAATGTGAAGAGATTCAATTTTCCGCTCCATGGCATATCCGCAGCATATTGTATCTGTCATGTTGTCCATCCATCCCTTTTGCTCCAAAAGTTGATTACTTTTTATCTGTCATTTGAGTGAAAACAACACGAATTGACATAAAATAATTGATTGCATTTTCCATGTTCACACTTAAACCCAACTAAGAATATAGCAATTGTATAAAGCCTTATCTGTATTTAAGAAATATTGGTTTTTTATTGAACGGTGTTTCATATAAATAGAAGAACCAACAAGTTGTACGTTTTAATTATTTAATAATAGTACCGTTTTTTATACATTATGATGAACATTTTAACTGTCATCGAATTTATTTTTAATTTTTTGTTTCTGTTTTACATTATTTTATTGCTGTAAACAAGGTTACGTGAGCCCGAATATGTCAGTTTGTATCTCATATTTATTCCTACCTAAAGTATTTACATGAGTTTTTACAGTCATTTATCGAAAAACCTAACAACTTTATAACAGTAATAAGAACATTTCTGTTGGAAGAACAAATGATCAGTATGATTAATAATTTCTTGAGTAGCATAATACGAGTTGTTACAATTAAACATGATAAATTCACCGTCTTGTTTGTATGTAAGGTATACGTGTAAATATGTTTTGAAGTGTTGTGAGTCGTAGTTTATTTCATCCTGTTCAATATAATTACAAACAAAATTTTGATTGAATGACAAATTTTGATTACTTAATTATATAATTAGTTTATATGATGATTACGAACATTTTTAGGGAGTACGACATATACAAGTTCATAATAAGTAATATCACTAATATAATTAAGAATTTATCTGGTTTTCTTCAAAATGTAATATAAGAGTTATAAATATCAATTTGTAAGATTAAATTTACTGTCAAAACTAGGAGCCCTATTTTCTAAACGTATCTGGATTTCAGGCTAGCCGGAATGATATTACAGGTCAACAAATGAAATAACTTTCTAAAATATATTTAAATGTGAAAAGAAGATTACGCAAAAAGTATTATTACAAAATTATGTGACCAGGAAAGGTGGAGAGCAAAGAGAAAATTCATTAACTAATTTATCTTATAATGGTGTTTCAAAATCGCATTTCCTTATCAATTCATATTTAACGAGAATTCAGCCACTTTAATCACAAGTCAGCATTAAAGAAAATTTGACTTGTAATTTTACCTTGCCATTTATTCCTTAACGTGGTTTTGTTTTTATTTTGGAAAAATTGGTCTCATACTGATAACGAATACATAATGTAGCGTTTGACATACCGCAATAGTGTAAGTTAATGTATAATAAAGTAAATAATTTCATAATAGCTAGCTAAAACTTGCTATCCAAACTTAAGACGGGATTAAATATGTGCAAGTTAAATATAAGCTGGATGCCATTTAAAAGGTTACTGCGAGGTATTTTGCTGATTTTAGAATAATGATCGTTGCTAAGGTAATGTACTTGGGTCTGTTAGAATCCTATTTAGAAAATGATATTATTAGCCATTCTTTAGTAGCTAACAAAACTACTATTACTATTAATAATTTCTTAGTAAATAACTCAACAGACAAAGCTGGTAAGTGGTTTAGAGGCAATATTATCTTGAACAAGTTAAAAACAAATGTAGACAACAAAATTCAGGAAATAGTAAATGTAGCCTTACGTTGATAAAGGTGTTTGTCGGTTGTTGGCAAACACTATTTACCTAGAATAGTTTATTGGTTGAATCGATTGAAAATTTGTTTGACATATTTTTACCTTTTTAAAAATTGATCTTATAATAAAAATAAAACAAAAATTATACCCTTGCATTTATTTAATTTGTTAAGGTTCATTCTATATATCATACTATAATATAAATCTCAATAATATATCATTCTAATATAAATCATTCTATATATATTTATTGTAATATATTCTACTGCATAGCTGATATATTGTTTCAAAATATTTATGTAATCCAAAGTTACGGTGCAATTGATTCAGGAGACAGTTTTTTATATTTTTATCAAGGTTTGTTTATTTTATCTGATTGCTGTATTTTGAAGGAAAGAAACTTCCAAACAGGCTATGGCTTGGAGGCTCTACATTTTCTCCATGTTGACTTAAGTGTACGTAAAGGTAAAGCATAGTAAAAAAAGTAAACACAATTTTAATACAGTTTTTTAAAAATAAACATTCCATGTAAATATGTTTTGTGAAATAGGAGAACTGAATTATTTTAGTCTTCCCTTCTTATTTATAGAGTCAGTCAAAATGAGACAGATATAAGACTAACATTAGAGTAGAGTATTATTGTTTTTGTTTGTTTTTTAAAATTCGTGGATTATTTTTATTTTGTAAAATAATCGCTAAACAGGAAACTGTGTGCATATTTCAAATACTTTGTATTATGTCAAATAAATAGAGGAGAAAATAAATCATTGTTATTGTTATTCTTATTTTGTAGGGAAAAGTATGAAATATAATGACTGCAGCATACTCATACTATGATCCAGCAGGATTTTAATCTTGATTATTCTTCATTATGTATGACTGATACGAGGACTGAAGTACTCAATAAACAGCATAAGGTTGTCACAATGTTTATTTTAAATTTAAATTTTCAATGCCTATCGTCCTTTTTGGGAAACAACCTGGGAAATATCAGAATAGCGTACACACTTATAAATGTTTTTTAATCGAAATTTGAAACAAACTTTTTAGCTTGTTAAAATGTTAAAGAATATGTGCTTTAGTTGTTGTAGTTTCAGCTCTCTGCATTTGAAATTTAAGTGGCGCCTTAACAATATGTGACAATTTAAGACGAATAAACTGTTCAACAATTTAACTATTCGGTTAAATGATATATATAACAAAACAATGCTATGAATAATATATGATGTTGATACTGTAATTTAACTGATTTAACAATCTAAGGCGCAATCGATTGCATGCAACTGGTTACAGATGCAACTAGAAATCCATTGGTCCAAGTGGATTTGATCTTAAAATTGCAACAAGTTGTGCTATTGATTAACACATTAGACCTTGGACTCTTGGTCATATTATATACATAAAATGAAATCAGCGCCATGTAGTCGATCGCTTGAACGTGAAACTGACATGTCGCATGCAATTTCATTTCATTTCATTTATTGATACAAAAATGCTACAAAACAGGTTCTTAACCCAATTAAAAAGTAGCATTATTACTAACATTGATTTTTAGGGATTTTCCTTCAATTCCAGTTTTATGAAGCACTACTCAATGTCTTCCAAGATACTAATATAATATCATGCATATGACACATGTAATCTACTAAACATGCATAAATTAAAAGTTTTAAACTATACACTACAATTAAATAAATATATTAAATTTAATTACTAAATACTAAACATACTGAGTTAGAGGTAACGTTCAGTCTAAATGCAAAAACTTAATAAATATTTATATATTATACAATAAGACAATCCTAATATAATAAATGCTGTACAGTTTGTTTCCTAAATTGAATCAATTGACTATAAATTCTTCCCAGAACATTTAGCGGGGAGTTACTCCTAAATTGGTTCGAGAGTAGTGGGGGGAGAACAACAGACGACATCGGAAATAGTGCCGCGGCACATTGAACTGTAGTTTAGATAAGAGAGTTATATCATCAAGCGCACTACCCACCAGCTGATGCAGGTAAACCAACATAGCGAGCCAATTGATGGCATATATAAAAGAAGCCCAATACTAACAATTTTGATTACGTCTTCGTCAAAGTGCATATCATCGTAATCTGTGAAGGAATACAGATGACATTACAGCTTTTTAGACGTGTTTAAAAGTCCGGAACGCCTCAATAATTCATACAGTGAAACCAGCTTGTTGTGATTCTACAGAAGAGATGGCAAAATATAAAATTTAGAGGATAACGTAACAAGAATTTCCGGCCACAGAGCGGACGCGACCGTAAATAAAACAGAGACGTCACATAACCAAGAGTTCCCTGCGAGTGTAGTTTAGTATAACTCAGAACCAACAATATTCCTTACTGTCTCCTATGTAAAATATTCTCCGCCAGTTTAGGAACATTTTTATTCAGTTGTGTGCTTAGTATTCAGGATTTTACATTAATAGATGTATTATTCCTCAGAAAATTACTTATTTTGCTTAAAAAGTTCCAAAAATATTAAACTATTTATCATGTCAATATTTACGCAATAAAACTAAACAAAAACATTCTAAGTTTCATCACTGATTGTCTACATACCTGTTGGTAACTAGTGATGGATATTCATTAATCTTTGATATACTTAGTACACAGGATTTCACACTAGATGTATAATTTGAAAAAATATAGTGTATTATTCCTCAGAAAATTATTTACTTTGATTTTAAAATACAAATATGATTGATAAAATAAAAAAAACTAAACCAAATCAAAACCTTTAATGTGTAAAAACATGTGTTTGCACTAACACCATCAGTTTCATTTACACAGTTACAAATATATAATAAATATATAACAGTTCTAAATACTAAAACTATAGCTGTATACTGTTTTATGCTGTCAATAAATAATCCGACTATAAAAGGTTTCACACAGCAACGAAATAACTTTAAGTTCTAGAACTCTAAAAAAAAATATTTACAAAACACGATAAAACTATACAAAAACATTCTCAATGTCATCTCAGTTTGTTGACATATTTATTCTGCATGATTTTTCAAAAGCCATGCATGTAATCTGTTTTTAAACTTACCGCAGGGGGTTGCACAGAAATCACTGCTCAGTAAAACTGTCAGTTTTTGTTCGTTGCGTTAACCTTACCCGTGTAATTACGAGCATACTGATTGCGGTATTTCTGTGGGCCAAACGTTGAGGTAATATGTCAGAAGACAAAGCACAAAGAGACTGAAGAATGGCCAGGTGCTAATTGTAGGGGTTTCCTCTAGTCACTAAGGAAACAAGCTTCACAAAGTTTGGGAGAGAAAATAGAAAGTATAAATTACAATCGGATTGCAAAACGAACTGATAGAATCTAAATAATCTACTCGAACCGTAAGAAATTTTATATAATACGTAAATTTATTGCTTAAGCAAATTTGTTTTAGCATTACAAATTTATTTAATTTTAAATTTACATATTGCAATATAATTGCTAATTTACAATAAATATAAATAACTATATAATATATCAACATTTTGAATTTAATTTATAGTTAATTGTACAAACTTCAGTAGGGATTCCAAATATCAAAAAATATTACATGGTATATTTTCTATAAAATCAATTTAAATTTGCCAGTGGGAGAAATTTGAAACTGTTCAGACAATGGGAAAGACAGTATTTTTCCTAAGATTTAAATCATTAATGTTTGTATGCAAGTTTTGAAAAAGTCAGATAGATTGTGTGATTGTGTGTAACGTGTCAATCGAAATGCCATTTTTTAGCGAATTTCCCCTATAGGGAAGAAGCTATTACCGTAGGTCTCATGGTAAGACTTAAGCCCGAGACCATGATAAATTTTCATTTTGAGGTCCCCAGATGCCAAAAACATCATTCGTTCAAATTTATATATATATATGTGTCCGTAAGCACGATAACTCTCGTAAAAAAGGTCCGATCTTAATGAAATTTGGTACAAATGTGTAAAGTTCCATTTATTTGAACGAGTTCGAAAACCAGAGGAATCGCACCATCCGAAGGGGGGTTTTTGGGGGGTTTTGTACCCCAAAAATGTGTTTTTTGGGGTTTTCACATGTAATTTTAATTTAAATCAAATTTTAATTTATACCATTGAATTCAGCTTAAATAAACAAACAATTTGGTATTTTGATCATTGCTCTACGTCAATTGGTTAACAAGATATTGAAAGTGCTAAACACAGTACGTTGCCTAATGTTATTCTTATGTTATTCTTATGAAGAAAAAGAAAAATTGTATATCTCGCTTATTTATGAACATAAACTGGCGAAATTTGGTATATGGCTTGATCTGGTTGTGGTTTATTGTTGTTTGCACAAAACAATTTTTCGCCAATGTTTCCTGTAGCAGCAAACCTAGGTACTTGGTCCCCATGTTATTCTTATGGAAAATACTTGAAATGTTATATATCGCTTATTTATGAATGTATGTGGATGAAACTTGGTATGTGACTTCACTAAGATGAGTTCTATTGATATTTGCATAAAAACCCATTATTTTGTGTGCCTTGTTGCAGCAAACCTGCGTACTCATCCCCAATGTTATTCTTATGGAGAATAATTAATATTTTAAATATCGCTTGTTTGTGAATACATTTCTTATGAATCCTGTTAAGTGTTTTAATGTGTTATGTTAAATATTCATTGAAAATTCGCTGAGTATGCAGGTTTGCTGCGACGGGGGTATTATTTTTATTTGTTGATATGAATATCTTAGTTTTTATGTTAAAATAATAATACCCCCGTAGCAGCAAACATGCATACTCAGCGAATTTACAATGCATATTAATTTATCTTAATACCACATAAAGCCACATACCAAGTTTCATCAATATACATTCATAAATAAATGATTTATGACATTTTAATTATTCTCCATAAGAATAACATGGCGGCTGAGTATGAAGGTTTGCTGAAATAAGGAACACTAAAAATGGGCTTTTATACAAATATCATTATAACTCAACTAGGTAAAGCCACATACCAAGTTCTATTAATTTATGTTCATAATTAAAGGAGATAACACGTTAATTATTCTCCATAAGAATAACATGGGGCTGAGTATGCAGGTTTGCTGCTTCGGGAACTATCGGGCAAAAAATGAATTTTTGTGCAAATATCAATAGACCACAATGAAATGAAGCAATATACCAAGTTTCGTCAGGATAAGTTGATAAATAAGCGAGATATACAATTTTTCTTATCCTCCATAAGAATAACATTGGACAACGTACTGTGTTTAGCACTTTCAATATCTCAGTAACCAATTGACGTAGAGCAATGATTAAAACATAAAATTGTGCGTCTTTTTAAGCTGATTCCAATGGGAACAAATACAATTTTACTTTTTCAAAAATTTTATGTAAAAAAACTCAAAAAACCCATTTTTGGGGTACAAAACCCCCCCAAAATACCCCTTCGGATAGGTCGATACCCCTGGTTTTCGAACTTAAAGTCATAAATGCTGCTTTACACGTTTGTACCAAATTTAATCAAAATCGGACCGTTTTTAAGAGAGTTATCGCACCCACGGACACACACACACACACACGTATATATATATATATATATGCAGTTTCGAACGAATGGTGTTTTTGGGGTCTGGGGACCTCAAAACGAAAAGTTATCATGGTCCCGGGCCTAGGTCTTACCATGCCGACTACAGTAATAGCTTCTTCCCTATAGGGGAAATTCGCTAAAACCAGTTCGATGCACCACGCTGACGTGGGGGAAGTGAATTTTCACATAACAAACTTTTAGAACTCAAAATCAGGGTAAAAACATACATTTATACAAATTTTTATTGAAATCTGAAAACATTGATTTTTTGGCTGTTCTGATGCTCCTGGTTTTATTGACCTGCAATGCTGGGAATACAATTTTGCGTATTAAAAGGTTAGGAGAAGGTCCAGTCAGGCTTGAAAGTAGGCGCGAGGTTGCTGGGGATGATAAAAGTACACCAACATATGAATAACAGGCTTTTCTAATGTACAATCCCCATAAGACAAAGTACTGTGTTGGTCTATACACATTTTCTTTAACAACTCGGTAAATATTTATGCTAGAATGACGAGAAATGGCTTAAAGGCCTCGCCTTACAAATTCCCATCTTCTTACACGCATTAATTATCTTCCGGGGCTTTTCTGGCCCTTTTTGGGCCTAAAAACCCAAAATTTGAAAGACTAATCCCTAAAAAAGGTGTTTGGAGTTTTCCGATTGTTTTGCCCAACGAACATGTCCAACTGATTGTAGAAAGGAATGTCCCTACCAAATTTGAAGTAAATCGGACAAAAAATGCTACCGCTAGAGTGCAAACACACACATATATATATATATATATATATATATATAGGCAAATATATATATATATATATATATATAGACAAATATATATATATATATATTATACAATTTGTAACGACTCCCCAAAACGTGTTCGGGGGTCACGTTAGGAACTTCTATGGTGGTCCCGTGCTTAAGTTTCATCGTGCGGGTCATGCTAATAGTTCACTTTCCATAATAAATTCACTAATAAACATTTATAGGGGTGAATTATTAGGACAGTGTATGAAAGAAAATATTAGGTTGTTCAACAGATCATTTAGGCCAAACGTAGTCTTAAGATAAATAGCAGGAGACTTTATTATATTTAAAAGTAAGTAATATATATAAGGTACACGAGTAATCAAAGCTCTACATTAAAGTTTAAACGTATTACTCGTAAAAAATAAGAACGCGAAAACATCAGTAATTGATTAACTGATGGATAAAATAATTGAAAACAGGATACGTCGTATTTGAAGTGATTCAATTTATTTATTAGTCGGGCTGCAATGGATGAGATTACTGATGTTGTTGTTGGGTCTTTGAGTAGTTGAACCACCCAATTTCACAGTCGAATAGGTGAAAAAGGTGTCATTGGATTGTTTTGCTTGGAGTTATGTAATAAACTGAATATTTGTCTTGGTAAACGATTTTTGAAGGATTCATTTATATCCTTTTAAAAATATATTTTGTAATGTTATAGGTAATAGTGTAACCATATTAACATGTCCGCCTTAAATATCATAATTTGATAATAATTGTAATATGTACACCTTTCAGCTCAGCGCTCCCAAGCACCTTTGTACAACCACCGGCCCTGATTGGCACATCCCTCTCTACCTTTCCCTACCCAACTTCAATGAAGATATTACTACCTCCAGTCTAATCATGCAACATACCGTGTAGACTAAGAATATGGATACAGCCTATTATAATTATACTAATGACAAGTTTATTATTAGTAAAATTTACAGTATAGTTAGGAAGCCATAAATAACAAAGTTATCTTTAATAACATTCTCTAAGGCAAACAAATATTTGGTATGCACTAAAACAAAGATTAAAAGCCCTATCATGCATGGTTAATCTGTATTCATAAAGTCCCATCACACCATGAAATTTTGATAAAACCATTAGTCACCCATTAATTACCCTTGAATGAAAGAAAGGTCTCTAAGAGAAAATAAAATAAAAATTATTAGTTTTTTTCAAATCCCCTCCTAAAAGCCCGGGATATACGTGAAAGATTTTTACTCTCAGACAGTTTGGTACACTAAGACACCACTCGCAGAAGTATTTACACTATGGGTGATTTTTCCGTTCAACAGTTCATCCGTATACACGACAAGGCTCAACTCGCAAGGTGAGACTCTCGGAGAGCTCCTGCCACTCTCGGACACTCTCGGCGCTGTTTACATGATGCATATTACTAGCACAAACTCTCTGAGGGTAAAAAGCTCTCTCGTGTATTCCTGTATTTAAGTCAATAAATTAAACTAAATTAAATGTAAATACATTTTTAAATATTGCAAATTTATTAGCTGTGTATTTGACTTCACTAAAACTGAAATCAGGTGATCTAGCTAAGCTGTTGGGAAAAGCTAGTTTTATTAAACCATTTAGCGTCTAGCTGGGCTCGCATTGTACGAGTATCTATCTATAAGTACCTGGGGGGCCGAGCTTTACTTGGGGGAAGGCCAGTCAGTTTGTTTAGATGACTCGGAGTAATATTTCACCACTTCCCCCTACTGAGAATCAGATTTGTATAACTCATTTGCCTCTTTTCTACATTTTTAAGGTTCCTCCAGTTGTTATTTGTAGATAAATATCCCTTTGATTTTTTTTACTACTCTATATATGAAATCCTCACTCAAATATTTTAATCTCTGCTCTCAGGAATCACATGTTAATAAACATGAACAACATGAGTATTACTTTGACAGTTCACTGGTTGATTATGAACAGCTGTTACAATTATTTTGTTTTGATTTGAAACTCCATAAGCCCAATGTTAATTTTTTTAACTTTTCACTTTACAAATTACCTTTACATTATTTGATTTTTCCTGGGGATGAGGCCTGTCTAGAACTTATTTTTATCCCAGAAATTAATTATTTCGAATATTTGAGGGAAATAGTTGGAGCCGTTTTTGAGATCAGTGTCGCAAGCAAGCAAGCAAGCAAACCTTACTCATATTTATGTATAGGATATAATGGTTATTTTTGTTAATTCATATTAATTTTCGTATTTTAACTGAAGTTGAAAACTGAAAACTGAGAGGTTTGGTATAAACCCTAATTTAACATGTGACGCTTGAGTTTAACTATCCGATAAATAAGTTTTTTAGTTCTCTCCTAGATTCTAACAGTACTAATTTCTTGTTAACTACTTTCTACTACTCTTCATAATGTTTATATCAAAACCTCTTTTTGATGTTTTATTAAATAGAAGTTCCTTCAATCTCGAAATAGTTCATTTTATCACTCATATCAATTTATTCACATATATCAATACATCAGTCAGAAATGGATGAAAGTTAGAAATGATATACATATTGTCACCTTCTAATGATCTATTGAGGTATGCCACGAGAGGTTTAAATATTTGTTTTAACAGAAAGTCAAGTGTTAGGGACTTCCATTGGATCCGTTATGTAAATAAGTACTGAACAGTAAAACAAATTCCAGTTTCTGCCACAAACATGACCCAATTACATTTTTACGGCTGGTTTAGTATCAAAAACCCAGTTGTTCTAAAAGAATAAAATATTTGTTTACTTTATTAATGAATTGAGAAAAAACTTATACTTTTTACACTCTTGAAGTTTTGTTTGTCCTCGCCATCAAGTGGAGTTTTTAACATTGTTAAATTACAATGGTCCAAACCTTTCTGTAATCTGGGGAACCGGGATCAAACCCTTGAACTCTTGCACCGAAATCCAAGACCCTTAGGCTGGCGAGCGAGGCACCCTAACTGGCCATTTTTTATTTTAAATTTTAGAATTTTAGAGCTTTTAGAATTTCGGTAAAAGAAAAACTATTTGAAGAGCAACATTTAAAAATTGTACTTGCGTCTCAAAAATAAATTTGTTGGTTTCCATTTAAGCTCTAATTTACCACTCGTAAGTAATTGCCGGTGGTATGTTTCTCAGTAAATAGCATTAGCAAGATGAGTAATGGAAGTTAATCAGTTTGGTTAATAGCTTTAAAAACTAGCTCTACAGTTTATTCCAAGTTTCAACATATAAAAAAGAACTTTGTCTTTGGGTTGAAATCATAAAAGCCTATTTATTACCATTGTCAACGTTGTTTTTAATTTCAGTTAATTTGTAATTACAAATTTAAATAACTTACTAAACAACTTTTCTCTTTTGTTTATTGCCATATTTAATTATTGATTATCAGAAAGCTCATTAAACCAGAATGAATCTAGTTGAGCTATAATTTTAATTGAATCGCATGTATTAGTTTGGAAACGTTCTTCAGCAAACTGCTTGAGAAAAATAAATTATAAAAGTTAGTTAAGTGGTTTTTGATTGTTGAAAACAAATAGTTCATATATTTTATAACGATTCAAATCTCAGAACACTTTTCTGGCTCGTTCTAAATTTTGCAATTTCTTAGAGAAAAGTTCAAAATAAGCATTATTAGAACTACTTGGAAACTCGCTAAGCAGCAATTGGAATTTACTCTTTGAAAAAGTTTCTTTACGAGTTTCTATTAAAAATGCAGGGAAAACATTGCGAAATATAATAAATTAATATTTCGAAATATTGCCCCTGCATTTTGATTTTGAAATATTATTGAGTTAGTTAGGTAAATTGTAAATAGGTTTAATTTAAAGGTTCACATTAGCTTTTAAATGCATATTTGCAAGTTTTCTGTTTTATGATTTTTTTGAACTGATATTTAATAAGTTTAGACTTTTATTTTTCAATACGTTAGTTATGTGAACTATATTACTGTAACGTTATATTATTGTAGCGTGGTTAATCTTATGATAAGCATCGGGAGTCTTATAAATAGCATTAAATGTTTGCAATTACGATTGCCATAATTCCGATCTCTAAAGTACGAGTATTGTCGAAACAGGAGGTATTCTAATGTTTATTCTTATGTATATTTTAATGTTCCTTAATATTGATGCTTTAGGAATTCTTTAGGAATCTTGATGCCATTTTTTGGGGGTTGCCATTTCTGATTAGGGATTTAATTTAACGTCGGATTTGTAGGTATGCGTCCTATTAACAGTGACTTTTAGAATTTGTTATTACTCGATACGTTTATTGTTGCGAATTTTGAGTGATGTTTTGTGAATCCCCTTTATAGAGCAGTCTATTTTTATATAAAGATATCGGTAGCAAATAGTTGAGTAGGATGTAACCATAAGACCTGCAATGATCCTATTTACTTATTTTATGCAAACAAATGTTATGTGTTATGTGTGGGACACGGATATGAAACTATACGTGTTATTTTTTAATGTAAAGTTATTTAAATGTAACGGGGCATAACTACAAGCTTTGGACAATAATTTAGTATTATGAGGCAAATGGTAACATGCACAAATTATAATACGTAAAATGAAAACGTTGTTGAGTGTTAAATGTTAAATTCCTCGCTTTTCAAAGCCAAGTATATTACATAGTCCCATTTTATAAGTGTCGATTTCGATGCCAAAAACAACATTTTACTGTAACTGGAGCACTTACTTGTAACATTTGATTCCGTGATTTTGTATCGAATGATTGAACACTGGCATAAACAGTCACCTGTGTAAAATCAGTGTAAAACCCCTTAACAAAGAACACTGATGTTTTGTTTTCCAACACAATACACTCCGCTATTGCAACAATTTACAATATAACGTTGAAGATTAAACTTAATTAAAACGGTTATTTATGATCCACATTTAATGTTAAATAAATGAATTTAATTATTAGTTCTGGTGGTCTCTAAACGAACAAGCTCAGGTACCTTTTTCCGATTATTATAACAACAATAACTATGGACTTCGTCTCAACGAAATATAGCGTAAATTTATTTCGCATCAGTGTAATGATTATCAACTGAGCAAGTTGCTTCATTTGACCATAAAAAGTCTCTTTGAAAATTTGAATTTATAATTTGGATTTCTCCATACAGTTGCAATTGAACAGTAATAGCTAAAACTAATTTTTGGATTTTTAAAATTTGAAAGCAATAATTTTCAAACTGTAAAATGATACATTCTTAATAATAAAACAGTTACAAGTCTTCAAAGGTAAATCCTTCTTATTGAGGCCAGATTTATATTTAGGACGTAGGCAATTTAATAAAGAACATAACATAATGTTATGCATATGTATGATTATTGTTTTGACGCCGTAAGCCATAGTTATATTTACTAAACTTTGTTCAAATCATTAGTTTTATACAAATTTATTCCACAAAATTAAAGAACGTTTAAACTACCCATAGATTTGATAGCAATTGTTTTGGTTTTAGGTTTCATTTGAAAGGTCTCATGTATTTTTTAATTATGTAGTTAAAAATGTTATCAGATTTAACAATATTGATTGTAATAGTATTTCAAAATAATAACTTGAAAAGTTTCGTGATAGAACATCAATTTATATAATTGTAACGTTCTAAATAAACACCATCACTTTTTTGTTACATAATTATTGAATAAACATTTCAAAATAGTTATAGATTTGTTTATAATATAGGACTTATTGCAATATTTTTCTTACAATTTCACTAATTTCCCTTAAAACTACCTTATACCTAGCAAACATACTTTTATTTTACCTTAAAAAGCAGTATGTTAGTTAAGACTCCTTTAGTATCTTGCAGTATTAGAATGCATTTATTAAAACGTGTTCAAACTATTGTTTTAAGTGTATTATTTAAAATATAAAGGTCGCTGACATTTTAGGAGCCAGCGCTAAACCAAAGCGCTTTGGAACTGACCGTAAGCCCCACAAGTGATCGGGTTGCCAAATGCCCGCAGTCTAAACAATAAATTTCCACACTCGGAGATAATGCTGAACTTTGCACTTTGTGCGTGATTGCCTTTAATGTTTGTGAAATAAGTTACATGATTTAAGTGTGGCTAATGTATTATGTTTAGTATATAGTCATGCATGTAGTGGGTTATAAGACTAATAGTAGAATCGTAATCCGATTCGATCCTGGTATTTTGGCTTATCACCAACGGATTTGACGATGTTTGACAGTGAATTCTGGGTATAATAAATTTAACTGCGGACTTCATTAGTAGTAAAATTGACTTAAATCTATTGCACTTTGAAGATATTATATAAATTATGTTAAGTTATATCTATAATATTATAAAGAAGAGGTGGTTTCTGTCTGTCTGTCTGGTGTTCCGGGTAAACGCAAAAACTACTGAACCGACTGGGTTGAAACTTTACACAAAGGTAGATCTTGAACCCAAGCAACACATAGGCCTATTCACTTCCTTAAAATCCCCTTGGGCTACGCCCTGTGAAGTCCTAAGTTTCAATGTTTACATTTCAGAAGAAAGTAAACATTCATAAACAGTAATACGAACAGCTGAGGACACTTACATTTGACAGCTTAAAGAGGTGAAGCAAGAACAGCTGTTTTAAGCTAATTAAAATTTAAATTGCATTGACTAAAGAACGGGTATAGAAAACCCCTGTGCGAAGAACGGGTACGTCAGCTAGTGTTGTATAAGTTTCATGAGTATATGTAAATGTCAAAATTATAAGCCGGTAAATATTAATTTGAGTAAACATTTTAAGAGGTTAACACATCAGGTTGCACAATAACAGTTTAATACTGGTATTAGTATATACAGAACAAAAACATTCCCGACATCTCGTGTATTTTATTGATTTCATTTAATGCAGCTTATAATTAATAAGAAAATTATACGAACTATTGTAGTTCCTGAAGGAAGAGTTGTAACAAATGGTCCAACTCACGTATTGTTCTAAATGATTAATAAAATCTTGCACATAACGCATATATTGAAGTGTTGTAAGACGTTTTTATTTACATCCCGTATTCTTGCCTCCCACCCAGTTATCTTTTTATCGATATGATAATAATATTTTTCTACACATGTGAATTTCACAACTCCATCAGATGTTGGTTATTCAAGGATGAACGAATTTTATGAACATATTTAACTCAGTCCCTATACAGATTCGTGAAATTAGTTAAATTAGGTATACATTTTAACCTACAAGATACTTATATTATTTGTTTTTTCAAAAACGTCTTAAGAACTCAATAAAAGTCAATCTTAATAGTTTAATAAAATAAAATAAAAGTGAAACCAGCTAGAACTTTAAATTTTAACTGAAGATACGATCAAACAATATTTTATTACGAATTGAAAAGACACATTGTAAAACAATATGATTTTTAGAAATTTCCTAGGGTTTATAAATATTGTAGTTCCAGGTATTTTACCATCCCTCACTCTGTCATCTGCAAAATCCGTTCAGCAAATGCAGCACACTTAAATATTTACCGACACAGAATTGAGTGTGGATCTTTGAAACGTATCCCCACTCTAATAAGTAAATATGTAAATATAAAACTTTACAGATCTAAGTGATCCTCTGAAATTGCAATGCTACCTGCTCAATTCTCTGAGATCTTCTACATCCTTATTGCTGAAAATGTTAAGAAATGATTAGCAGGTAAGTAAATGATTAGCTGGATCTCGTTCGCTTCACTCACTCGCCTCCAGGATGAGCTCGTTAGCTACGCTCACTCGCCTATTTTTATATAGAGCTTGCTTCGGTATTGAAAAAGAGTTGCCATTCCAGTAGATTTGTTATTTATATAATAAACATATGTTTATATGCTTTTCAAGTATGTTTAGATATCATCCTTATAAAAGCTGTTTGATGAAACTAAATAACTAAAAATAACGATCTATATCTGATTTATAATTGTAACTGGTTGTAAAGGTTGTCATAAATCTTGAACATTGTTGAAAAAAATACAAACCGTCAATCATGTATTTAGTATCCGGTCAGTGACTTCAATTAGTTTAAACAATTAATTATATTTTGTCATGAATATTTATAATTTATTGGCTTCATAAAAACGTTTTGTACGCTATTATTTCAGAACAGAGTGGAAAATAATCATGTACTTCGACTGTTCAAGATTTGGTGGGAATATTTTCACTAGTCTCAATGTTTTATATAGGCCTATATATATAAAGTATTAATTCAAATGAAATGTGTGTTTTATAAATACTTAAATGTAAATATTTAATATATTTTTAATACTTTTCCATATGACCTCAAACTCAATAATGGAGCAAAGGGTTGAGATGCTTACGACTTAGCATCAGCCCCGCCCTAATGTAAGGGGTAATCAGATTTCAGTCATTTGCCGGTCTGAACAGTGCTCACGGGCCCCGTTTAGTGGCAACCGCTTCCTCTCTAAGCTGGAAAGTTGCTGCACTGCAACGATCAAAGTCCTTCATAAATATTAATTAAGGTTGGTTAACACAATAACATTGATTAAATAAATGTTAATGTTGACACAATTAGACTGATGAAGTAGTTTATGTTAGATAAAGCCGTATTTTAGCACAATTATGTGTATGCGTGCGTGCGTGCGTGCGTGTTTGAAATAGAGGCAGAGGTTCGACTACCTGCATATCTACAGTCCAATTATTATAAATAAATACGCAGAATACGGTAAATAGTTCCAATTATAATAATATTTTATCAACTAACAAACCTTACATTACAGTGTTGCACAGTAAAGTAACAACTAACGGTGTTTCTGTCACACTAAATAGAATATATGTGACAGATTCTTTGTCCGGTATTCCCTTTTTAATGCCAGGAAACTAGTTCTTTCACATAATAGTTTTAGACTCCATATACACATGTTTTAGTTGGGTATCGACTGAAAGATGGACACACAGCCAAGTGTGAATTTTCATTTAATAATAGAATATGTTGCGATTAATGAGTTAAACCTCTAAGGAGTACAACTTCTTCAAAGGTCAATAACTTTTAAAATAATTGTTTAAACAATATTTTGCACACAATGAACTTAAAATTGCAAGCCATCATAAATAAATGCATAAATGTGATATTTGCTAATCTGGGCCTAAATACCTGTCACAAAAAAACTATGCAAATTTTAATGTATTGAATAATGGTGCTAGAGCTGACTTAATATATAATTAGACTTAAAATTGAACGGAAATTTTGATATTAAGGGGTTTATTAAAACAAACATAAAATGTATTTTAAAATATATCCATGTTCTTCCCAGAAGGAAATATAAAACAAACTAGCTGATACCCGTGCTTTGCACAGCTGATTAAAATTCTTGCTGTAACCAAACCTGTTTAAGTAATTAATTCATCCATTAATCCTATTGCGCATAAGAATAAAATTGTAACTTTAAGGCCTACTGGAGTAAAGCTCTAAGGGATTGCCAAGATGGGGGTTAAACCTGTATGTAGCCCAGATAAATTATCTACCTACATGTAAATTTTCAGCTCGATTGGTTTAGTAGTTTTTACGTTTAAACAGAACATACAAGTCAACAGAAAGACAGACACCACTTTTATTTAATAAATGTATAAGATTGTCAATTTAACGTGAATAATGTGCCAAGTTTGTTGGCTGAAACCTTTATAGTTACAATCTAACTTGATAATAATTTAAAAAAATATTTCTAACTAATATTCTTTCAAACTAAATGTTACTTAGGGAATCAATTTACTCGGAAACGTAATAGTCCAGTCAAGTTATACATTAAATACCCCCACTGCAGCAAACATGCAAACTCAGAAAATTTCAAATGGTACTTCACTACGTCATGAAGCTACTTACAAACTTTCATTTAAGTATTTTCATAAATAAGCGAGTTGTGACATTTTATTTATTGTACATTAGAAAAACATTAGGACTGAGTATGCAGGTTTCTGTATCAAGGACCACAAAAATCGGTGTTTTGTTTAAATACCAATTGATCACCACTAGATGAAGTAACACTCCAAGTTTTAGCAATTTATATTGATAAACAAGCAAGATATCACATGTTTCTTATTCTAAAAGATAACATTATAGCTGCTGAGTACGCAGGTTTGCTGCCATGGGGACAAAAAAAATTGGTTTTGTATGCAAATATCAGTAAACCCCAACCATAAGTTCAAAGTAATAGCTTCTTCCCTGTAGGGGAAATTCACTAAAAAGGGTCCTTGCATGCAAAAGGTCATGTAGTCATGTAGTCCATGTGTGCTAATTTTAGCGTATTTCCCCTGTAGGGAAGAAGCTATTACCGTAGGTCTCATGGTAAGACTTAAACCCGAGACCATATTAACTTTTTGTTTCAAGGTCCCCAGATGGAAAAAACACTATTCGTTAAAATTTATATATATATGTGTGTCCGTGAATGCGAGAACTTGAGTAAATAAACGTTACCAGGAAACTGATACATACTTTCACCCTTTTATCCCAACTTTAATGATTAAATTACTTTTTATTTACGAAATATATAATACAAAGCACGGTCGAATGTACGGAAAATCTTGTAAACAAATTGTTTAAAAAAACACCCAAATACCTGTTTAGGAGGCACTACAGAATCCATCGCTACACACGTGGTTTTAAGAGGGGAAGTGCCCCCTATTCCCCCCCCTCAGGGTTATTAAGGGACAACGTATTTCGAATTCCCATTCAAAAATTAGCCACTAGCGATAAAATTACCAAATTGTTTGATTTTTAAAGCTGAATTTAATGGTGTAAACCAAAATTTGGATTTAAAAACAATTATGTGTAAAAAGGTTCAAAAACCCCATTTGTGGGGTACAAAACCCCCCTTAAAGTAGAAAAATCTGTCTGGTTCTCGAACTCATGAAAATAGATGCTGCCTTACACGTTTATACCAAATTTAATCAAGATCGGACCATTTTTTCGAAAGTTATCGTGCCTACGGACACACACACACACACACACACACACACACACACACACACACACACACACACACACACACACACACACACACACACTATATATATATATATGAATTTTGAACGAATGGTGTTTTTGGGGGCCTCAAAACGAAAAGTTATCATGGTCCCGGGCCAAGGTCTTACCATGCCACCTACGATAATAGCTTCTTCCCTTTAGGGGAAATTCGCTAAAACCTAACACTGTTTCATGAACAACAGATTATTTTTGTTTCAAGGAAACCTGGCAAATAAATTAAGACAAATCTTGCCCAAATTAAGTGTGAGGTATACAAATTGTGTTTATTTTGAAATTGTTATTAGTTAAATGTATGTTTTTAAGTTGTGTTCTCTGCCAAAGGCTGGTCCAAATGTAAGGAGAGTATTAATGAAAAATGCAAAGGAATAGACAAATGATATTTAAAAATACAATGTTTGTACAACGATAACGTTGCCACGGCCGCAACACTATTATTCATCCTGTTATGTTATATAACGTCCATCTCTATACTGAGAAAGTAAATCGTATACAATCTAAACTAATCTATAAAAGTTTTTAATAAATACAAAACAAATACTTTTACAGAAATACCAGCCATGATGCAAAAGATGGATGAAGTTATAAGAAGTAAAGCACCACCAAGTATATCTAATCAGTCTGAGGGCCATCCTCAATCTAATAAACCTGGTAGGGTGGAAATTCTGCCTGGCACAGGAGTTTTTGTAGATGTGGAAGCGTGGCTGTCAGCAAAAAGTTGCAACACACCAGGTAATTTTTACCACCTTTGATTTAGGCTTACCCATGCTTTCCTGAATTAATAGTTTTCAGGTATAATAATCCCTCTCGCATTGCCTACCGGTACTCTGTTACCCAGGTAAATCCCTTAATAACAATTGTTTAAGAACATTTGATTAATTTATTCTAGGCCTATTCAAATAATAAACAGATAGGGCTATACAATTTAAATAAATTATTTTTTGATTTTACCCCTCACCCAACACTCTAAATAGCAAACAATCCTGGCATTTTCTGATGTACCCTTGCAAAAAACACTGGCCTATGGGTGCATGGTTCACACTTTCTGAAGTCAGGGAAAGATAAGGAATTTGAAAAAGGACATGGAAAAAGTTGAAAAAATTCCATGATTCTGGGAAAATGCTTACTATTTTATTCAAGTCAGTGAAAATTTGTTATTTTCATCACGCAAAACGCAAAACACTATTGTGCGCCAAAATCAAAACCTATTAGAAAAAAGTTTGCATTCTGAGTCGCGAGTTAGGGAAAATAACTTACTACTTTTTTGTCAGGGAAATCATTAACCAAATAAAAATGTGAACCATGGGGTGTGACCACGCAGAGAAGTATGGCACTCAATTGGTAAACATATTAATTGCACCATATTTTTGCACAACAAATAACAATGTGGATTGTGTTGTAGGCGCTTTTGTTGGAAGACTGCTGGTCAATTTGTTTGATAAAGAAACACTCTTATCAAGCAACCTGAAGGGAGGAGCTTCGAAGCTCACCCCCAATGCTGTGAAGAAAAGTAAATTGGATGAAGTCAAACTTTCTTACATCAACAACAACGTAGATAACAATTTTGCATTTGCCTCTTAACTGATCACTGTGTTACTAGATACCGAGGTCGCTTATCACACTGACATAACTGTAGCGAACGAAATCTCGTATCGTACCAGGTACACAAGAACGTGGCAAAGGTTATTTCAGCAGAATGGAAACGCAGTGAACGTGTAAAGAAACTGATTACGACCGATATTATTTACTGAAAACCTGGCAAATCGCCTTAATTAAGGTTTTTTAGCGAATTTCCCCTATAAGGAAGAAGCTATTACCGTAGTCAGCATTGTAAGACCTAGGCCCGGGACCATGATAACTTTTCGTTTTGAGGTCCCCAGACCCCAAAAACACCATTCGTTCAAAACTGTATATATATATATATATATATATATATATATATAATATATATACTGGTAAGGGCTACTATTATATTAAAAATTATTATTGGTACTCAGTTTTTATTATCCCTATAGGGAAGAAGTTATTACCATAGTCGGCATGGTAAGACCTAGGCCAAGGACCATGATAACTTTTCGTTTTGAGGTCCCCAGATCCCAAAAACACCATTCGTTCGATACTGTATATATATATGTCCGTGAGCACGATAACTCTCGTAAAAATGATCCGATTTTGATGAAATTTGGTATAAACGTGTAAAGCAACATTTATGACTAAGTTCGAAAAACAGCCAGATCGCTCTATCCGAAGGGGTATTTTGGGGGGGTTTTGTACCCAAAAAATGGGTTTTTTGAATCTTTTACATATAATTTTTGAAATTGTCAAATTTTAGTTTTTACCGTTGTATTCAGCTTAAAAAAACACACAATTTGGTATTTTGATCATTCCTCTATGTCAATTGGTTCCCGAGATATTGAAATTGCTAAACACAGTACATTGTCTAATGTTATTCTTATAGAGGAAAAGAAAAATTTTATATCTCGCCTATTTATGAACGTATACTGACAAAACTTGGTATACGGCTTTATCTGGTTGGGTTCTATTGATATTTGTTCAAAATAATGATTTTTTGCCAAAGGCTCCAGTAGCAGCAAACCTGCATACTCAGCCCCATGTTATTCTTATGGATAATAACTAAATGCTATGTCACCCTTAATTATAAACATAAATGAATAAAAACTGCTATATGATTTCATATAGTTGAGTTATATTGATATTAGCTTAAAACCTCATTTTTTGTTCCTTGATGCAGCAAACCTGCATACTCAGCCCCAATGTTATTCTTATGGAGAATAATTAAAATTGCATATATCGCTTATTTTTGAATATATTTTTATGAAACTTGGTAAGTGGCTTTAAGAAGTATTAAGACATGTATATCTCCATTGGAAATTCGCTGAGTATGCAGGTTTGCTGCTACGGGGGTATTTTATTAATTTTTAATATATATATTTTATATATATGTATGTGTCCGTGATCACGATAACTCTCGTAAAAATGATCCGATTTTGATGAAACTTGGTATAAACGTGTAAAGCAACATTTAAGACTTTAAGTTCGAAAATCAGCCTGATCGCTCTATCCAAAGGGGTATTTTGGGGGGGTTTTGTACCCCAAAAATTTTTTTGACTCTTTTACATATAATGTTTGAAAAAGTCGAATTTTAGTTTTGACCGTTCGATTCTATGTTTAACAGTTTAACAGTTTAACTGTTAACTGTCTATTCTGTTTTAAAGTTTTTCCGTACAATTTGCAGGATCAATATTGCAGGTGCTAGTGTCCCGATCGTCAATCATGCGATGTTATAGTAGCTTCAAATTATCCGGGTTTTTGCTATCCGGATCAGGATTCTGCCACATTAGTCCAGATAATACGAAGTTTACTGTAATCTGTTTATAAGCCAGATTTGATTTTTCATGCTTGGATTTACATTAGGAAAATACTATTTTTAGTATCTTAAATTATTACTCAGATATATTACCCTGTGGTTAGACATATTATAAGTGATACACACAGTCCGTTGTCCAATGATATTGTTATATGGAGGTTGGTAAAATGTTGTATCTTGATTAATTTAGAATAAATTTTGATGAAGCTTTTTATATGGCTTAATCTGGTTGCGTTCTATTGATATTTTCCCCAAAAATAATAGTATTGTCTTGTCTCTTGTCTCCGTAGCAACAAACTTGCGTATATTCTCAGCCCTTATGTTACTGTTATGAAGAAAAATAACATTTTATATACTTTTATTGCTTATTTTATATATTTTGTTATTGCTTATTTAAGGAAGTATTTTTATGGTACTTGTAAGTGGCTTTGGATGTTGTTGTGCATTGTACATTTGCTGAGCACGCAGGTTTTACGTAACTGCGGAATTAATCTGAATTTAATTTGTTAAAGGTTTTAAATTTAAATTGTTTGTTTATGTAAAAACCCCAAACACCTTTTATTAGGGTCTAAAACCCCTTTTGGGGTGGTGTTAATCTACCTGGTTTTTTATGTTTTTACCAAATTTCATTGAGATTGTACCTTTATTATTTTTGTCCACATAAGTTACATGACAATTTTAACTATGGGGTCCTCAAAACAAACATTTATAATGGCCTCAAGCTTAATTCTTACCACACCTTAATAAGGTAATTTTATTTTATAACCTTTTTATTACAAACTAGGAAACCAACCAGGTTATTCCATTTCTCTGAGATGTTCATGCTGTCTATCTAGCTTTGATAGCTTAGTTTCATGTAATATTCTATTTGTGTATTGTTTCAGGTGCAATGCAAACATTGTATCCAGAAGTTAAAGAGAGTCAATTTGGTGTGTTTGTTAACCAAAAATTGACAAACTTGAGGATGGCAGAAAAAAAAACAACTGTGACAAAGTAGGTAACAAACAACAAGACGACACAACAGAGAAAAACCTAATAGAAACAAACTAAAATAATAATTATTTGTTTCATAGTTACCGATTTAGGTTTTTTTTATCTTCTGTTTTATCTTGTATCTTCTGTGTACATTATAAATTATTTAAGCCTACATTCAATTTGTTAGCCCTTTGTTTGTTCTTATCTGTCAGTAATTGAATTGAAGAATATTTTTTATATTTCAGTAATAATAGGTTAGGTACCATTTTGTTTATAGTTAATTAGCAGACAATGGTTCTAAGACAGTTACAGAAAGTTCAGTTTTTCTTGAAGTGAGCTTTTAGCGAATTTCCCCTATAGGGAAGAAGCTATTACCGTAGTCGGCATGGTAAGACCTAGGCCCAGGACCATGATAACTTTTCGTTTTGAGGTCCCTAGACCCCAAAAACACCATTCGTTCGAAACTTTATATATATATATATATATCAATATACATATATATATATACATATATATATATATATATATATATATATATATTAATAATCAAATTAAACATTTTTCAACTGAGTACCCTTAAGGAATTTCTTTATTTTTATTTTTAAGACTACATGTTTCGGGACATAAGCCCATCTTCATGGTCAACAAATACCTAACCTAGTTTTATGATATTAAAAATATTATAAAAACAGACATATGAGGAAATTACTTAGCAGATGTTTCACTTTGATGAAAAAGTTTTTTATCTATCTATTCTCATTTTCCTTAGCTTTTAAATATTGGATTACTTGTATTAATTTGAGTATTTAGTAATTCCTGAGGCATTTCTTTGTGAGCGACAAAGATATTAAATTCTTCTGCTGAGTTCATTTTCTCACCTTTGGACATATAGTTTATTATCTTTAAATTCTCGTCTATGCTCTTATAATTATGATTTGTTGTCAGGAGATGTTCAGCAAAATTGGATTTCATTGAGGTTTTGTTATTGCTTCTTAGTGCTTGTATATGTTCCTTAAACCTTGACTGAAATGATCTACCTGTCTGTCCAATGTAAAATTTGTTACAATCTGAGCATTGAATTTTGTAAAGTCCGGATTGAGTATAATCATTCTTTCTTCTGGAATCTTTTTTAGAGTATTTGTCAATCATTTTAAATGTGTTGTTTCGGGTGGTATAGCTTAAAGTTAAGTCGGTTCTTTCAAACGTCCTGCGAATAGCTTTGTTAATCTTAGTATTGTATGGAACCTTTATAAAACGTTTCTGATGGTTTTCGTTTGATGTGTTGATGTTTTTAGCTTTTTTCTTTTTGATGTTCCTAATCATTTTGTCAACAATTTCATGTTTGTAACCATTCTTTTGTGCTAGGTATTTAATCACATTTCTTTCTTTATTATATTCATTCTTATTAAGAGGCACATTTAATAATCGATTCACCATTGAGCGTAATCCAGCCATTTTATACTTCCACGGGTGATTTGACGCTGAAGGAATTAATAGGTCTGTTTGAGTGGCTTTCCTATATATATTAAAGTTGTGGTGATTATTTTGATTAGAAATTGTCAGATCTAAGAAATTTATACTATCTTTTTGTACTTCTTTTGTGAATTGGATTCTTTTTGATAGTGAATTAAGGAAAGTCAAAAGTTCATGACCCTCAGTTTCGTTACCTTGAAATAGACAAAGTACATCATCGACGTATCTATACCAATATATAATCTTGTTCATTGAAGGGTTTGATTCGTTTAATATTTTATTGGTTTCCAGATGATGTATGTAGATATCAGAAAGTAGTCCTGAGAGAGGCGATCCCATTGCCAATCCATCTTCTTGTTGGTAAAAGGTCGACTTAAATTCAAAATAGTTTTGATTGGTGCATATTTTTGTGAGTTTAATTAAATCCTTAATGCTCTGATGACTAAGTGTGTTATTTTTCTTTAGATCTTCTTCTAATATTCTGACTGTTTCATCAGGAGGAATGTTCGTGTACATGTCTTTTATATCGAATGATATGAATATGCAATCATCTGGAATATTTATATCTTTGATTTGGTTAACTAGATCTACAGTGCTTTTTACTGAGTAATTATTTTCCCATATTAAGCTATTCTTAATTTTATTGTTTAAAAACTTACATAGGTTGTAAGTTGGAGCTGTTTGAAAGTTAACTACGGGCCTCATCGGAATATCAGGCTTGTGGGTTTTAGGTTGTCCTTTAAGCTTTGGGGCTCTTGGATTTATAACTTTAAGTTGATATTGTTCATCTTTCGGTATCGTTCTGCAGCTCGTTATTATACTATTAGTTTTCTTTGAAAATTCTTTTGTTGGATCTTTTGATAGTATTTTAAAACTATTATTATCGATGAATTGTTGTACTTTGTTCTCGTAGTCTTCTTTATTGATAATAACTGTAGTATTTCCTTTGTCTGCTTTACAAATTATTGCATCATTATCTTTTAATTTATTTGCTATGGAATTTATAAGTTTCATATCTTGGTTTGATTTGTTAACAATGGATGGTTTCTTTATTTCACATTTTATTTTGTTGAGTTCATGAATAAATGCATGTTTTAAGGGTTCTTGCATTTCTTTTTCAGCGTTTTTGATAGAAACATCAATGTTAATTAGTTCATCTTGTATGATATAATTTTTGTGGTCAAGGTTGATGTTATATTTCAGAGGTTTTTCCAACATAATATTTTCATCATTGTTTAATTCGATATTTGTTAAATTTTGAACTTTCGGGTAGAATTGTGGTATATTTTCTAGGTTGTCAATCTTAAATTCATTTCCTTGATTAGCTAAAAGTTTCTTAATTTTATTTTTCTGGGTTTCTTTTTTCTGTTTTATTATTGGATCAATCCAGTCTTCGATATAATTTTCAATTTCTTCAACACTTTCTTGATGGTATTGGGATATTATATTTCTATGAATTTCTTCTTTTTCTTTCTTAACATGTTCTAGTTTTTCATACAAACTGTTGATTTCTTCTTTAATCCAAATCTTTTTTGCTACTTCCAATGTTTTCAGTGCAGCTTTTGATTTACATTTTGTATGTAATTGGACATAATTTGGTATGACATTATTTAACAAGCATTTCTTATTAAATTTAATATCTTCATTAATGCTTACTGTCTTCAGCGTTAGGTATTTGTACTTATGAATGTTAGTTTGGTTGTTAGCCATTTTAAAAATAAAAATAAAGAAATTCCTTAAGGGTACTCAGTTGAAAAATGTTTAATTTGATTATTATTATATTAGTAGCCCTAACAAATGAATGCAATATAATATATATATATATATATATATATATATATATATATATATATGTCCGTGAGCACGATAACTCTCGTAAAAATGATCAGATTTTGATGAAATTTGGTATGAACGTGTAAAGCAACATTTATGACTTAAGTTCAAAAACCAGCCATATCGCTCCATCCGAAGGGGTATTTTGGGGGGGTTTTGTACCCCAAAAATGGGTTTTTGATTTTTTATTTATAATTTTTGAAAAAATCAAAAATTGGGGTTTACCAATGGATTCAGCTTAAAAAATACACAATTTGGTATTTTGATCATTTCTCTACGTCAATTGGTTACCGAACTATTGAAAGTGCTAAACACAGTACGTTGTCTAATGTTATTCTTATGGAGGAACGGAAAAATTTTATATCTCGCTTATTTAAGAACGTATACTGACGAAACTTGGTATAAGGCTTCATCTGGTTGTGGTCTATTATTTGATCAAAAAACAATTTTTTGCAAAGGCTCCCGTAGCAGCAAACCTGCGTGCTCAACCCCCATGTTATTCTTATGGAGGATAATTAAATGCTATGTCTCCCTTAAATATGAACATAAATTAATAAAAACTGGTATACGACTTCACCTAGTTGAGTTATATTGATATTAGCATAAAAGCTCATTTTTTTGGTTCCTTGTTGCAGCAAACCTGCGTACTCAGCCCCAATGTTATTCATATGGAGAATAATTAAAATTGTATATACCACTTGTTTATGAATATATTTGTATGAAACTTGGTCAGTGGCTTTATGTAGTATTAAGACATTTATATCTCCATTGGAAATTCGCTGAGTACGCAGGTTTGCTGCTACGGGGGTATTTTTATATATACCTATTTATATAAATAATGTTACAAATATATAAAAATAATTAAAATATGTTTTTTTATTTATACAAACCTAAATAACATTAATAATAATATTTATTGCCGAAAAACAATTATAAGTTATGTAGGCTTTTACAAAAAATATTGTAAGTCTAAAACTAATCAAGCTGAAATTGTCTACTTTTTAGCGAATTTCCCCTATAGGGAAGAAGCTATTACCGTAGGTGGCATGGTAAGACTTAAGCCCGAGACCATGATAACTTTTCGTTTTGAGGTCCCCAGATGCCAAAAACACTATTCGTTCAAATTATATATATATATATATATATATATATGTGTGTGTGTGTGTGTGTGTGTGTGTGTGTGTGTGTGTGTGTGTGTGTGTGTGTGTCCGTTACCGCGATAACTTTTGAAATAAAAACCCGATTTTGATGAAATTTGGCACAAATGTGGAGAGTAGCATTTATGACTTTAAGTTCGAAAACCAGATCGATCGCACTATGGGAAGGGGGTTTTATGGGGGTTTACAATTTTCCAAAAATCGGTTTTTTGCACATTTGACCCCAAAATGTTAAAAACACTCAACTTTGGTTATAACCATTTTATAGAGCTTAAAGAAACAAACAATTTAGTATTTTGAATCATTAACATAGGTTAAGTGGTTGCAGAGAAAGTCCAAAAAAACGTGTCCCATGTTAATCTTATGGGAAAAAGGTTTTTAGATTTTTCTCAGATAGTTTTACTAAAAACGTCACATTTCTGTTTATTAATGTGTTTAGCTCAACAAAAAAAACATTTTGGTGTTTTAATCGTTGTTCTACGTCCAACCGTTGCAGAGATATTCAAAGTGCTAAACACAGTACGTTGCCCAATGTTATCCTTATGGAGAATAAATAAAATTCTATATCTCAATTAATTTTGAATGTATATTGATGAAACTTGGTATGTGGCTTCAAATAGTTGTGGTATATTGATATTAGCACAAAAAATAAGTTTTTTGTTGATAGTCCCCGTAGCAGCAAACCTGCATACTCGGCCCCCATGTTATTCATAAGGAGAATAAGTAAAGTTGTATATCTCCCTGAATTATGAACCTATATTAATAAAACTTAGTTTATAGCTTCACCTGGTTCAGTTATATTGATAATTGCAAAAAAATATTAATTATCTTCCTCGTTGCAGCAAACCTGCGTCCTCAACCCTAATGTTATTCTTATGGAAAATAAATACAATGCTATATATCACTTATTTATGGATGTATTTTTGTGAAACTTGGTAAGTAGCTCTATGTAGTAGTGAGTCACATATATATGCATTTGAAATTCGCTGAGTACACAGGTTTTGCTGCGACGGGGGTATTTCATGTTAATGTTTTTTTCTATAAAAATTTATCCAACGAAAATATGTTATTGATGTAAAACAACTACAGAATTATGAATTAATATTAATCTAGCTAATATATCTGCTCGAATGTTAAATGGTCAATTTCAATGATTATTGTTCATCCATAAAATTAACATTGCAACTTCTGAAGGGATATGGGACGTAGCCATTAGAAAAGCGTAAATTCTAAGGAAATTGAACTCGTGGCGGCTTTTTTAAATATCATTTTCCTAATAAAACAACTGTCTCACTTTCCTCGCAACTAGGAATTTTTAATAGGCCTATACGATTTAACAAAGGCTGTAAGGCTGTAATAACAAAGGTTGAGTGAAATTGAAATAATACTGTAATAACTGTTAAAAACTTGTAATAAAATTGGTCTCGTCGTCGTGACTGTCTTTCACCAGCGTCAGTCAAGCATGCTCTGTCTTTTCGTCTGCCTATGCGATTCCAAGTAGTTCGCATAATGTGTACTAGGAGGAAGCACATGCGTTAGCCCCTTTTTCCGACCACACTCAATAGATTGTGCTTCGTTAACCAATTTTAGCATTGACTTTACTGTCTACTATAGGCATATAGTCAATGCTGCTATATTTAAAATGCAGTAGGCCTACATTTGTATTTCAAGTACATTTTAAATACATTATTTATATGTTTCAAGTATATTCCACACATTATATTAAAATATATTATTGATGTATTTTTACCATATTTAACATATATTTTAAACATATTTTTTAAAACATATTTTAAATATATTTGAAAACATATTTTAAATATATTTTAAACTTACTTAAACTATATTTTAATTATAATCCAAATATATTTTATACTTAATTCAAATATACTTTAAACTTAATTTATATATAATTTTATCCTAATTCAAATATATTTTAAACTTAATTCAAATATACTTTAAACCTAATTCAAATATATTTTGAACTTAATTCAAATATACTTTAAACCTAATTCAAATATATTTTAAACTTAATTCAAATATATTTTAAACTTAATTCAAATATATTTTAAACTTAATTCAAATATATTTTAAACTTAATTTAAATATATTTTAAACTTAATTTAAATATATTTTAAACTTACTTAAAATATATATTAAATATATTTGAAATATACATACCTCAGCATGATATTTGGCTATGAACATAATACATTTAAACGGTATTACAAATGTAGTAATAATATAACACAAATATATTTAGAATATATTAGCAGGAATTATATTCAAAATATATTTTAAAACTACATTTCAAATATATTTGTAATATATAATTAACACATATGATATATATTTCAATATATTACTGTGCCCCATAATATGTGTATTTGAAATATATCAATAATATATACCAAGAAATATATAATTATATATTTGAAATATAAATTTTCCATATGGGTTAGTAGCAAGGCAAATAGTCAGAGACCCGCAGCGTCTGGAGGGTGAAACACCACTGTCCCTGCCCTTTAGCAGCACAAATTGTCTGATCGACCCACAACGACGGGGAGAAGTGTCTCCTTGCTGGAAACAGTGCTTCTCACATTGGGGCCGGCCAAGAGATACATCATGTGACCCGATCAGCTGTGGTGCAGACGTCACCTAGTCGAGACAGCTGATCAGTGATCGTCACCAATCATCCATGTTCCTAACTGTATGACATCACAATAAATCATTGTAAAATGTGATCTTATTATTTTAACCCTTATGTTACTGAAATCTGTGCACCTTGAAAATTACTTGATAATGAAAGTGACAGGAAATGTTTTCACTTTTATAACATATCACCATTTGGTTAAGCATAGATTAAGAATAACACAAGTATAGTATTTTTAATCTATGTTTATAACCTATTTTTACACACGGTAAGTGGTCTTATTTTTAACACACATGTAACAAATGATGTTTGTCAAAATATTTAAAATTATCTTATAATTATTTAAATTATTTCAATTGAGTCTTAAACAATTTAGGCTAGGCCTACTTATGGTCCGTCACAAGTGATAGTCTATTTTAACTCTAAACTGTAAATTTGAGAGGAATATTAGTGATAATTTTTCTATCGTAATAAAATGTGCAATATAATTTTTTATTTTTGGCTAATAAATTTACCATATTACACATAATATTACAGTTATAATGCATTAATATAAGAATCTGAATCTGTTTGATGGTCATAAAAGTGGGATTGTGTAGTTAGGGTTTGTAACCATAGTAGTGTAAAATTGTATTTACATTGTATCCATACGTCATAAAACTGAACACTTCTATATTAAATACGTTAATCTGCTTATTTTAACTAGCAAATACGTAGGATTCGTCTGACCAAGCCCCCCCTCCCCTCCCTAATCACCTAATATCGCAACCCAGCTCTGGCTTAGTTAGCTGTTCATTAAATATTCACTACTCTCATGAGGGTAGTCCAGACTCAAAACAAGGTCCAAGGCTCAATCGCTCTCGGCATCAAAACTCACCCTCCACTCCACAACCTTTTTTTTTTTTTTTTTTTTTTTACGTAGGAGGAACGCTTAATGCGCGAACCCAAAGGAACAGTGTGGGACTCCCTCTTACGAGGTATACCCACTAAACCTCCTACGGAGCCGCGGGGGAAAAACCAGGCCGGAACCCTTATCGGACAACTTCGGCACTGGCCCGCGTGTCTTGCGCCCAGACGGGTCACGTCACCGTTTCGGGAAACTTAGAGGTCACCTAAGCAACCCTCGTCTCGCTTTCCCCGAAGAACGGATTGCACGAAGAGCGCAACCGCTCTCCAGGAGTCTTCATTTCGAAGCATCGCCCCCACCACGACGTCCGGGGACAGATCGCCGACAGCAGAGACGAGCCTCCTCCTGTCTTCAGCGAAACGACTGCACCGGAAGAAAGTATGATGAGCATCATCCACCTCCTCCGGGCAGTAACTACACTGAGGTGACCTCACCTTCCCCATGCGGAAAAGGTATTCCCTAAAGTACCCGTGGCCCGTCAGGAATTGACACAAGAAAAAGTCAATTTCCCCAAATGCACGGCTCAACCACGGGCTTATGTCTCTGATGAGACGAAACGTCCATCGCCCTTCCAGTCCACCGTTCCAACGCTCTTGCCAAACTCGCAGAGTTTCGAGTCTGGCTTCCACAGCAGCTTGGTCTCTTCCGAGATCAGGAGCACGGTGAAAGATGTTCTGCCTCTCAGCGGCGAGCAGATCAAGGGGAAACACTCCAGCCACAACCATTACAGCCAGTCCAGACACAGTGCGATACGCACAGGCAACCCTAAGAGCCGCCCTGCGCTGAACGGAGAGAATTCTCTTGCTGTGTTTTTTGACTCTCATGGCACCCGCCCACACTTCTGCGCCGTACAGGAGAGTGGCGTTGACGGTGGACATGAGAAGTCGCCTCTTGCTGGACCTCGGGCCTCCGACATTCCCCATCAATCTGCTGAGCGACAGAACAACCCTCGTCGCCTTGTTGCAAACCGCCTGGATGTGCTCCCACCATGTGAGGCGGCGGTCAAGCACCACTCCCAGATACTTCGCTGCAGTCTTCGTCTGGACCTCCACGTCACCAACAGTCATAGGGATTACTGTTTGGATCCTCCGTCGCGTGAGCATGACGATCTCGGTCTTGGCGACCGCCAGCTCAAGTCCATGACCGCTCATCCATCTGTTGACCCGAAACATCACCTGGTTGAGGCGAAGCTGGGCTAACTCCGGATTCCGAGCCGTGATGACTGCGGCTACATCATCTGCGTAGCCCACGAGATAGGCTTGTGGTGGCATCTCGAGGCGAAGCACTCCGTCATATGCCACGTTCCAAAGGTCAGGGCCAAGGATCGACCCTTGCGCCGCACCGGCGGTGACCACTTTGGAACGGACCCCTGCTTCTGTGCTATATAGCAGCCTGCGCTCCTTCAGGTAGTCCTGTAGCACGACCAAGAGATAGTCGGGTACCCTGAAGTCCCGCTGCAACGCCTCGAGCATGTCCACCCAACGGGCTGAGTTAAAAGCGTTTTTAACGTCCAGGGTGACCAGCAGCACGATCGGCCTGGCCTGATGGCAGGCCGTGTCAGCCCGCTGGACGGCGCCCAGGACTTCAGCCACGGCATTCAAGGTTGAGTGGCCCTTCCGAAAGCCGTGCTGCCGGGGGGACAAGTCCCCAGCGGCTTCGACGGCCAACCTCAACCTGGGTTTCAGCAACCTCTCAAAGAGTTTACCCGCCGTGTCCAACATACAGAGTGGTCTGTATGCCGACGGGGACTCCGGGTCACCTTTGCCTTTGCTGATGAGTGCCAGTCTAGCTGTCTTCCAGCGTGACGGAAACACACCCGCCGCCAAACACGCGTTGAACATGCGCAGCAGCAGATGTGGGTGACTTCCCACCACAACCTTCAGAGCCTCAACCGGAATGCCATCAGGGCCTGGAGCTCTGTTGTTGTGCATGGCAGACGACGCTGCCACGAGCTCCTGTTCCGTGAACAAAGGAACATCAGGCACCGGCCCCGTTACTCTTTCCTCTCGCCTCACAGGGTGACTTGGGAAGAGAGCATCGACGATGGCCGTGATCGTGCCTGCAGGCATAGAGGCACTGCTGGCCCCCATTCCCCCGAGCTTTCTCGTGACGAGCTTGTACCCTTTTCCCCATGGATCGGAGTCCACGTCCCGGCACAGCTCCTTCCAGCAGCGAGCCTTGCTCAGGCGAATTGCACTGGCAAGAGCTTTTTTCGCAGTCTTGTGCTCTGCCGACCTGGCCAAAGCCTCCGGTCGGTTTCGAGTTCTCTGCGCTCTTCTGCGAAGCATCAGTGCCGTTCTCCTGAGCTCCGCGATTTCGTCCGTCCACCAGTACACGTGGCGACGACCCCGGACAGGTTTTTTCCGAGGCATCGACGAGTTGCATGCACGCTCGATCAGCTGCATTGTGGAACCCACGAGAGCTTCGACCCGATCTCGATCAGTGGAGTCAAAGCGCTCCGTCAAACCGGCCTCGGGGCTACAACTGAGCCGCTCGACGAATTTTCCCCTGTCCAGTTTGGCCTGATTCCAGCCAATTGGGTTTCGGGTACTGCATCGACGAGACAACTCGTTTTCTTCCAGATTGAAGGAGATGAATTCGTGGTCACTGGCCGTGTACACGTCCATCACCCCCCACCCCGCTACCAGAGGAAACAACCCTGCCGATACCAGCGTGGCATCTGGTATGGAGTCACCAAAACCAGGTCTTCGGTATGTCGGCGTGTCCCCTCTGTTCGCCACTTCCAGGTCGAGCCTCGAGGCCATCTCCAAGATTCGTCTCCCCCGGGCGTTAGTGACTGGCATGCCCCACTCAACGGCACGCGCGTTGAAGTCCCCAGCAACTATTACGCCCCCCGAGACACCCTGAAGACTGTCTTCCAGCGCCTCCAGCCTCTCCCGGTACTCCTCGGCGGAATAGTTGGGAGAGAGGTAGACACTGTATACGTTGACTCGCCGAAGTCTCACCCAGACGTAACCATCACCGGATCCGTGACCCAACACCTGAATCCCCCGACTGTCCGAAATCCAGAGAGCCGCGGTGCCAAGCCGGTCATAAAACCAAGATGGACTGGTTTTGATCCGGTAGGGCTCGCTGACGATCACGATCTGGGCTTTGACCTCACAAGCAAGCTGCTCAAGAATGGCGTCAGCTGCTCGACTCCGCTGCAGGTTTGCCTGGACGAAACGGATCATTTCGTGGCAGATCGAGCCCTCTTAGCGTCTAGGGCTTTCCTGAAAGCCCTGCACGCCCCTGAGCCCGGAATGTGATCCGCGGACGCTCCAGGTGTACCGGTGCAGAGAACGCAAGAAGCGGCCGCTGTGCAAGCAGCGGCCTTATGTTCGCCGCTACCGCACTTCCAACAATTGTTGCCGCGGTCGGGACCGGAGCAACTCCGACGCGTGTGGCCGTACCCGAGGCACCGAAAACAGCGTTCTACCTCAAGGCGCTGCCGAACTCGGCAGACGACCCAGCCAATCTTGATCTTCCCAGACCGAAGAAAGAGAAGACCGTCTTTCTCTTCCATCTCAACGACAGCCTTTCTCTGCTCCCGCTTGTTTGGCGAGAACAGGGTGACCTTAGGCACACCGGAGATTGTCGGAAGGTCTCTTGTGATAGCCGCAATGACATCGGCCTCCACCAGGCTTCACCTGGTTCAGTTATATTGATAATTGCAAAAAAATATTAATTATCTTCCTCGTTGCAGCAAACCTGCGTCCTCAACCCTAATGTTATTCTTATGGAAAATAAATACAATGCTATATATCACTTATTTATGGATGTATTTTTGTGAAACTTGGTAAGTAGCTCTATGTAGTAGTGAGTCACATATATATGCATTTGAAATTCGCTGAGTACACAGGTTTTGCTGCGACAGGGGGTATTTCATGTTAATGTTTTTTTCTATAAAAATTTATCCAACGAAAATATGTTATTGATGTAAAACAACTACAGAATTATGAATTAATATTAATCTAGCTAATATATCTGCTCGAATGTTAAATGGTCAATTTCAATGATTATTGTTCATCCATAAAATTAACATTGCAACTTCTGAAGGGATATGGGACGTAGCCATTAGAAAAGCGTAAATTCTAAGGAAATTGAACTCGTGGCGGCTTTTTTAAATATCATTTTCCTAATAAAACAACTGTCTCACTTTCCTCGCAACTAGGAATTTTTAATAGGCCTATACGATTTAACAAAGGCTGTAAGGCTGTAATAACAAAGGTTGAGTGAAATTGAAATAATACTGTAATAACTGTTAAAAACTTGTAATAAAATTGGTCTCGTCGTCGTGACTGTCTTTCACCAGCGTCAGTCAAGCATGCTCTGTCTTTTCGTCTGCCTATGCGATTCCAAGTAGTTCGCATAATGTGTACTAGGAGGAAGCACATGCGTTAGCCCCTTTTTCCGACCACACTCAATAGATTGTGCTTCGTTAACCAATTTTAGCATTGACTTTACTGTCTACTATAGGCATATAGTCAATGCTGCTATATTTAAAATGCAGTAGGCCTACATTTGTATTTCAAGTACATTTTAAATACATTATTTATATGTTTCAAGTATATTCCACACATTATATTAAAATATATTATTGATGTATTTTTACCATATTTAACATATATTTTAAACATATTTTTTAAAACATATTTTAAATATATTTGAAAACATATTTTAAATATATTTTAAACTTACTTAAACTATATTTTAATTATAATCCAAATATATTTTATACTTAATTCAAATATACTTTAAACTTAATTTATATATAATTTTATCCTAATTCAAATATATTTTAAACTTAATTCAAATATACTTTAAACCTAATTCAAATATATTTTGAACTTAATTCAAATATACTTTAAACCTAATTCAAATATATTTTAAACTTAATTCAAATATATTTTAAACTTAATTCAAATATATTTTAAACTTAATTCAAATATATTTTAAACTTAATTTAAATATATTTTAAACTTAATTTAAATATATTTTAAACTTACTTAAAATATATATTAAATATATTTGAAATATACATACCTCAGCATGATATTTGGCTATGAACATAATACATTTAAACGGTATTACAAATGTAGTAATAATATAACACAAATATATTTAGAATATATTAGCAGGAATTATATTCAAAATATATTTTAAAACTACATTTCAAATATATTTGTAATATATAATTAACACATATGATATATATTTCAATATATTACTGTGCCCCATAATATGTGTATTTGAAATATATCAATAATATATACCAAGAAATATATAATTATATATTTGAAATATAAATTTTCCATATGGGTTAGTAGCAAGGCAAATAGTCAGAGACCCGCAGCGTCTGGAGGGTGAAACACCACTGTCCCTGCCCTTTAGCAGCACAAATTGTCTGATCGACCCACAACGACGGGGAGAAGTGTCTCCTTGCTGGAAACAGTGCTTCTCACATTGGGGCCGGCCAAGAGATACATCATGTGACCCGATCAGCTGTGGTGCAGACGTCACCTAGTCGAGACAGCTGATCAGTGATCGTCACCAATCATCCATGTTCCTAACTGTATGACATCACAATAAATCATTGTAAAATGTGATCTTATTATTTTAACCCTTATGTTACTGAAATCTGTGCACCTTGAAAATTACTTGATAATGAAAGTGACAGGAAATGTTTTCACTTTTATAACATATCACCATTTGGTTAAGCATAGATTAAGAATAACACAAGTATAGTATTTTTAATCTATGTTTATAACCTATTTTTACACACGGTAAGTGGTCTTATTTTTAACACACATGTAACAAATGATGTTTGTCAAAATATTTAAAATTATCTTATAATTATTTAAATTATTTCAATTGAGTCTTAAACAATTTAGGCTAGGCCTACTTATGGTCCGTCACAAGTGATAGTCTATTTTAACTCTAAACTGTAAATTTGAGAGGAATATTAGTGATAATTTTTCTATCGTAATAAAATGTGCAATATAATTTTTTATTTTTGGCTAATAAATTTACCATATTACACATAATATTACAGTTATAATGCATTAATATAAGAATCTGAATCTGTTTGATGGTCATAAAAGTGGGATTGTGTAGTTAGGGTTTGTAACCATAGTAGTGTAAAATTGTATTTACATTGTATCCATACGTCATAAAACTGAACACTTCTATATTAAATACGTTAATCTGCTTATTTTAACTAGCAAATACGTAGGATTCGTCTGACCAAGCCCCCCCTCCCCTCCCTAATCACCTAATATCGCAACCCAGCTCTGGCTTAGTTAGCTGTTCATTAAATATTCACTACTCTCATGAGGGTAGTCCAGACTCAAAACAAGGTCCAAGGCTCAATCGCTCTCGGCATCAAAACTCACCCTCCACTCCACAACCTTACTATCATCAAATATGCGATCAATATGCACATAACTGTAAATACTTTATATACTGTAATCTGGCATCATTATACTAGTGCATAATCTTTTACCTGTGATACATATGGTTTAGCATTAGTTAATCCTTCCACTAGTGACAGTATTGACGTAATGCAGCTCATGCTTACCTTGCATGTATCATGTTGTCTTTTGATCCAAGGCTTACAGTTGCAAAGTTTTACTGGTGGTTTTTGTTTTACGCCATAAGTGTAAATAATGTTTGAGTAATATCTGTTGTAAATTGAGTGGATATTTATTTATTTTGTAAGTCTATTTCTCAAACATACAAAACATTCTTTTTGAGTATATTTTTATCATATTTAAATGTGATTATAATTACAAATTCCTGACTGATATAAATGTTTTTATAAAAACTGATAAGTCAATGCAGTGTTTAAAATAACTCCATGTGAAGTGATTGTTACTGTATTTATGATGTATTGCTGCTTCAGTGGAACCTTGATAGCTCGAACCTCAATAAGTCGAATTCCTTGATAACTCGATTTATTGTCATTCCCCTTGAGCATGCCTACCTAATGCTATGTTATTTTACCTCTATAAGTCGAAGAGTTAACAGGAAACTCCTCGATAACTCGAATTTTTGCAGTATTCTTAGCCTGTTGCCGCACCTTTATAAGTGGAAGTTTTATCTGTAGAACCTCTTTAACTCGAATATATACAATTGCCGTACTTCTATAAGTCGAAGTTGCTGATTCACCAAACCTCCAGTGACTTTGCAGCCGAAAATTTCAACCCTTCCTCCCCACTAAATCTCTTTCCCGGGTACTCCTGGTGTTGGTAAAATAACCGACAAATTTATGTTGATGAGCAACACGCATATCAAACACACTCATCCTCAAGCACGGGTTTCACCTATGTGAGGATTTCATTTCATTAATAGGGAACAGTCTCATATTGTTGTAAATTATATATATTTTTTAAATAAAATGGTTTTGATTTGATTAGATTTGTGTTCTTAGTCGTTAGTTAGTGTGAGTTCAGAGGTTCTGGATATAGTACGTGAATCGTAGTTTTTAGGTTGATTTTTACAAAGTGTTTGCAGGTTGGCTAAACGTGTTGGCAAAACTCTATCCCATGAGAAGAAGTACCAGACTATTTGAGGCTATTGACACCGGAAATAAAAACAGTGACATCGGGAAGCAGTTTGGAACACCAGTGAACACTGTCGACAATTTTAAAACAAAAACAGTGTCGTACTGCTTCACCCAATTCCAACAATGCCCTGTAATTTTAATTGTTATCATGTTTTGTTCCCTTCTAGTTTTGCAAATTATCTTAACTGCCTACAGTTCATTAATGTTCAGCTAAATGAAATTGATGCGTAGTTAGTCAGAACCAGAATTGACTTCTGTAAACGGGAGGGATTTGATTGGGCAGGTGATAAGAAGTGAGCAAAAAGTCTATAAAATAGACAGGAAGAGGTCGAACGGGAAAAACATCACCAAAATACCAAACTGTGAGTTATTATTTGTTTACTTTCCCATTCAACAATATTTTCACTGAAGGAAGTATTTCGTCCTCTACTACGTTAACCAAAGAAGCTTTACAATATATTTCCGGGCTTATTTTAGACACTTAAAATTGTTCAAATCTATTTGAATTTTAATAATAATTATTATACGGTATGATTGTTTTTTATACATAGCTCGAACTTATGTAAGGATTATACCCTTCCATGATCCATCTATTGTGTTACTGTGACCCTCAATAAGTCGAAGTCTGTAGCAAATCACCTTGATAAGTCGAACCTTGATATTTCAAAGTACTCGATAACTCGAATTTTTGCCGTTACACTTAGTTTCGAGCTATCGAGGTTCCACTGTATATTATTTCGGGATATACTTAATCTAAAACTCCTATCGTATCATTTTGTTATTTCAGTTTACTTTGGGACATGTTTAGGCAAATATTGTGAAACGATTTATCCCTAATATTATTGAGTACTTAACTATTGAGCAACTTACATTTTACCAGTGTACTTGTTAATTAATTTAAATCTCTAAATATCATATGAATGTTTTCAAAACAAAGAATTTTAATGTGAGAAGATAATACTGTGTTCAAGATAATTTGAATGAACTAAGACCAACTTAAGAATTAATGGCATGATCACTTGGTATTATTTCAAAAATAAGCAGTTGATTTAGTAAGTGACAGTATGTGAATGGTGAAGAAGGCATGGTCTCAAGTCAAACAATGACAAATGCTTGCTCCTCTATTGTATCGCTCACTATTATGCAAAGAATCCTGAAAAAGGCAAAAAGGTAATGGTGAGTGATACTGTCAATACTTGACAGTGGCCTCACATAGTCAGTCCACATCACTCATGTTTCCCAGGTGGTTTTGGGAAGGCTGTGAGGTATGTACAGGTACTGACACATCCTGCCAGAGACATCGCAGCCAAGCTGCAGCTGGTCCAGTCGCTAGTGTTGTCGTTGTCAGTGCATTGTTACTGTTTTCCTGCATTAGAAACAGTATTACTAGGTAGGAAATGTCCCGAGTCCAAAAACGACAGAATACTGCCTTGCACCTCGTTTTCGCCATTCGTATACGAGCGCATATTGTTCTTTCAGGATGCTGCATGGCTCTTGCCGATGGAGGCCGTGTACAGGTTGTAAACTTGCAACCTCGTCCACCGGGTCTTGGTTCAGCAAGAGCCTCACTACCTGGTGGATAGACTTGTTACTCAGCGTAGCGTAGGACCCGTCATGATGCGCTGACCCATTTCCTAAAAATCTGACTGGAAGTGGGTTGGAGAGGGTTTTCCTAATTTAGCCCCAAACTCTACAATGATCTCCCCTGCGACCTCAAAAGATTAGACGTCCTGGTTTTCAAGGCTAAGATTAATCAGCATGTGAATGTTAGAACAACTTTTTGAGCCTTTTAAAATTATTGTAACCTGCATTATTGTAAATATGTGAATTTTTAGTTTTAATTATTTGTACAATATGTAGACTTGAGTTGGTTGAGTTCCTCTATAAAATAGTTTTGTACTGAGGTACGCTTGTAAATAAAGGAATTTGTGTTTATTACTTTTATTTATCCAACCAATTGTTAGTTTTACTTTCGTCTGAAAGTCGACTACACAACCAGAGGCCATTATATCCTTTTACAAAACTTGGAACTGTAATTTTTCGATGATATACAATTTCTAAAATTTTAACTGACTTAAAAAAATGCCTTATTTAAAAAGAAAACTAAAATTTAAAATACGATACAGCCACTACTTAAAAGAAAGTACAGCATCTCGGTATTAAAACAATAAACAATTCAAAAACATAACACCGTTTTAATAAGCATTTTCTCAATAAGCACGTGATATATTTAGAGAAAATAAACTTTAGAGGATGAAAATTATCTTATGAGGAGCACTGTCACGCCACTGTCGTCCAGATAAACTCACTCATATATGTTGCCGCATTCAGGTGGCAGTGCCACATAAACTACAAAAATACACTAATTCATAACAATTGAGTACTTAATAAACCTTTCCCAATTTTACTAACCAAAAGAATTTGTTTTCTCTTTGAGTAGATATTACTTTTGTTCAATTTTTTTCTTAACCTGGTTTGATTCATTCACGCAACTTTGCACTTAAAGAATGATTACATCAGCTTATCTTATAAAATAGGAGTTAATATAGTTATTTTCATCATTAATTAATTTTTACTGTTTATTTTTAATTCTTATTAAACCAATTCTTATTATTTCGATACCCCTTGTTACCCTAATTGGATTGAGTGAAACGAAATCCTTATACATAACTTTACTGCTTACACTGGTAAGAGAATCAACTCGAACTGGCGTGTCTTTGTCATAAATAACTCAAAAACGCCTCTACAGATCCACTTAAAACTTTAGAGATAGATTCTATAGTACGAAATCTCGGTCGAGTTCGTTATTGGGAATATTTGGTTAAGTAATAATAAAATTATCTTTAAAACAAATCTGTTTTTTATCCCATAAGATTAACATTGGGAGCCATTTTAGTGGTACTTGAATCGTTGATATTTAGCCAACGTCTATGTTTCAACTATAGAGTAACGTAAGTATTGCCATAGATTCACTAGAGAACTGTAGTTATTCATGTTCATGTTGACTAGGAAAAAAAACTTCTTCTCGTAACTTGAAACACAAAACTAAGGTTTAAATATCATTATCTTTTAAAAATTTTACGACTATTTTATTTTATACTAATTAAAAGATGCATTATTATTTTAAATACTATTATAATAAATAACTTTATTGGTACCGTACTCTATGTAAAAAAATTCAGACCGCTGGACTTAGACCTCTCTGACCTCTCGACTCCAGACTCCAGACGACAAAATGACTGGAAGGATAGATGTCAACAAGAAAAGTATTAAGGTCATTCTTACGTGATTAAAGTGATTAAACGCTAATAAATGTAATTATTCACAGTATAATTTCCACTCATTAACAGGAGAAAGTCTTCGTTTGTTCAAAAAATTATTATCTCACTAATAAAACGGACGGTAAGTTACCAAATAAAATTAGATGTTTTGGTTATTTATTTGACGGCTATCACCAATGCAACTTTGCAATATAGGTAACAATAATTAACATTTGTAAGAACAGAAAAAAGAACAAACTATAGATACCTATACATCGGGCTTTTAACTATGATGATATGTTATTAAAACTTAATATAACACATTAGTTTTCACCATATTTTGGGTCTAGCCTATTTCCTTTTTGTCAGATTGAAAACTTTAGTTTAATATAGGCCTAACTTTATTTTCCTACAAAAATGATAATTGCATTACCAGAACTACCTTAGACCGCGTGCCGATCTTCGTGAAGCACGCGAAGATGTGTTATTGGTAAAAGTGTTATTGGTAAAAGTGGTTTAAACCGGGTTTTTAGGGGTGGGGAGCGATTTATATATATTCTTAGACTATTGACTAAAAAAAATCGCTTGTGAGAATGATCTGTTACGTGTCAAACCAAAAACATTGCAAACGCGAAGTGATTGTTAAGCAAAGATCTTATATAGGTTAAGTCTGTCCCACTCATCTCGCGACCAGGCCTAAACATTCGACCGAACATTCTCCCGAATGTTCACTGGACATTCCGTCCCATATTCTTGCTACTAAAACACAATGACCCAACAAAAGCTAGCGTGATAGTTTACTCAGTGTGCTCGTTTATGTACGGGATAGTTCACCTCGCCATGATTTGTGTTTCCCTGTGCTCCGTTTTTGTCAGGTTTTTTGCTTGAATCAAAGGTGACGAGCGGAAGCGAATGGGCGAGTGTGTACTGGTTACTTCATTCAATTCAATTCAAACTTTCTTTATTCGTTATATACACAAATATACATATTGTGCACATTCGTTTGATTTGGTGCAAAATTCGTTGTCGCGACTCGTTCCGATCATTTGGTGGACCATTCGAGCGATTCATTCGGCGATAGTGTACTGATGCCAAAGAGTTTGTGCAGCTCCCACACTTCTCGGGATTGCTCCGAACATTCGGAGTTCGGCCGTATATGTGTTCGGGCGTATTCGCAAGAAGTGCGGGACAGCATTTATCGATTAGGCCTAACACAAATCATTTTCATTTGTCTTCAACCTAGCGAGTTCACTGCTGCGTCCATATGTTTAAACATTAGTTCAATAGGAAAAATATTAAAATTACAAATAAAAAATCAGCAACAGCAATACATTTTTTTAAAATAAAAACCAGCTGATCGTACAAGAACTATACTGCCTACACCAGGGAAACAGTTCAACGGCTTGTGTTGACAATTCCATGTGAGAAAAAACTCAAGAACCCTAATGTAATCATTTACAATTTGTTAAGACATAATTTTAAATACAATACCGTACTCAAAAACATAAAGAGTGTATTGTCAATTTATGGTTTTAAAAATACCATCCTCGTTTTTTAAAGACTGTCATAAAAACTTAATTACTATACGTTCACCCATTAAAATATATTTATTATTACACAGCCAAATTTTTTCCGCAGGAATAGTATCACGACATATGGTATTGTGATCTTCTCCTCCAATGCTGATACCCCCACTCTTCTGCTCGCACTACTCAGGCTTCACGAAGATCCGCACGAGGTCTACACAAGTGTTTATTCAAACTCAATAAGGCAATAAGGCAAACTCAATAAGTTTGGTCCTTTTTGGAGGTTAATATTTGTAAGGTATGCCTATCGACTTTAATTTTCTAGGCATAATTTATGATGTCCATACACCACTGTTTTAATCAAATTTTTTTTCTACATTTCTTCATTTTTATCCAAAATAAACATTTTCTAAAATTGTTCCGTAAGGTACAACTTAGTCTCTGGATAATTTTGGCTTTTGGCACAAGTTCTTCCTAAGGCCTACTTTTCGATTGGAAATGAGCAATTTAATTGAACTAACCTCATATAAATTTACCTCTAGAGTTTGGATATCACATTTGATTTTGCCAGAAACAAGGGAAAAGTGATACAAATTTTAAATCCAAAATAGGCTATGACTTTTAGCGAATTTCCCCTATAGGGAAGAAGCTCTTACCGTAGGTGGAATGGTAAGACTTAAGCCCGAGACCATGATAACTTTTCGTTTTGAGGTCCCCAGATGCCAAAAACACTAATCGTTCAAATTTATATATATATGTCCGTTACCGCGATAACTTTTGAAAGAAACACCCGATTTTGATGAAATTTGACAAAAATGTGGAGAGTAGCATTTATGACTGTAAGTTTGGAAAACAAGATCGATCGCACTACGGGAAGGGGGTTTTATGGGGGTTTACAATTATTTACCAAAAATCGGTTTTTGCAAATTTGACCCCAAAATGTTACAAACACTCGATTTTGGTTATAGCCATTTTATAGAGCTTAAAAAAACAAATAATTTGGTCTTTTGAAACATTAACCTACGTTAAGTGGTTGCGGAGAAAATCCAAAAAACTTGTGCCATGTTAATCTTATGGAAAAGAGGTTTTTGGATTTTTCTCAGATAGTTTTACTAAAAACTTCACATTTCTGTTTATTAATATGTTTAGCTCAACAAAACAAACATTTTGGTGTTTTAATCGTTGTTCTACGTCCAACCGTTGCAAAGATATTCAAAGTGCTAAACACAGTACGTTGTCCAATGTTATCCTTATGGAGAATAAATAAAATTCTATATCTCGATTATTTATTAATGTATATTGATGGAACTTGGTATATGGATTCAAATAGTTGTGGTATATTGATATTTATACAAAAAACAAGTTTTTTGTTGATAGTCCCCGTAGCAGCTAACCTGCATACTCGGCCCCTATGTTATTCATATGGAGAATAAGTAAAGTTGTATATCTGCCTTAATTATGGACCTAAATTATGAGAACTTGGTATGTAGCTTCACCTGGTTCAGTTGTATTGGTAATTGCAAAAAAAATATTACATATCTTCCTCGTTGCAGCAAACCTGCGTCCTCAACCCTAATGTTATTCTTATAGAGAATAAATTAAATTATCACTTATTTATGAATGTATTTTTATGAAACTTGGTAAGTAGCTCTATATAGTAGTGAGTCACATATATATATATATATATATATATATATGCATTGGAAATTCGCTGAGTATGGAGGTTTGCTGCCACGGGGGAATTGTTTAACTTAAATTTAATTTACCCAGGCGAATCCAATATGGTTTCAATCTTACTCGGCTCGGGTATACTTTCGTAAGTGGAACAAAATAACGAACCAAATTAAATTGTTCGATAGGCTACGGTATATTAATTAGGTTGATATTTTTAACACTGATTAATATTTAATAGCTTGTATGTTTTTAATTACCGTACAGTACCTACGTCATCTTTGTTTAGTTTGTTATTCAATTAAACTTAAAATAAAAATGAAATAAACAAACATAACATGATAATGTTATTCCTGACAATGCATGTTTAAAGTTATATTGGAACCAACGTTTGTTATCTGGACAAATTTCAAAACACCTAAACTGAAACATAACATACCGTATCATAAAATCGGCTAGACCCGGACAGGGGGTCTTGACCCGGACACGTACATATTTGTGAACATAATTATTTCTAAACTAACCAGCAAACTTGAGCAGTCGTTCGTTATAGGTAGGCCTACATTTGTTTAGAGCATGCTCTAATCGTAAAACGAGGCATGCTCTAATCGTTTATAACTCACTTCTTTCCACAGAAATAAAATATTATTTCTAACTAAGACATGTCATTTCTTTTACGTTTGTCCGATTGTTTTCGTGAATAAGGCATAATTTTATTTGGAATTTAAGCGTGCACAATGCCATGCTATTTAAAGAGATAAACAACATATATTAAAAAAAATGTTTCACATTAACGACAGGCCTATTCCAGTTTTGACCCGGACACTTTAATTATACTCCATGGATGGGACTCTTGTCAACCGTTACGACTCGTTCCTACCGTAAACACAGTATTCCCGCCATAACTAATAACAACATTGTGGTTTGTAGCTCTGATATGGTATTAATTATAAGAGCAGCGGCGAAAAAGTATTCTTTGTTTAAATCGACCATAAGTGATCATGTCCGTGGGAAATTTAATGGGCCCCTTGTTTCAAACTGTATTTTAAACGTCTGTATTTTTACCTTACGGTTCTTTGTTTAGTTTCATTTTAGTTGCAAAGAATAAACAACTGAAACGTGACATAAGAATACCCTTTTTTCATACCCAATCCATAACAATTTTGTATTTATTTCATTTTTAAGCCTTTCTGCAAAGGCATCTGCAGACCTCAAAACACCGTTCAACTACGGACAGGAGAGTTTAGTTTATACGTTATAACGTTAGTTAGGTGGATGTCCGGTTCAAGACCGTTTGTGGAGGTTAACCCGGACACTTTTATTTATTCTTAGCGAATTTCCCCTTTAGGGATTAGCGAATTTCCCCTATATATATATATATATATATAGGGAAGAAGCTATTACCGTAGTCGGCATGGTAAGACCTAGGCCCGGGACCATGATAACTTTTCATTTTGAGGACCCCAAATGCCAAAAACACCATTAGTTCAAAACTGTATACATATATATATATATATATATATATATTTGTCCGTGAGCATGATAACTCTCGTAAAAATAGTCCGATTTTGACAAAATTTGGTATAATTGTTTAAAGCAGCATTTATGGCTTTAAGTTCGAAAATCAGACAGATCGACCTATCCGAAGGGGTATTTTTTTGGGGGGGGGGGTTTGTACCCTAAAAGTAAGTTTTTTGAGTTTTTTACGAATAATTTTTGAAAAAGTCAAATTTGAGTTTTTCCATTGGAACCAGGTTAAAAATACGCACAATTTGGTGTTTTGATCTTTGCTCTACGTCAAATGGTTACATAGATATTTAAAGTGCTAAAGACAGTACGTTGTCCGATGTTATTCTAATGGAGAATAAGAAAAATTGTATATCTCGCTTATTTATGAACTTTCCTGATGAAACTTTGTATATTGCTTTATATCGTTGTGGCATATTAATATTTGCACTAAGAAACATTTTTTGGCCGACAGTTCCCATATAGCTGCAAACCTACGTACTCAGCTCCTATGTTATTCTTATGGAGAATAAGTAACGTATTATCTCCCTTAATTATGAACATAAATTAATAAAATTTGGTATGTGGCTTTACCTTCTTGAGCTTTATTTATATTTTTATAAAACCCCATTTTTTGTGTTCCTTGCTTCAGCAACCCTGCATACTCAGCCGCCATGTCATTCTTATGGAGAATAATTAAAGTGTCATAAATCGTTTATTTATGCATGTATATTGATGAAACTTGGTATTTGGCTTTAGGTGGTATTAAGATACATATATATATATATATATGCATTGGAAATTCGCTGAGTACGCAGGTTGGTTGCTACGGGGGTATTTATTTTTCTTATAATAACATCCAACATAATAATATATAAGTTAGGCTAAAGGTAAATGGATATTGTGAATAGTACTCACACTTTACAATGGTCTGGTTTTTATTGGTGACATCGTTAATGGGAAGGCACTATAACCTAAAAATAGTAAAAAATTGTCCGGGTCAAGCCTGTTTTGCGGTAGGCCTAACTGAAACCTAAATAACCTAAACCTTCATAAGAATGACATGGCGACTTTTTATGCCACTGGGGCAGAGTCCTGAGGTCTGGAGGAAAAACAAAAAAGTACCTATCTGCAATTTGTTGGTCCTCTACAACATTATGGTCTGGAGCAGTTTTTAGTAGGCGTTTTCGAAATCCCCTGGGACATACACGTACATGTACAACCATTATAAGTATAGATTTTTCTCAATACAAAATACTTTGAGCTCCCGAAACAGCCCGATTAACATTTTATTTTTAATTCTTTACGTAAATCTATTAGCAAAAACTACTGTGCCAATTTTTACTGTTTCAGTATTAAACTAAAGGTTTTGGCCTGCAGTTTGTCATAATTACATTTATTTTCTTTTTAGGTGTTTTTTCACACACAATGTTTGCGTTTATTATTCCCATAACAAATATTGTTTGACTTTCAATAAATCACTTACATTACTAGCAAAAACTATTAAATAGTTTTCTATTAAATAGCTGGTTTTGACATACACTAATGTCATCAATATCTTTGTTTACTTTAGATGTGTTGTTTCTAATAATAAATTAATTTTAATTTTTGGCTCTCATAAAAGCCCATGTTCAAATATCAACAACATCCTTTTGTAAATACACTAACAAAAACTAAAGGACTGATTTAAATAGTTTAGATCCGAAATTAAACCTCCTGCCATACAGAGATTGGTACTTTTATTTTCAGAAAACATGTTTTTCTCAGTAAAAAACTACTTTCAATGTTTAACAAGTAAAAGAGATGCTCCTGTTTAACATTTTGATCAAATTTAGTTGAACTATTTACCAGAAATTGGAATTATATATGTGTTAATGGACTGTACAGGACTTGTCCTTCCAGGCCGATTATGAAATTTGTTTACTAAATTTTCTCCAACTTTTTGCGTATGTGTGAACTAATACAATACATTTTAAAAATTGAAGGAAACGTCGTTCCTATCTTGTACGATAAATTTCGTTACCCCCAACCTACTTAGTAAAGTCAAATTTTACTCCTTGTAATTAAGGAGTATAGTGCTACTTTGTCTCCTGGAACAGAATCAGCTGACATTTCGCTGCAATCATTAATGCTGCAGCTATAAGGGAATCGGATCTGCTGATTGATATTTCGCTCCAGCTGCAATTAACGTTCCGAGTTTAGTTATTACGCATTACGCAACCAAAATGGAAAGCGATTGTGAATGTGAATACTTATCAATACTTGTGGCTTTTGGGGTGTGGGAAAAATGTTGGGTGTAAATTTATCGCCCTGGCCTACGGCGCCGGCGTCGGGCGCCAACAATTTCCCTTAGGGAAAAAAGTTGCACTTTACTCACTTAATACACAAATAACTATTGTTTCAAGCAGAAGTCCCCGTGTTATTTTTACAGCAAAAAAATTTGCATGGATTAAACTTGAGATAGTCAATAATATAAAACATAAGTGGAATTATAATACACCGTTACTTAAAAATAATGTGATCATAATGTTTTTGGAAACATAAATGTTACACACCTTCTGTAATCATTAATATATATAACTAACTGGCCCAACAGACGTTGTCCTATCCTAAAGTCATTGAATTTGTTTCATTTCAAATACTCGTTCATTTTCAAAATAAGCATGTTCGCTTCCCGGATTAGCTCATTCGCTATGCTCACTTGAATATCAAAAAAAGAGTTTGAGTTGCCATTCAAGTACTTTTTTTATTTCCAAAATGAGAGTTTCCATTCAAGTAGCTTTTTATTTCCATAATCAACATATGTATATGCCTTTCAAGTATGTTTACAGCTGCTTGGTGTAACTAACTTAACTTAGATCAAATCAATGAGAACTTTGAAGGCCTGTGGGGCAAAGCTCTTAGGTCGGATTAAAAATTGTCTTTTATAAGAACCTTGTCCTGACATAAACAAACTCAACAAAAAAGAATTATTCAATTTGGTCCATTATTCTCAAGTAATGGCATGACCAATGGAAATAGGGATCCATTTGAGCGAATTTCCCCTATAGGGAAGAAGCTATTACCGTAGTCGGCATGGTAAGACCTAGGCCCGTGACCATGATAACTTTTCGTTTCAAGGTCCCCAGATGCCAACAAATTGGAATTATATATGTGTTAATGGACCGTGCAGGACTTGTCCTTCCAGGCCGATTATGACATTTGTTTACTATTAAAGTATGTGTCCGTGAGCACGATAACTCTCGTAAAATTGATCTGATTTTGACGGAATTTGGTATAAACGTGTAAAGCAGCATTTATGACATTAAGTTCGAAAACCAGACAGATCGACTTATCCGAAGACGTATTTCGGGGTGTTTTTTATCCAAAAAGTGGGTTTTTTGAGCTTTTTACATATAATTGTTGAAACAGTCAAATTTTTATTTTTTACATTGGAATCAGCTTAGAAAGACGCACAATTTGGTGTTTTTGTCATTGCTCTACGTCAAATGGTTACAGAGATATCGAAAGTGCTAAACCCAGTACGTTGTCCAATGCTATTCTTACGGAGAATAAGATAAATTGTATATCTCGCTTATCTTTGTCCTTTCCTTTATGAAACTTGGTATATTGCTTCATATCGTTGTGGTCTATTGATATTTGCACTAAAAACCATTTTTCAGCCGATAGTTCCCGTAACAGCAAACCTGCGTACTCGGCCCCATGTTATTCTTATGGAGAATAAGTAACGTGTTATCTCCCTTAATTATGAACATAAATTATTAAAATTTGGTATGTGGCTTTACCTACTTGAGTTATATTGATATTTGTATAAAACCCCATTTTTGGAGTTCCTTGCTTCAGCAAACCTGCACACTCAGCCGCCATGTTATTCTTATGGAGAATAATTAAAATGTCTTAAATCGTTTATTTATTAATGTATATTGATGAAACTTGATATGTGGCTTTATGTGGTATTAAGATACATATATATACATTGGAAATTTGCTGAGTACGCAGGTTTGCTGCTATGGGGGCATTTATATATTAAGATGTATACAAAATGTTGGACCGTGACACAATGACTGGTGGGTTCTAAGAAGTGTGTCTAAGAGTTTTAATTACTTCCTAGATTATATTTAACATAAGATACTACTTTTCCTTTCTTTTTGATTGAGGTAATTTATTCTTCTTAAAAACAAATTGACTGATTTAAGCCTTATTGTTTTTTAAGTTCTGCATTTATAGGCTATGTATTTGAACAACCGTATCAAGCTACAATAACAATGGGAGGCCTGAGGGGCATAGCCCCCCCCCAGTAAGTTTAATGTGTTACATTAAAACCTCTGGATTAGAGTTTAAAATATTTAGGCATTCAAAACCAATTGACTGATTTTAATACGTATTGTTCTTCAAGTTCTGTATTTATACTTATATATTTTTACAGCAATATTAAGCTACAATGAAATAAATATCCTGATGGGTCCTCCAGTGGAACTAAAGTGTAAATAACTACTTTTAAACCACGTGCTCTCACTGATTAGGGACCTTTAGTGTCGCCAACATATTATATTTTATCAAAATCTTCAGCTAATATTATTATGAGGGCCTAGATGATACAGCCCTCAGTGAGACTGAGGGGTGAGTAACTACTTCATATGCACTTTGTCTGACTGATTGACAGATTTCTGGTCTCATTGTTTGTCATGTTCTGGATTTGTATGTCATTGTCAAGCTGCAGTTATAATGGAGGGCCCATGAGGTATATTGTCAATTGAAACATTTTTGTTTGTATTTTTAACTGTGAGCTCAATCCTTATACGCGATATAAGAGCGTACTCCTAGTATTTAAGCAAAGCCATCTGATCTCTGGGTCAGTCCTGTCCGTTTACTTAAAAAATCGTATAGGACAAATATTTTCAAAAAGTGCTAAGGGTAAATACTAAGTATTACACACTAAATCTAAAAATGAATTTGGCACAAATTAAATTTAAAGGCATCTAGTAAAGCACTTAATCAGCTACGCTAGGCAATGAGTTTAGTAAACGTTCTCTGGTAAAAGGCATTAGGTAATTGACTTATGAAAGTTAGTTAAATTGTTTGGTATACATTAATAGAATATTACACAGGATGTCAGTAAAGTTCGTCACCAAACATCATAGTATGGTTATTTGGGTCTAAAAAAGCAAAAATGTTCCTGTGAACATAGGTCATATCTCGCTTCGTTTACCGTATATCTGTCGGTTTGTGTTTTTTCCTTAATACGTTATATCTTAGGAACATCTTTAAATATCAACTTCAAACTTGGTACATGCATTACGTATAATAAGAATAATTATTAGTATGGAATGTCAAGTTGGTACTTTGTACTTTTTCAAATTGGCGATCATTTTTGTTTTTCCAAAAACAAAAACCAAAATATAACAAATAAAAACAATTGCTATGGAATTTTGTTTTAAAGCAAAATTTCTTTAAAAATGTAATATTTAGGTAACATATGTAAGAAACAAAAATGTCCCTCGACGGCTCTCTGACTGGTCTATACTAGTACAGAGGTCGACATTGGGTACAGCAAAATGAAGCTGTCACAGTATTGGTAAGTCTTTTGGCTTCCTTGGTTCCTCCTTGTCTCTTCTGGGGGCTTGACTACCAGTTGAGCCTCGATACTCAGTCTAGTCCAAGTCCTTGGAGGGAGTAGTGGATCTTCCTTGCAGCCTGTGGCGGGTGCCTAGGAGGAAGGTTCCTTACCCGACGGTCTCCGGTCTGCCGGACTGGGGGACGAACCGTCCTGGAGCCACCCGACCCCTGAGAGGTTGGAGGCTCTGTGCGATGGCGGTCCCTGTCTGGTGGACTTAGGGAGACGTCGGGTTAGAGGGTGAATCGTTCTGGGGTTATGTTACCCACAGAGCCCAGGAGCTAGGTAAGGTTCTCTCTCCCTTTCTGGAGCGAGGCAGACTGACCCCATCCTACCACGTTTCTCATCCCTCTTTTCCCTCTTTCCGGTGGCTGCACAACATCCCAAGGGAGACCTGCCTAGCCGGCTATGCCGGGGCCTCCTAATCCCCTCAAAAACAAACAAACAAACAAGAATCAACAAGTTTTTGTTATTTTATGAGAACATTTTAATTTTTTTCAGTTTTTTAGCAAATTTCCTCTATAGGGAAGAAGCTATTACTGTAGGTCTCAGACTTAAGTCCGAGACCATGATAATTTTTTGTTTTGAGGTCCCTAGATGGCAAAAACACTATTCGTTCAAATTTATATATTTGTATATATATATATGTCCGTGAATGCGATAACTTGAGTAAAAAACGTCCGATTTCGATGAAATTTGGCTCAAATGTGTAAAATGACATTCATGACTTTAAGTTCTAAAACCAGAAAAATCGGACAATGGGAAGGGGGGTTTATGGGGTTTTTAAATTGTCCATATATAAGTTTTTTGCATTTTTTACCCTACAATTTTTAAAAAACTTAATTTTTGTTTTGACCATGTTATAGAGCTTACAAAAACAAATAATATAGTATTTTTAATTACTAACCTAGGTTAAGTGGTTGCGGAGAAAATCCAAAAAACCTACTCATAAAATCTCCCATGTTAATTTTATGGGAAAAGGTTTTTTGGCATTTCCTCAGTTTATTTTAATGTAAACTTCACATTTGATTTTACAAATCTGTTCAGTTCCACAATCATTTTGGTGTTTAAATTGTGACTCTACGCCCAACCGTTGCTGAGATATTCAAAGTGCTAAACACAGTACGTTGTCCAATGTTATCCTTATGGAGAATAAATCAAATTTGATATCTCGATTATTTATCATTGTTAAGTTTAGGACGAACATCTTTGAAGGGATTAACATTTTAGTTTGTCCAATGTTGATGAAACTTGGTATGTGGCTTCACGTAGTACTGGTATATTGATATTTGCAAAAAAATTGATTTTTTGTTGATTATTCCCGTAGCAGCAAACCTGCGTACTCAGCCCCCATGTTATTCTTATGGAGAATAAGTCAAATGTAATGACTCCCTTAAATTTGAACATAAATTAATAAAACTTGGCATGTAGCTTCACTTGGTTGAGTTCTATTGATAATTGCATAAAAAACAATTTTTTTCCTTGTTGCAGCAAACCTGCTTACTCAGCCCCCATGTTATTCTTATGGAGAATAGCTAAAATGTTATATAGCGCTTATTTATGATTGAATATTGATGAAATTTGGTTTGTGGCTTCGCCTAGTTAAATTATATTTATATTAGCATAAAAATCAATTGTTTGTGTTCCTTGTTTCAGCAAACCTACGTACTCATTACCAATGGTATTCTTATGGAGAATAATTAAAATCGCTTATATGTGAATATATTTTTATGAAACTTGGTATGCGGCTTTACGTGGGATTAAGACAAATATTATGCATTGGAAATTCGCTGAGTACGCAGGTTTGCTGCGCCTGGGGTATTCCTAAATATAACTGTTTAAGGTGGCTCTAAAGGTCCGTGGCCACAGTGGAGTACAACGATCTGTGTCCCTCAAAGCTCCACGTAGTTTCAATTTTCACAAGTGGCCGCGCTAGGCGAGCCACCCTCTAAACCGGTTTTTCGCATTACTGCCAACCGAAAGGGAATCCATGGATTCGTGGGGAAGTTGAACGAACAACGGTAACTCCCGTTGCCGCCAGTGGCAGGAGGCAGGCTGATGTCTTGGCTGTCACCTCACTGCTTCTATATTCTTTTAAAATTCTCTTTGAGAATCTCACTTTGGATTTAGCCCCGAACTCAAAATGTTTGTCACGACCATTTTGAATGGATAACAAATGTATAAACATTAAAATGTATGAATGCATGGAAAATGCATGTAGTTCTTATGTAGTTGTCAATAAAAATGTCCGTAGGATATAAAATGTACCCTCTATGATAAAACATGTGTGATTATTTAAAGATTAAGAATAGATCCAAGAACAAATAATAATTGTGAAATTCGATTATATAAATAATAGTTGTAAAAACTTAAGATATTATATAACTTAATTTCGGAATAGTACACAACATTTAAACGTTGCAAATGTGTAATATTATGGAATCATTACTCAGATAAATAGTTATAAATCACGTTGTATAAGGGATGAAGAAAAACAAGTTGTAAAGTAAAAACCCGACTGTATTGCACATAGGTTTTGTATACAGTGTACTGTAATATGCTACAGAATTTCTGGGATTAGGTTAGACTGCAACATTTTAACTGTTAATAAAAAACATGAAAAGTAGCCCGATGTAACAATCACTAATAAACATTGAATTGGTTATAGTTTATGGTTTTAAGGATAAAAATTGGCAATAAGATACAAAATACTTCGTTTGGAATTAAAGACATTTCAGTAATAAAAAGGAAAATTATATCAATTAAAATAAAGTGGTAATAATCAGTACCGGCTTTAGGGCAGTGCGAGCCGTGCTCCAGCACGGCGCGGCCCCTTTTTCGGGGGGTGGGGGGAAACGCTAGGCGCTCATAACGGGTCGTGGAGTGCGGGTGGAGTGCGTAATCCGTAGTTGTAAAATAAATCGGAAATTCGCTGAGTACACAAGTTTGCTGCGATGGGGGTATTTTCATATTACACTATGTCTATACATGCGAGGGGAGAAAGTAAAACATAGATAATATGATTAAAGGGATAAAGTATGACAATATGATTTATATCATCGTCTGCAATCCGCTTCCGCATTATTATCACTAGTAAACAGAAATGAAACATCTTGAGTACGATAACAGACTATGGTTTATTATTATCATCTGTTATAATAATCATGATCCAAACGCTTCCATCCTCATTCCTTGAGGTGTCCACATGACGAAATGGCAATATTTCTGCCTTTTTACACACTGGGGGTATTTTCACTGTCACTAAGATCAACTATGAACTGAAGGTTTGCGGACAAGGAAAATGCTGTAGGGGATGATCTTCCAGGAAGTAAGGTGATGCACTCCCACCCTTGGTCGAGGGTCGCCTCCTCTTGACTCAGTGCTCTTGGAAATCGGCGCGGCCGCCGCGCCGCGTTATACAAGTATTATACAACCACACACACTTTGAAAATGACATGAAACAGATTGTGATGAAGTTAGCTAAAGCCACGTTGTACCTACGCCGAGTTACAGTTATGATTGTTAATGAGAAACGTTTTACTGTACGGTTAACGAAAACCAATATAAAACGGATTGCACTTGGTAACGTTAAATATAATTGTTACTATTTGTATCAACTGTAAACATTAATAACTTGAACAATCTTAATTTTTGTAAAAAATATTGTTTAAGGAAGGTTTAATTTTATTCAAATTTTTGGTGTATTACAGTATATTAGGTTTAATCATTTAATCATATTGAATGATATTGATCACATTCATGAACGGTAAAAAGCCCAGATAATGTCATTTGAAATTTGATTTAGCTATATCATCAAGAATGACGGTATGGTACGACGGGCAAATATTGTGCCTTTAGAGTAGTTTGAAGCAAGGACACAGAGGACCTTTCTGGGGAATTACGTCCGTCCGATGTCCCAATAGGTAGAGAAACAGAGGTTGGCGACACTGACGAATGTCTCATTGGCGGTGATAGTTCCATCGCCGCTCGCCAGAGCGTCCTCTGTACGGGGGTGTTTTGCGTAGCGCTTTTCAGAAACAACCCTCACAAATTACTCGATTTATGAGATAAATATTGGTTTTTATGAAATCCTGCCTAGCGGGAAATGATCTTGAATAACTATTAAGGGTTTTAAAACAGAAAAACTTTCTAATTTGATCTTAACTGTTTGACATTTACGTAGTAGAAAATGGTCAATTTTCACTGAGTTTAACCCCGAATAAAATATGTATAACAATAACTTAAAACCTTAAAATAACTTTGTCAACCTAGTTAATTTCATGAGAAACATTTTATCGTTCACTGGAGATCGCTAGGTGCTTTAATAACCTCAGAATTTGAGTAATACGGAGGTGTGTTTTTCAGCCGTTTGGCGAAGGTTTAGAGCCCTTTTAAAACAAGTTACACTTTGGAAAAAATGGCCGTCATTTTAAAAAGGTACAAAATAGGAACTTGACGTTATATACAATAATAAGTCTTATTAGATGTAATACTTGTACCAAGTCTTAAGTTGATATCTTCAGACGTTCATAAGATATAACGTATTAAGTAAAAAAAAATGATAAAAAAAAACAGACAGGCAACGAAGGACCTCCTTACGAAGGAATATTTTGGTTTATTTTAACCCAAATAACCATAGTTTGAAGTTTGGTGTCGAAATTTACATACACCCTTTCTATTACCAATATGATAATATACGAGATAATGTAGATTGTAATAATATATTATTATATTTTTAGTAAATTCATTTGTGTAAGCATTCATTTTTCTGGAATATAGGTTAATTATGGATTGAAAATGTTGCCTATTGAGAGAAAATCAACTTTAAAACTCCAAACTTGAATATACTTTAAAATTTAAGGTCTGAGGAGATCCTAAGTTCCACGGAAAATTCTACTGAGGCTTGAAACTTACTTTTTCTTCAAATTAGACCGAGGGAATCTGAATAGTGCCCATCGACCTATGAGAGATGCGGATATTTTTAATTTGGACCTAATAGTTGCCTCCTTGCCCCTCGCAGACAAGCCATTAGCCTTTGAAGGCACCCTACAAGTTGAGGAGTTTGTAAATATTGGGATTAGTGGATTTATCAGTGGATTCCCTCTTAACAGTGACTCAAGCTACTGAAGAGGAAGATCTCTCTCGACGCTGAACAGGCGGCGGAGATAAGAGTTTACCTCACAGAAGATAACAAAAATGACTGTTTGTCATTAGAAATCTATTCGATGAATTTTGAGTCCATAGGTACGCAGACACCACATTCAATTACGGAAAAGTCGATTGCTAGTCTAATTATGACCACGGTCACAAGGGTAGGAGAAGGTCAAACGGAGAATGAGTCATTTAAACTTCTAGCCAATACATTTTTACACCAATCGCCAAGGACTGAAGGTGTTTTTCTTCAGGCAGCCGACCTTCGCGGTTTCCAGGTCGGAGAGGAAGAGTATGGAATCGTAGAAGACACTCACATCACAGAGGAGGAACTCGAAGAATATTTTTTCCTGTTGGAATCATAAGAAGAATCCTTACAAGATTCCTGCATACTTGGAATGGATTCTAGGGTCAGCTTAAGTTTAGGATGAACATCTTTGAAGGAATTAACATTTTAGTTTGTTTCTTTGGAGGAAAACCTTTAGTCTATGATTATTAAGTTAAAAAAAACCTGATTTTATTTTGAGAAGAACTTTTGTTTAACTAGTTCCTTAAAGAAAAAAAATAGCGTTTATTTACAGACTTTCAAGGCTTGAAAATTTGTATTTCCTTTATAAGACACTGTTAGGAAAAGTTAGGCAACGTTAAAGTATTTGTGTTTTTTTACTAAAATAAGGCGCAGCGGAGAACTATGGACTGGAAACTGTGAAACGGTTTTAGAAATTGTTTATTGTTTTTAATAATAAGTACAGATTTTATTACCTGAAAAGAGTCTTATAATTTAGTTTTAGTTTAGATAAAATTAAGAGAAAATATACAAAAAATAAAGAAAAAAGATACCATAAGTCTTTTTTACAAAGAAAGGTTTGTCTTTGATTACAAAATGAAGTTATAACGTTTTGTTTTGTATAACAAAACAAAGAAGACTCTTTTTCTTATTTTCAAGGTTTTTATTTTTTTTACTAAACTAAGAGGGGCATGTGATGGTAACAAAATAAGGTGTATTTTGTTGTTTTTGTTAATGTAAGTCAAATATATTCTAAATTAAATGAGATGTAGGTTTAAACTTCCCGCCAAAGGGTAAACGAATAGCATATTGGTCGGCGTCGCGGGCCTGCGCAGACCACGAACCAGCTTAAGAGGGCTCTAAACCTTCGCCAAACGGCTGAAAAACACACCTCCGTATTACTCAAATTCTGAGGTTATTAAAGCACCTAGCGACCTCCAGTGAACGATAAAATGTTTCTCATGAAATTAACTAGGTTGACAAAGTTATTTTAAGGTTTTAAGTTATTGTTATACATATTTTATTCGGGGTTAAACTCAGTGAAAATTGACCATTTTCTACTACGTAAATGTCAAACAGTTAAGATCAAATTAGAAAGTTTTTCTGTTTTAAAACCCTTAATAGTTATTCAAGATCATTTCCCGCTAGGCAGGATTTCATAAAAACCAATATTTATCTCATAAATCGAGTAATTTGTGAGGGTTGTTTCTGAAAAGCGCTACGCAAAACACCCCCGTACAGAGGACGCTCTGGCGAGCGGCGATGGAACTATCACCGCCAATGAGACATTCGTCAGTGTCGCCAACCTCTGTTTCTCTACCTATTGGGACATCGGACGGACGTAATTCCCCAGAAAGGTCCTCTGTGTCCTTGCTTCAAACTACTCTAAAGGCACAATATTTGCCCGTCGTACCATACCGTCATTCTTGATGATATAGCTAAATCAAATTTCAAATGACATTATCTGGGCTTTTTACCGTTCATGAATGTGATCAATATCATTCAATATGATTAAATGATTAAACCTAATATACTGTAATACACCAAAAATTTGAATAAAATTAAACCTTCCTTAAACAATATTTTTTACAAAAATTAAGATTGTTCAAGTTATTAATGTTTACAGTTGATACAAATAGTAACAATTATATTTAACGTTACCAAGTGCAATCCGTTTTATATTGGTTTTCGTTAACCGTACAGTAAAACGTTTCTCATTAACAATCATAACTGTAACTCGGCGTAGGTACAACGTGGCTTTAGCTAACTTCATCACAATCTGTTTCATGTCATTTTCAAAGTGTGTGTGGTTGTATAATACTTGTATAACGCGGCGCGGCGGCCGCGCCGATTTCCAAGAGCACTGAGCCAAGAGGAGGCGACCCTCGACCAAGGGTGGGAGTGCATCACCTTACTTCCTGGAAGATCATCCCCTACAGCATTTTCCTTGTCCGCAAACCTTCAGTTCATAGTTGATCTTAGTGACAGTGAAAATACCCCCAGTGTGTAAAAAGGCAGAAATATTGCCATTTCGTCATGTGGACACCTCAAGGAATGAGGATGGAAGCGTTTGGATCATGATTATTATAACAGATGATAATAATAAACCATAGTCTGTTATCGTACTCAAGATGTTTCATTTCTGTTTACTAGTGATAATAATGCGGAAGCGGATTGCAGACGATGATATAAATCATATTGTCATACTTTATCCCTTTAATCATATTATCTATGTTTTACTTTCTCCCCTCGCATGTATAGACATAGTGTAATATGAAAATACCCCCATCGCAGCAAACTTGTGTACTCAGCGAATTTCCGATTTATTTTACAACTACGGATTACGCACTCCACCCGCACTCCACGACCCGTTATGAGCGCCTAGCGTTTCCCCCCACCCCCCGAAAAAGGGGCCGCGCCGTGCTGGAGCACGGCTCGCACTGCCCTAAAGCCGGTACTGATTATTACCACTTTATTTTAATTGATATAATTTTCCTTTTTATTACTGAAATGTCTTTAATTCCAAACGAAGTATTTTGTATCTTATTGCCAATTTTTATCCTTAAAACCATAAACTATAACCAATTCAATGTTTATTAGTGATTGTTACATCGGGCTACTTTTCATGTTTTTTATTAACAGTTAAAATGTTGCAGTCTAACCTAATCCCAGAAATTCTGTAGCATATTACAGTACACTGTATACAAAACCTATGTGCAATACAGTCGGGTTTTTACTTTACAACTTGTTTTTCTTCATCCCTTATACAACGTGATTTATAACTATTTATCTGAGTAATGATTCCATAATATTACACATTTGCAACGTTTAAATGTTGTGTACTATTCCGAAATTAAGTTATATAATATCTTAAGTTTTTACAACTATTATTTATATAATCGAATTTCACAATTATTATTTGTTCTTGGATCTATTCTTAATCTTTAAATAATCACACATGTTTTATCATAGAGGGTACATTTTATATCCTACGGACATTTTTATTGACAACTACATAAGAACTACATGAATTTTCCATGCATTCATACATTTTAATGTTTATACATTTGTTATCCATTCAAAATGGTCGTGACAAACATTTTGAGTTCGGGGCTAAATCCAAAGTGAGATTCTCAAAGAGAATTTTAAAAGAATATAGAAGCAGTGAGGTGACAGCCAAGACATCAGCCTGCCTCCTGCCACTGGCGGCAACGGGAGTTACCGTTGTTCGTTCAACTTCCCCACGAATCCATGGATTCCCTTTCGGTTGGCAGTAATGCGAAAAACCGGTTTAGAGGGTGGCTCGCCTAGCGCGGCCACTTGTGAAAATTGAACCTACGTGGAGCTTTGAGGGACACAGATCGTTGTACTCCACTGTGGCCACGGACCTTTAGAGCCACCTTAAGGCGGCCACACACTATTGGACTTTTGCCCGAAACAAACCTCGAACAAGACATCGGACCGAGCAGGGAGCAGGGAGTAGGGCATGAAGGTAGCTAAATTCACTCCGAACTTCTTCTCGATCAAGACCCCGATCAAGACATCGGATCGGACAGATTGAGCGCGAAAACACCGAGCGGGGTAAAAACGGTGGGGACCATTTTAGTTGCCGTTGTGCAGGTCGGCCATGTACTTGTGGGGTTTAGGGGATGCAGGTAGGGTGGTAGGGGCCTGGGGTTATGCAGTAGAGCATAATTTATAGTTGCATATGAATTGATTTTACTAACATTATTAATTTTATTTAGGTTAAACTAGTTTAGCAGATTTATCTGTTAACAAATCAAATATCTATCACTGTTTCTTGCAAAAGCAGTAGGCCTGGATATTATTAACTACGTAGGAGAATTGTAACATAGCTCCTAGCGGCGGGGCTCGTGACGGCGCTCGGGACGGCGCTCGGAGCAGCGTATGGAGATACCACACACTACCGAACCCCGGACCAGACCCCGAACAAGACATCGGACCGATCTTTCTTTGATCTTCTGTCAAAAAACCGCCTCGAGAGCGCTCGGTGCTCGGTTCGATGTCTAGTTCGGTGTCTGGTTTGGAGGCCCCACAAACTACGGGATTTTCTCCCTTCGAAGCCAAATCCTGCTCGGTTCGATGTCTTGTTCGGGAAAAAGTTCGGTAGTGTGTGGCCGTCTTTATAATCCGTCGTCGCCGAGCCATCACGCACGCGTCTCTGCAGACAGTACCTGAACAGTAAAAGTTTGCGCAGGCGCCGCGCCGGTTGGCGCTTGCATGCGCAAAACGATTTTGAAGTAAATAATATATATTCAGCCAGGGCCCGTGGTCAGTAGTTTGGCAGCCGTGATGGAGTGTGGACCCGATTTCCTTAGTGCGATTTGGATTATCATCTGAAGGTAGGCCTTTACAAATCATTCTAACTTGGTGATAAAATATTACCTTGCCGATCTTAGCTGCAAATTGTATAAGTACTTGAAGAAGATCTTAATTGAGTTTAATGTTAATTCACTACAAGTTAACCTTATGCTTGACCCATCTTCCTATATTGTTTCCTTGGAGGCGTGAGGTAGCTTGGCTCTTGAATTTAGTTTTCTCGCATTGAAAAGTAGCCTAAGAGGTTATTAACTACCATTCCACCTAGATCTCCTGAATCCTCCTTGGAAATGATGTTAGTAGTGGGCATTTGGGGCTTCTGGGCCAAGTGATTTATGGCTTCCGGTCACGTGACCGGAAGCGCTGAGTCATTAAATACGTCATCTGAGGCTGAGCCAGTGACGTAGGCGGTTTTGTGACGTAATGAGTGAAAGGTTAAAGTTCAAGGTCACGGGGAGGTAATTTTAAAAAAGTACTACCTCGCACGCGTAAAATCCGATTGTGATTCGATAGTTAATCGATAATAAATATCGAATGAAACAATCGAATGAAGCAATCGAATGATACGAGTGCGAGGTAGTACTATTACAAATATTACTTTATTTTATTTACAATAATTCATGTTTACAATAGTTCCCCGTTGTTCGTTGTCAGCGATGTTGTTGATCCGGACGAGATGTGGCCATCACTTCGCTTTCTGATGAAAGACGGTAGATACTTCGATTTCTGCGCAGAGTCCATGTTGTGTTTTTGACACCTATCTGTTCTGTTAGGTGTTTGCATTTCATTGCTGTCAGGTGGAAATAATACCTGACGGTAATGAAATAGAAACATCTATCAGACCTTGAGTGAAATAATATTGTTATTTTGTGAAGAGCGTCTTGGAGAGCTCGATGTTCACCGGTCGAGAGCCGGAGGTGTACTGACTATTCGCTAGCTAGCGTTCTGGTATCAAACAAAATGGTGGGGGTAAAAGTGTAGTAGAACGAAGCAGATGGCGGACGGCAGATGGCTGGCGGCAGGTGGCAGGCGGCAGGTGGCAAGTGTGCGACAGATGGTAGTCCCCCCACTACACCAGTCTCCCCACCAAGTTTTACATCGCACAATAACTAGTTTACATGTGTTAGTTAGGGTTTAGCTCTTAGACTGTCAAGACCTTACCTCCGTAACTAAAAACTTCAATAATGTTTGCGCTTCAACGCTGTATAAGTATAACAGCTACTATGATCTAAACCGGTGCATGTATTCATATGGTTCTTTTTGCGTAGCAAACAACTGGCTAAAAGTGTTTCAACCTCAATTATTCTTCGACGAAACCGCTCATTGTCCACTAAAAGTGTAGACCTTCTGTCTTCATTGTCAGGGAAGTAAAAAGTAGTGTCAAGGGGACTACTGAAGGTCACCTTCCTCATGTTCCTGTAAAACTGCGACATTTTTCAGACCCTCTAGGTAGATGTTCATCCGTCAAGAGCTGGAAGAATAATGATGTAGCGTTATCATGTATGATAGACACCTAACCCCCACCACAACGTTACCTTGTCCTTCAAACCATCGTTTTTACGCTACGGATGCTATAATGTTGGTTAGATTTAAATTTAGATTGCACCTTCTTGTTTGTCTTGTCAAGCCGCGTAATTGAAGTACCCACATGTTATACTTTGAACCAAAAACAAAGAAGTTATTTAGGTTTGTCCTTGAAAATAGTTGTTTTTTCGCTGTTGCTGCTATACCCTTTGTCGGATCTGAATTCTGTTTGCACAAACTTGTTCGTCTGATCAACCCGCGTAATTTGAGTATCCACTTAATATATTTTAAACCGTAAATAAAGAAGTTATTTAGGTTAGACCCTCGAAATAGTTGTTTTTAGCTATTACCGCTATACCCTTGGTCGGATCTGAATTCTGTTTGCACCAACTTGTTCGTCTGATCAATACGCGTAATTTGATTACCCACATGACATACTTTGCACAAACTTTATACCCCCCCCTTTTTGGGTCATGTTCAAGGTCAAGGTCAAGGTCAAGGACCTTGGGACTTAGAAATTTTCACAAAGTGGGCTGCACACAAACATAAGACTAACAGTCCCCTGCCTATGTACAGGCCAAGTCCCTACCTTGATATGCTTAGGCGGTCCTTTTGTTAAAAAGGACCTTTTGTGGGAGGGGGGTGGGACAAGGGCTTTATTGAACAATCCACTTTACTTTGCCTTCTTCTTTGACCAAAGTCAAAGTCTGACGGTAGCCTACTTCTGGTGGTGCTGGAATCGATTGCGCCAAATTGACCTCGAATAGGACGTCGCCGGATGATAAATAATACGTTGATTTGCTCTTTTGAAACACCACTGTGTAGGAGAAGTTTTTCCTTAAAAATTTAAATTTTGTTTTAACAATGTCAATTGGGGTGATTAGTTCGTCTTCCTTCAAGGTCTTCATTTTTTCTATCTTCCTCAATACTGACTTGTGTGATATTTCTGGTAATGGTGATGGTGAAATTGGTCTTGAAGAACCTTGGACTGGAGGATGTCGTGCAGTTGATGAATGTGAAGATGGCGTTGAAGAACCTTGGACGGGCGGATGTCTTGCAGCTGATGAAACTTGTTTGAAATAAAGCGGGTGATTTTGAAAACTTTTCTGTATTCTTGACTTGAACGACGACGGTCTTTTAAATCCACTTGTCTTTGGAGGCGACTTCTTCATAGAATCCTTAATCCTTCTAAGTTTTTCAACAGTCAATGGAGAAGACATATTAAAACAGAGAGCGAGTTGTCCGTTCCAGGTAAAGGTTGAAGCTGGAATGAGGTACCAGACGGAGCAAAGCGGGTCGCCAAGTGTAACCGTGACATTTCCATATACGGGTAGAAAGCTAAGGACCGGTCTACATCCGGTTCCCCTTCCCCCCATGACGACACAACTCCCCCCCCAGAGGTCACGGGGCGGAACCCCCCCCCCCGAGGTCACGGGGTGGAGCCCCCCCCCCGAGGTCACGGGGCGGAGCCCCCCCCCTGACGTCACAGGGCGGAGTCACCTCCCACCACTGACCGCCGCCTTTATAAGCGGAGCAGTCCGCGGTCTCTTCGCAGTAGCTTGCCGCCCTTTACGGACCAACGTCCGACTGGGTTGCATTCTGCTGCAGCGTAGGTCTGTTAAGTGTGCGTTGGGCCCGACGCGCAATTAACAGATCCGCGCCCTTGCATGTGTTTGTTAGTTTGTTATGCATGGTAGATTGTTAGATTAACGCTTGTAGTTTGCTAGTAAATGTAGTTAGTGTTTGTAATTAATGTTTTGGTGTTGGTTTTTGAAGTGTTTTATTTACTAATATGTACCTTCCCTACAGCTCCCTTTTCTTATGGACATTGATCCAAACTGGGTAAAGTGTCCCTATTTTTATCCGTGGGGTTTAACTTGTAAATATAAAATCGGTCCTTGTAATTCTACCTTGGTCAAAACTTGGGTTCGCAGTAGATTGGCGCCCGTTACTGACCCACGTCCGACTGGGTTCCAGTATGCTGTTGACCTTTGTACAACCGACCTTGGTTGATCTTTGAAAAATAACTTGTAAATATAAAATCGGTCCTTGTAATTCTACCTTGGTCAAAACTTGGGTTCGCAGTAGATTGGCGCCCGTTACTGACCCACGTCCGACTGGGTTCCAGTTTGCTGTTGACCTTTGTACAACCGACCTTGGTTGATCTTTGAAAAATTAACTTTAACTTTAACTGTTCAATTTGTTTAAATATTTGTGGGTAAAGTCTTTATTTTTCAAAGTAATGTAATATGTTTCTCATCCCTTTCCTAACCCCTGACAAATAGGTTCGGCCCTGAAAACCGGACTTGTCAATACGGCCATGTAAACCGGTTGACATTACCTTTCTTAGCCTGAGAAACTGTTGTGATTCTTTCTTTTGTTTGGATTTTTTCTTTATTTTTCGTTATTAAAATCATTGCTTGTAATTCCCTGTCCCCTAATACAGAGTGGGGAATAGAGCACCAATTTGTGCTCTATTCCCCGCTTTGGCAACAAGTTCAGATGACCTTGACCCACTGACAGGACTTATAAAACTTTCGTCTGGTCACATATAGGAAGATGAATATTTTAAACCATAGCCTATCCCCAACTTTCCTTTACCCTTCCAAACCCCCCCTCCCACTTATATTGGGTATAAAAGAGGTTTCCCATCACTGGTAAGATCATTCTGCTGCTTGTGCTTGCTCACACTCAGAACTATGGAGTCACACATCCCACTACCGACTTCTGCAGCACCCTCGACTTCTGCATCACCCTCGACTTCTGCATCACCCTCAACTTCGGCTGCTGGTTCAATTCTTCGTCAGGCTCTTTTAATGTCCCTGATCATCCCTGAGAAGACAACTTCACCACCCATCATGGATCGTCCAAATTCACCACCCATTATAGATCGTCCAACTACATCTCGCTCACTTCCTACTTCTCCTTCACCATCATCCTCGAGATCAAGGTCTTCGTCGAGCTCCTCCTCGTCATCCACCTCGAGATCAAGGCCTTCGTCGAGCTCCTCCTCATCATCCACCTCGAGATCAAGGTCTTCTTCGAGCTCCTCCTTATCATCCACCTCAAGATCAAGCTCCACCTCGAGATTAAGCTCCACCTCGAGCTCTAAAATATTTACAAGACCCCCAATTGAAATTCCACCTTCCACTAGTTCAACCAGACCTTCAGTAATTTGCACAAATATTCAATCTCCTTCAGGGAAATTCAATCAATTAAAGTCATTGCATAGGAGGTGCATACGTCCTGCACAACTATGTAATTATGTGTTCAAAAAAGGTGCAAAGAAAGGCGAACGCTGTGCAAAACAGTGTACTTTAAATGAAGAACTGTGCAATCTTCATTTAAAAAATACCGCTTCTCCTTCTTCACCACATCCAACAGTAAACCCAGCTAAGACTCGGATTAATAGGCTTGCTAAAAACAAACAATACGTCTTTGTAAAAATAATGGGATTCCTGAAGGTCATGTTAAAATGTGGAGACCGCCTTTACATTTTAAGATTACCTAAAGGCATGCGCCATCCCAAAAACCCTACAAAAAAGCACTATCTAATCCGAGGCGATTCAGGAACCACTGTGTGGAGAAAATTGTAAACAAAAAAAAAACAAAAAAAAATTCTTTCCAAATTAAATAAAGTTTTTTCCAAATTAAAAAAAAGTGTGGACAACCTATTTACAATTTGTAGCATATGCTGCAGAGTGTAAATAGGTTTTCCACACTTTTTTTTACAATGTTACAACGACCTTGACCTAGATAACGGACTTAGATATGTTACACTAAGTCAAAGATAAAACTTAAAAGGAAAAAAGGAGAAATATTATACTGGAGGGGGAAATGTTTTATATACTGCAACAGCGTGGTAAAAATCATCATATCGCTATGGAAGCTGTAGGTGTAAACACTTGGCTTATTCCTTCCGAGCTTGCTATTTCAGAAGCCTTTCTGTCCATCCTTACTTATGAGTTCCGAGGAATTAAATTAAAAGTAAAGATAGAGCTGAGACCGTTGCATAGAAACGATATGCATTGTGTTTGGTGGAATGGGAATCGCCCTCCGGCGTTAAACTTTTCCATTTTATCAAAAGATCGTGCAAGGAGTATTGTGTAAAACGGATAACAGTCTCCCTTGTTTAAACGTAGTAGAACTTAAAGCTTGCTTCCAAAGTAAAATAGCAAAGGTAACACCTTTGCTATTTTACAAAATATTTTAAAGTGTCCTTGACCCAGTTACCGGACTTGGAGCAATTCAGAGTATATGATACAGCGTTGCAACAAACTACTTTCGAAGTCCTTGCCCCCCCTCCCTCCCCACCCCTTGAATATTCCTATAAAAAGGGAGCAGCCCGCAGAGGTTTCGCAGTCGCAGACCGACAGCCTAGCTAGCTGTTTGCCTGCGCTGTCCGCAATAGTATCTCTACTATAGAGTTGGTACCACTGTATATTAGAGATGCTACCTTAGCTTAAGGCATGTCTGTTTATTATTAAGCATGTTAAAATAACGCTTGTAGTTTGCTGCTAGTAAATGTAGTTAGTTTAACTGTAGTTAGTTTGGTGTTGGTTTTAAAGTGTCTTTGAAGTGTTTTTATTTACTAATGAAATATGTACTTTTCTTTCACGCTCCCATTCAAAAAGGTATGGCACGAAAACCGACCTTATGTCTTTAAATATCTCAGGGGGGATTATGTTTCTCAAATAAACACCTTTCCTAACCCCTTACAAAAAGGTACGGCACGAAAACCGACCTTGAGTCATTACGGCATGAAAACCGGATGACTTTTTTTTACCTATCTTAGCCCTCACTCACGAGAAACAGATTCAGTTAGTTTGCTTATCTTGGTTAAATCTAAAGGGATCTTGGTTAAATATTTGTAAAATTTAAGGGAATCTTGTTTAAATATCTGTAAAATTTAAGGGGATCTTGGTCAGGTGATTATTGTACTTCGGTTCGTAGTACTCTGGCGCCTACACAGTGATGAACGTCCTTGCGGTTTCAGAGTGCGCGACTGTTGTAAACTGGCCATATTGCTTAACTTGGGGGATACATCTTCGGGGAAATAAACGTAAGGGGACCTTGGTCAGGTATTATTGTACTTCGGTTCGTAAAACTCTGACGCCTACACAGTGATGAACGTCCTTGCGGTTTCAGAGTGCGCGACTGTTGTAAACTGACCATATCGTTTGTTTGTTAGGTGAATAATTTTCGGGGGGAGAGGTTAGTGTTCCGTTATCAGGTTTATTGCCTATAATTGCGAGCTTTAAACTAGTCCTCTTCTCCTAATACAGAGCGGGGAATAGAGCAGTTTGTGGTCCAAGTGAGAATCACTTACTGCTCTATTCCCCGTTTTGGCAACATGTTCAGATGACCTTGACCCACTTCGGGACTTAGAAAATTGTTGTTTGGTAAGATATTGGAAGATATATTTATTTCCTACAATAAAACTAGGGTCACATAGGCTAGAGGTCATTACCAATCCTTTTGAAGAGAGAAATTTACCGATTATTGCAATAGGGGTTTGTCTTGTGTCTTTATTACACTACACGTTAAGTTAGCGACTTTTTTCCGAACAAGACATCGAACCAGCTATATTCATTGTAAAAGGGTGGGGGTAAACAGATATAAGGCAGTCGGCTTCAGGGTATAGTTATTATTCAACTATGGATAGCCCAGGAGGTTCGTCTAACTTAGATGCTAAAGGCAAGGAGGAGAATGATAGAGAGAAAAGAAGGTGTGCTAAAGAGAGAAGAAGGATTGCAATATTGAATGAAGCCTATAATTTATTACGAACAAAAGTACCTTTTCTTGAACCAAAAGCTTCAAGACTTTCTATTATAACACACGCCATAAAACACATTGAAATGTTGGAAATGTTGTCACAAAATACTTCATTTCAACTGCCTGAAGAATTGCTAGCAATAGAAATTGAAAAACTTTCTTCAACTAACTAAGAGTCTTTGGAAATACTGAACAGCGGAAGACAGAACGGGGAATAGATCAGTTTCTGGTCAAAGTGAGAATCACTTACTGCTCTATTCCCCGTTCTGGTAATAGTTTAAGGTGACCTTGACCCACTTACAGAACTTTATACTCTGTTAGTATTAAATTGTTCATATATTGTTACAATAATACCCCTTCCCTATCACTAATTACCCCCACCACTTAAATCGGGGGGTATAAAAGAGGTTTTTCATCAGTGCTTATCTCATTCTGCTACTTGTGTTAGCACTAGGATATATAGCAGCTATGTCACCAAAGGATAATATATTTCCTTCTGCAAAATCAATCGTGGGAAATATAAAACATATTGTGATTGAAAGTGAGGATGAAAATGAAGACGAATTGGGAGATGTTGAATTATTAAGTAATATGGACGCAATGGAAGATCTTGAATTATTAAGTGATATGGACAGTGATGATCTTGAAGCAGGATAAATGGAACAAATTGAACCGTTAAGTGACGTGGAATCTGAAACCTATAGAATCTATCAGCATCTTCTCTATTCTGAAGAAATACATGATGAAACTCCAACCACTAGTAGTTTGGATGGGTTATTTTTAGATAGCGCACGAGGGGTATATCATATTCGTCGACGACTATTTCTTTCCGATGCTTCTGATACAACTGGTTCCGATTCATCAAAAAAGTCTGATTAAGTGTTGTTTTTTTATTGTCAACTGTCAAACTTTAAATACAGAGCGGGGAATAGATCAGTTTGTAGTGAAAGTGAGAACTACTTACTGCTCTATTCCCCGTTTTGGTAATATCGTTGTATAACCTTGACCCATTTACAAGACAGAAAATATTTACCAGCTTTCAATTTGTTTTTGTTTGTTTTGAAAAAGTGGGGGTAACTTATACATTTAATGGTGGGGGAACGTCTATTTAATGTCAATGCAACAGTGTATATTTATCATATCGGCATTATGAACCCACCAGCAAACTCCGTTTGTTACAGCTTTCCCCTCATCGATATCGATGATGTGATAAAACTTACATCAATAACAAAACGGTTTGAAATGGAAAGGCGACTAATAAAAGTCGACGTAATTCCACAAGATCTTCGTTCGGCAATGTTGACCATCGAATATGTTAAAGATGAATCTACAACTGAAGATCCCTATTGTTTTATGAAATTTTTAGTTGATCGATATGCAATGTGTACAATCCGATTTCACATCCGAGTTTAAAATATATTAAATTTTCCTGTTGGAGAAAATTGTCCTTGTTAAATACAAAGCGGGGAATAGATCAGTTTATGGTTTAAAATGAAATCATTTACTGCTCTATTCCCCGTTTTGGCAAATATGTTCAATGACCTTGACCTAAATACAGAACTTTGTAGCCTCCAGCTACAATAGTAAATATAAAATGTAAAAAATAGTAAACTTAACGTAATACGTACCCCCACCACTTTTGCTAGGGTATAAATAGAGGGGCATTTGCAGTGTTTTTCATTATTGCGTTGACCCTTGTGGAGATCACACCTACATTATGCATCGCTGCAATATTTGTAAGACTTCATTTAAGGATGAATTTCTTTTAATAATTCATAAGGAACTAAAACATAACAACAACCATGATGAAGAATATGAAGAAGAAGAATTGAAGGAAATAGATCAAATGTTAGCCCAACACCAACATTCCAGACCAAGTGTTATTCAATATGCACAATCAACACCATCAACAACAGCTGCATCGAATTCTACGTCTGCTCTGTCTACACTTCACCGTCCTTCAACATCAATAGCTGCATCGTCTTCTACGCCTGCTATGTCTACACTTCATCATCCTTCAACATCAACACCATCGACTTCTACGCCTGCTATGTCTACACTTCACCATCCTTCAACATCAACACCATCAACATCGACTTCAACGCCTGCTATGTCTACACTTCACCGTCCTTCAACATCAACAGCTGCTATGTCTACTCTTAACCGACCCTCAACATCAACAGCAGTAGATGTGGAACTACACGCTCAAGCACTACCTGGTAAGGTAGTAACACATTTTAAAATTGACAACGTAAAATTAAAACTTGAAAACTTTTTACATAACGCCAAAGAATTAGTAACCAAAACACTAAAGAATGAACAAAAAAGATTAAATTTTATCAAATTTGGACTGTTGCTAGATGCCATATTCACTAACATTCAAAACGAAACATCACCAAGAGGTTTCATGACAAAAAACCGAACCATCATGGCTGCGTCAGATATTGAAAAGATCGTAACAGAATGTCTTGAGGAACTTTTGACGAAACTACAAGAGCATGAAGGAAGAGGATCTGGATGGACTTTATTAAGTATAACAAGTCTGGATGTTAGAGTTCATAAACACGGTTATGGAATGAGAGGAAGTAGCTATATCCCTCTACCTCAAAAAATTATGAATACCAAATCCTGTATTAACGTGCAAAATGAAAATAATTAATGTTTTAAATATGTTATGTTGGCCAAATATGTAAAAAACCATCCGGAAAGACCAAGTCAAGCATATGAAGAAGTTCAACACAAGTATAATTTCCAGGGAATGACTTACCCTGTTGCAATTACTGATATATCAAAATTTGAAAAGCAAAATCCGTCGGCTTCAGTCAAAATATTTGGTTTGGATTCGTCAAATAATGTGTATCCCTTGCGCATAACATCGAATGAGCGCAACAATCATACTGACCTGTTATTAATCAATAAAGGAGAGATATCACATTACGTGTATATAAAAGATTTTGAAGGGCTCGTATGTAAACAGTTAACAAAACATAAAAGTAAAATCACAACATGTAAGAGATGCTTTTGCCACGTGAGCAAACCATTAAGAAGAGGAGGTACAGAATGGTTAGTAGAACATCAAAGGTTATGTAGTGGAAACTATGAGGTAAGAATTAAATTGCCACATCCCAGCAGAGTGCAGATAAAATTTGATAAAGTAAATCACCAATACCCTGTTCCATTTGTTGTGTACGCGGATTTCGAAGCATCCTTACTTCCAATTGAACAACAAGAAGAGGATATCACAAAAAGAAGCAAATATCAAAAACATGCACCAAACAGTTATTGTATACTAACAAAATCCACGTTGTCTGAAGAACATCTTCAAGAATTTGGACTATCATCTGCTCCGAAGATTTATCGTGGTGAACAAGCAGCGAAACACTTTGTAGATGAGTTGTATTACATTGCCTCCAAGGTGGAAGAAATCTACAAAATTAAAATACCGATGCAGCCTATGGATGAACACCAACTTCAACATCACAATTTGGCAACAACATGTTATCTGTGTAATAACCTATTTACACCAGATAACGTTAAAGTGCGTGATCACGACCATCTTACAGGAGCCTACAGAGGTGCAGCCTGTAACGCTTGCAACTTAAATTACAAAGTACCATCTTTTATACCCGTTGTTCTACATAACCTTAGCGGATATGACTCTCATTTCATAATCCCGGAGTTAGGAAGAGATGATGGAGCAATAGATGTTTTGGCAACAACAATGGAAAAATTTATAAGTTTCTCTAAAAAGGTTGGCAAAATAAAACTTAGATTTATTGATTCGTTTCGATTTATGCCTTCTAGCCTAATGAGATTAACTGATAATTTAAAAAGAGAAGATCTGATAGAAACAAGCAAAATTGTAGCCAGTAGTAAAATGGATCTGGTTCTTCGAAAAGGAGTCTTCCCCTACGATTACATCGATGGACTTCATAGATTTAATGAAACATCACTTCCTCCACCAGAACAATTTAACAACAAACTTAATGATTCGGAGATTTCACTTGAAGACTATCAACACGCATGTCGAGTATGGAACGAGTTGGATATGAAGACTTTAGGAGAATACTCAGACTTTTATGTAAAACTTGACGTGACTCTTCTCTGCGATGTTATGGAAGAATTCCGAAGAACCTGTTTTGCAGCATACGGTTTAGACCCTCTACATTCATATACATCTCCAGGACTAGCTTGGCAAACAATGCTGAAAGAAACAAAATGCAAACTCCAGCTGTTAACAGATATAGATATGGTTTTAATGGTTGAGTCGGGTGTTAGAGGTGGATTAACTCAAAGCGTGACGAGACATGTTAAAGCCAACAACAAATATCTACCTGACCATGATCAAGAGAAACCTTCAACGTACTTGGGATATTTCGACGCGAATAATCTGTATGGATGGGCCATGTCGAACCCACTTCCATTTGACAACTTTAAATGGGTTGATCCCGACTGTATTGGCGATATTTCACAAATTCCAAAACAAGGAGATACCGGATACATTTTGGATTGCGACTTTGAACATCCAGAACATTTACACGATCTTCATTATGACCTTCCACTCCTTGCAAGAACAGAAATTTCACCAACTGGAAAACACCCCAAATTAATGATGACCCTTAACAATAAACAACGATACGTAGCTCACTATTGGGTTGTTCAACAAGCTATCGAATTAGGTTTACGTCTTACTAAAATTAATAGAGCTGTAGAATTTTCCCAATCGTGCTGGTTGAAACCATACATAGGCTCGAATACTACCAGAAGAGCAGCCGCTACATCATCCTTTCAAAAAGACTTTTTTAAATTGATGAACAATGCGATATTCGGTAAAACATTGGAAAACAAAAGAAGACATAAAAATGTTAAACTTGTTACAGATCCGAACAAACTACAAAAACTCGTACAACAGCCAAACTTTGGAACATCTATAATTATTAACGAAAATCTTGTAGCTGTATCTATGAAGAAAACAAGTGTGAAGATGGATCGTCCTTTGTATATAGGTATGACAATCCTGGATATCTCCAAGACTCATATGTACGATTTTCATTACAAAAAGATGGTCACCTTTTATGGACGAGAAAACATCGGCATCTCCTACATGGATACAGACGCTTTTATATATTGGATAATTACTAACGATATGTATGAAGACCTTCGGACATTTGATTACAAAAACGACTTTGACTTTTCCGACTATCCAAAAGATCATCCAAACTACGACAATGACAGAAACAAAAAAGTGCTTGGCAAATTTAAAGATGAAGCCAATGGTGTTATTCTTCAAGAAATTGTTGCACTAATGTCAAAATTATATTCTTTACAACTAAATGAAAACCAAGTCATTAAGAAAGCTAAAGGAGTAAAAAGTTTGTATTTAAAGAAGAATGTGCATTTTAATCACTATAAGAAATGTTTATTTGAAGATCAAGATATAACAGCAAAATTCAACACAATCAGAAGTTTCAACCATCAGCTGTACAGCGTGACGGAAGTAAAAAAAGCTCTCTCTTCAAATGATGATAAACGACACATCCTTGCAGACAACATCCACACTCTACCATTCGGCCACTATTCCCTCAACCCTATTGACGAGTAACCCTTTCATCGTCCTACATCCCTTTTCCTTTTCCTTTCCGTATAAAAGGGGGAACACAGCAGTATTTTGCTGTGTTCCCCCTTTTATACATTAGTTTAGAATGACCTTGACCTATATAAGCAGATTTATACAAAAGAATATTTAATATCATATCAGCTGTCTTCGTGAAACCATCATGTCAGACCTGAAGGAGAAGATTATTAATGAACTACACAAACCTGCAAGAATAAAGTTTCCAAGAAGAAATACTGTTATAAAAGGGATAAATGATCTATATCAAGCGGATTTAATTGAAATGCGACCGCATAGCAGAATAAACAAAGGATTTAAATATATACTCACAATTATTAATTGTTTTACAAAAGTTGCAGACGCTTTGCCTCTAAAGGACAAGACTGGTAAAAGCGTAACAGAAGCCATGGAAATAGCCATAAAAAGAGATAAAAACAAAATTAAACATTTACAAACTGATGATGGAACAGAATACTTTAATACAAACTTTGCACAGTTAATGAATAAATATAAAATAAATCATTATTCTACAAATTCAGAGAAAAAAGCAGCTATTGTAGAAAGATTCAATAGAACCTTAAAAGGAGCACTGTATAAACAATTTTCAAAAAGAGGTTCTTACGTATGGGATGATGTTTTACCACAATTAATAAATGATTATAACAACAGGTTTCATAGAACTATTGGTATGAAACCTAACAAAGTAAATAGAAGAAATGCAAAATATGTATTAAAACGCATTAAGAAAAATACAAAGCCTAAAGTAGAAAAAATGCAGCCAAGAAAATTTAATGTAAGTGATAAAGTACGGATTAGTAAATATAAGGGAGTGTTTACCAAGAAATACCTTCCCAATTGGACGAATGAAGTTTTTACAGTGTATAAAGTGCAACCGACTGTACCTGAAACGTATATCTTAAAAGATAACAAAGAAGATTTGTTGCAAGGTGCATTTTATGGACATGAAATGTTAAAGTCAACAGTAGGTGATGTATATCTTGTTGAAAAAGTGTTACAAAGAAAAAAGGACGCAGTTAAAGTGCGGTGGTTAGGGTTTAACAAAACTGAGGATTCATGGATACCTATAAAGGACTTGGTTTAATGCAAGCAACTCATTTCATCGTTAACCTTTGAGCAGGATGGAGATTATTAACCATAAAGATCGATTAAATATTAATAACATAGATGATTTAACTGTGAATAACGTTAAAATCAACAATGGTAAACACGGTAGTTTACTTCCAAACACTGTTCGATGTATAGTAAGTGGCCCCTCAAACTGCGGAAAGACCAATGTTGTCTTTAATTTGATCACTAATCCGCAGGGATTAAGGTTTAATAACCTATATATTTTTTCAAAGTCTCTACATCAACCAAAGTATCAATTGCTGGATAAAATCCTATCTGATGTGTCTGATGTTAATTTTTACAAATTTAACGCTAGTGATAGTATTATGCAACCAAACGAAGCGAAACCGTATTCTGTATTTATATTTGACGATGTATCTTGTGAAAATCAGGATACTATTAGAAACTACTTTGCCATGGGAAGACATAATATCATCGACAGCATATATATATAGGACAAACTTATAGCAAAATCCCAAAACAACTTATCAGAGATAATGCAAATATTCTAATTGTATTCAAACAAGATGATACTAACCTAAAACATATATATAACGATCATGTGAATGCGGATATGCCATTTGAAAAGTTTAAAGAGCTTTGCGGAAAAGCATGGGCGGAAAAGTATGGATTTTTGGTTATTATGAAAGATCAAGCTATAAAAGATGGTCGTTATAGAATAGGTTTTGATAAATTCGTTTTAATACACTGATTAGCGGTATTACTGTACAAGTCGTCAAGGTGTGAAGATGGTTAACCAGGAAAAGCTATTAAAGGAAATAAAATCACTTAGTGATTCTATTAGACAAAAGAACCGAGCATTAAAATCAGGTATAAATGAAAGAGAGCAATTTTTAGAAACAACATTCAAACCTGTTACTGAACCTTTAAAGCGATTAGCACAAAATATGGAAAAACCTTCAATTCGCTTCGAAGGAGACAAAATGCTACCAATTTCCAAATATGAAGAAGAATTTCAGAATGATGAAAGTTTTGGTCAGTTACAAACATCTGAAGAAAGCGACGAGTATGAAGAAAGCGGAGATATAGAGGATTTAAAGGAAAAGGACATTGCAGAAGATACAAGGACAGAAGATACAAGTGTAGAAGATACAAGAGCAGAAGAAGAGGATATTAACCCATCCAACTTAAGCAAATTAGGCACTGATATTACGTTTAAAGGAACACTTGGAAGAACATATACGTTAAAAATGTTACACGCCGCACATGCTAATCGAAATTATCATACCTATGGAGCTAGAATAGAGGATAGAGGATTAATGATTGGAGATAGCAAGTTAGATATAAACGAAAATGGTGATATAGTTATTGGAGATAAAAAATCCAATAGTTATATAGTTATTGGTACTAAAGGTTTGTTTGAACTCATCTTTAAAAATAATCCTGGTAAATATACTAAAAGGGATTTAAAATTGTTTAAAAATATATTAGAGTATACAAATGCACATAGAAAGAAGTATTCCAAAGACCTACCTATTCATAGAAATCGGTCAATAAAATATACAAGTATTATATCTAGTCTTTTCCCCTCGAAATCAAAAAAAGCTCAAATTAAAAGAAGAGCTTTATCTTCTGCTGAATTAAATGTTTTGCATAAAAAGAAAAAAACAACTGATCCTACCACATCTGGAAGGGGATTATTGAAAAATTTGTATAAAACTAATATAATATATTACAACGATATAAATAAGTTAGTTGATCGAATGAGGTTATTACATGAAGCTATGGAAGCCGGGCACACTGGTTTAGAAAACGAATGGGTAGCTTTGGTTGATGAACTGCGAAAACAAGGAATAATTGATCAGTAGACGTATATATATATACATATAAGAACCTAAACGATAGCGATTCAGTTACATCATGAGTGTGGACAAGTTTGGACGGCATTCCGAGTTTGGAGTAAAATCTGGATATAGTGAAAAAAGAGCTGAGTTTCCGTTAACACCTGACGGCAACTATAATTTTGAAGGAAAAGTAATTCAAAATGTTGGTGATCCGCTTTTGTCTTCTGATGCGGTTACGGTAAAATACATGGATAAAAGAAACCCAACTGTACACGAAGATCATTGGGGGTTTTCCGGTAAAAGGTTAAGCAATATACAATATCCCGTTTATGATGGTGAAGCAGTAAATTTCGCTACTCTAAAATTGTTAACGATTTACAAAAGGAATGAAACTGACACAAGCTATGATGTAAAAAAATTAAAATTATCAAATGTAGGTGATTGTGAATAGGATGGAGACGCTGTAAATAAGAAAATGTTTGATATTGTACACAAGAAATGGACTACGGAATATGAAAAACATTTGGAAAGGTTTGGTGCAGCTCTATTCCATTATATCCATCGGGCTTCAGGAAGAGATGCAGCTTCAGATGTTGACAGTCACAATTATTTAGACTGGAAAAATATACACAATCCAGAGAAACCTAATCAACGAGATAAACCGTCTGAGCCTTCTAAAGTCAAGACATTAGGAAAGGGGGATAAAGTGAATGTGATTAATGAACCAACAGAAAACAATGAAGATTACATAAGAGAAAAAAGAATTTAAAATACCCCCATGATAAGGGATAAAGCATCAGTCATATTCGAGAGACGATACAGAGAGGATGATGGAATCCAATATTACTGCGTGGAGTTTAATATCTCAAGAGCCGAGATTTCCCCAAGGAGTGTTGACAGATGGTTTTGTTCAACGGTTTGATAGATATATGGATTGGGAACAACTTTCCATACATTACCTCTTCACAATGACTATGTTAAGAATTTATTTTCACAGAGTTAACTGGATCCATATTTTACAAAGACAACAGTTTTCAGAAGACTTCCTCGTAGAGATGACATCAAATTTTAATAACTGTTGGGAACTAATAAGTAAATATAAAAATCTCTCTGAGAATTACATTGACAATTTTAAAGATAAACTAGACTGGGATGTGTTATTCAATTACCAACGATTTAGTGGCAAGTTTCTAAGGAAACATGACAACTATTTAAAGTTTATTCATTTTACCGAAGACAACAATACCATCACCAGCGGAGAACCATCTGGAACATCTTCAATTACACCTTATTTCAATTTTTACTACTTCTATTTAATATGTCTACATTTAATTAATAAATCCATTTCTATATAATAAATTGATTTTAAACAGTATATAATACAAGAAACCAAAACTGATATTACATTCATTGTAAAACATTTATAGAGTGCACCTACTGATTGTAGGTTTTGCTATAAATAGTCATGTCGAGGGTTAAACGCATCAGTCATAATCGAGAGAGATTACAGAGAGGAAGGGGAATAGCATCAACAGCATTTTCTCTATTGAGTAAACCGGTTGGAGCTATAGTTAACAAGGCGATTGATTTATTACCTGTGGAATTACATTTACCTGGACGATATCAATATTGTGGTCCTGGAACCAAATTAGAGAAACGTCTTGCTAGAGGAGATCCTGGAATAAATAAGCTCGATCAGGCTTGTAAACAGCACGATATAGCGTATTCCAAATTTGGTGATACTAAAAATAGATCAATAGCAGATAGAGCACTTGCTGAGAAAGCTTGGCAAAGAGTAAAATATAGTGACGCAAGTATTGGTGAAAAAGCAGCGTCTTTAGCAGTAACAGCAGCAATGAAAGCAAAAACTACGTTTGGAGGAGGAAAGAGAAGAAGGCGTGGGAAAAAACCCGCTAAGAAACAAGGAGGTAATATCAGAAGAAAACGTCGATCTACCAGTGGTAAAGCTAAAAAGAAACCAACAATATGGTCAATGATAAAAAAGGGAGGAGGATTATACCTAAGACCGTATCGTGTGTATTAAATAAGAAAGAGCAATTAATAATTAAAAACAAAGAATTAACCAATGAAGAACTGATTACATATGCTTCTTGTTTGAAAATCCCATTTTTTAGAGGAGTATTTATGAAAGATGAATTACCGGTTAAAATGTGGAAAAATGAGACTGGTATTGTAAATTTGGATAATAGTGAAGGATTAGGCACTCATTGGGTGTGTTACAAGAAACTTGGTAAAACCATTTATTATTTCGACAGTTTTGGAGACCTTCCACCACCGAAAGAACTTCAACGATACTTTCGTGCGGCAGAAAATGTTTTTTACAATCATACAAGAAAACAACCTGATGATACATCCATTTGCGGTCATTTATGTTTAGACTTTTTAGCTAAAAGTGTTAGTCAACTTTAAGATGTCCTCGTATACAGTGTCATTAACCGGTAACTCATGTACTTTGCGCGGTATTCTGTTTCCAGCGCTACGTTTGCAAAAAGGAAGACTATGGGAAGCCGCATTATTGGATTTAACAACATATAACTCTATTCCAAACGTTAGTGAAGGAATTAATAACAAAATACATTATTACAAGACAAAAGATGATAAAGGAAAGTATTCAGCTTTGGAAGAATTCAGTTTACCAACAGGAGCTTATGAAATTGATAATATAAATGAAGTTATACAAAAACATATGGGAAAAGAAAATATAACGATAAAAGGCAATAACAATACAATGAAAGCCGAAATTACTTCTAAGTATTATATTGATTTTAGTCAAGAACATTCAATTGGTAGTTTATTGGGGTTTTCTAAGGAAACAAAAGTATTAGAACCTAATAAAACTCATTCTGGGAATAAAACTGTGACGATCATCAAAGTTAATAGCATAGACATTACATGTAACATTATACAAGGATCCTACAGAGATGGAGAAAATCGTCATATATTACACACATTCTACCCATCAGTTGCACCGGGTTTCAAGATAGTAGAAAAACCTCAAAACCTTGTGTACCTACCGTTAAACACCAGTTTCATTTCAGACATCGTGCTGAACATAGTGGATCAAGACGGAAACCTTATTGACTTTAGAGCAGAAGCTATTACTGTAAGAATACATATAAAATCATCCGCTTAGACAATGGGGTTATCATTTAAAAAGAGAGAGCCAACCAGCAAAGAGGTCAGTAGCTCATCAGCTGTAGAAGGATTAACATTCGTTTTCTAGAAGAAATTGGATTAAAGGTCACTAACAATGGATATACTGGATATAGCGCAGGGTCCAACATTCGATGAGACCTTATGGGAAAAGGAATATCACACGCACAACCCTTACGCTTCGTCCAAATTAAACAATAACGATGAAATTAGGATTCCTATACAACAAGACATTTATACTCTTCCATGCGAAAGTTATTTATATATTGAAGGAAAAGTAACAAAAAATGATGGTACTTCTGGAACCACTGTTCCAGTCATAAATAATCCTATGGCATTTTTGCTTGACGAGATTAGATATGAAATTTCAGGAGTTACAGCCGATTCAACAAAAAAGGTTGGAATTTCAAGTACATTGAAAGGATTAGCGTCCTTAACACCAAATGAGAAGAATCTGTTAGCTGTTGCAGGATGGGTTGCACCAGACAAAAGTACAATCGCTCCTGACTCTTCGGGAAACTTTGATTTCTACGTTCCTTTAAGATTACTCCTAGGATTTGCTGAAGACTACAGAAGAATAATAATAAATGTAAAACAAGAACTGGTTTTATTAAGATCATCAAACGATAATGATTTTATTAAAGCAGCTGCTGGAACAACTGATGCCAATTTAGATTGGAAATTGACATTAGACAAGATTGTTTGGAGAGTACCACATGTGCGACTAAATGATGAACACAGGATTACATTATTAAGAAAGTTAAAATCCGATCGAGACATTGTAATGCCGTTCAGAAGCTGGGAGTTTCATGAATACCCCGTTTTACCTACAACACAACGGCATACATGGACTGTAAAAACTTCTACTCATTTGGAAAAAGCGAGATATGTAATATTTGGATTACAAACGAAGAAGAAAAGTATAATAACTGAAAATGCTGGTGAATTTGACCATTGTAAATTAACAAACTGTAAAGTGTTCCTGAATTCACAATTCTTTCCCTACGACAACTTTAATATTTCTTTTGATAAAAAAAAGGTACAGTGTTTTATACGATATGTACGCTAGGTTCCAAAATTCATATTACGGCAAAACAAATACACCTCTACTATCTCCCGTACAGTTTGAATCGAAAGCTCCGATTGTTGTAATTGATTGTTCCAAACAAAATGAATCTGTAAAATCGTCTAGTGTTGATATAAAAATAGAAATGGAATTTCAAGAAAACGTACCTGCAAATACATCTGCGTATTGTTTAATTTTGCACGATAAAATTGTTACATACACACCGTTGGCCGGTATTGTAAAGACAGTATTGTAAAACGTTGTACCACCACCGGCACCGTCACTGTCGCTAACCTATAAATAGCGGAGCAACAATGCAGGTCTTCAGTTGATCGTCTATCGTCGCATGGGTAACATCTTCTACAAAATGAGTTCTCCATCTGTTGTACAAGGTGATGCAGAGGTAGCACCGTTATTGGAACGTGATAATACTAGTGAAGAAGAAATCATCAAGGAAATAACTGCATTTTTAAAGTTTGGTAAAAGAGATAGAGAGGAGGAAAGTAATGCAGACCCATCAAAGGTAGTACCAAAGAGGAAGAAGAAAGTTGAAGAAAATATTCCTCCTCACATTTTAACTGAAGTTTTTTTGCGAATCTTTTACCCCATCTCAGCATGCATCAGTAAAAGTGTATCAGTTGGATTGATGAAGTCATTGGATTATACCCCTACAGTAATACTACACCATGGAACAAAAAAGGTTTTATTTTCGCAAAATGCTTGGGAGTCATTTTTGAAACATGTACATTTAATAGAATGTTATTTAACTAACAGTTTGTGTGGAAGGAAAACACATATTCGACTTTTGGATTGTGACAATGAAATCGATATTGTTAAACATCGTGGACAACTACAAGTGCGAATTAGAGACTTGACTCAACATGAAAATAAGATTCTACTGTCACGTGAAGAATTCTACGTTTTAAACTACGCAACAGAACCTATTACAAGGTACATGAGACAGTTGGTATTTGCAAGCGCTATTATTAAAGAATATTTGGTCGATACTTTGGAAAAACAACCTGATAGCACCATCGTGTACGGACCTGTGGATACATCTATTTTTAATAGAATACCTCATGAAGTTTGCATGTGGAGAAAGTTAAAGGATTTTGAACCACTTGTAGAAATCACTACAGAAGCTACAGAAGAAACAACACAGGAAGAAGAAACGGAGAAACAAGAAGAAGAAGAAAACGAAACACAAGAAGAAGAAGAAGTTAAAAAAGACTAAAGTTTGACTTAGTAAAGAAGAACACACGTGGGGTAGGCCTATTGGGGACGGTGCCCACGTTAAATATACACCAACGCGCCTGCAACTGTACGGCCTGGTATTTAACCTACCGTGGTGTGGAAAACAGTTTAGTTGATCGCTAGGTGCCATGATGAGCGGAGGGGATGAAGAAGTGAGTGTAAAGCCTTGTGTAATAGAATTTCAAGCATTTCGAAATAATGATGATAGGTTTATTATCAAGGAATTAGTAATTTTAGACTTGCTTACATTTGTAGCCTACCCATTCACGTTTGATGCTCCTTTTTCTTTTAACAAACTTAACACCAAAGCAAAAAGTACAAACAAATGGATAACAAACTACTTTCATCACATACATTGGTATGAAGGATTTATAAGCTACAGTAATCTGCACAGTATTATGTTTAACTTTTGCAAACAATATTCACATATATACACAAGAGGATTAGAAAAAAAAGAACTGGATACAAAAGTACACGCACGGTGATGTTTTCGATATAACTATTAGTAAGGACTTTAACATTAATCTCGGTAATATTTGTGTCGCTGCAAAAGATCTTAAACACGGCCAAACAAACTGTGCATTGTACAACGCGTATCGTTTGGCTGCTTACTTGAAACAAACGCAGGAATGTGGTGGGGGTAGCGGAGAACAGAAATGTGTTGGGGGTAGCGGGGCCTATAAATACGAGGAGACAGCACCGCTCCAGCACGAGTATTATTCGAGACTCCGAAGAGGCAACATCACAGAAGACACCACAACCACCACTGACGAAGATGGCATCACAACAGTTTCTACAAACACTGGTTGATCAATTCAACACTCATTCAAATCCGACCTTCTGCTAACTAAAAAGTGTTCAGAACTAAAAGAACAAAAACACTACATTATTCATAACATCAAGAAAGTGGAAACCACACATGGAGAAGCAATTATAGTTTCATTGAGCGAAGGACCTTTCACTCCAGGAGATGAGCCGAAGTTTCAAGTATTTCTTCCAAAACGATTTGTTCAACTGCTACAAAATGAAGATTTGCGAGATATTCAACCGGGGACGTTGTATTTGGTATCACACGGTGTAAGCGGCAACAACTCGACGGAACTCACTCTGCACATCACGCATCCTTGTACATAATGTCTTTGTTTGTATTTTTCTGTTTGTATTTCTAGTCATCAATGTTAGACTTAAGCTTATTGTATTGTAAGATGTTTGTTTAATAAAGAAAATATAAAAAAAAATAAAAAAAATAAAAAAAATATAAACAGCAACACAGCAGTATATTATTTTATATACTGCTGTGTTGCTTTTTTTAAAAATTCAAATGGATGACCTTGAACTTTCATTCAGGGTTAACTTATGAAGAGGTATAAAAGAGAGTGAGCAGTGAAGTTAGTCTCAGTCTTGTCTAACACACGCTGCAGCTAACATGTCGGTGCCACCTATGAACAATTTATTTTTCGATAACAATTTGAAGACATATTGTTGCGAGTTACAATGTTTTAAAATACCAGGCGATCAAGTTGACGGGAAAGCTTGTCGTAAGTGCAAGTGTTTCAGCTATTGCATATGTAGATGTAAAACGTATCAAATGAACCGACAAGATAAAATACAAGAATTACTCCGAAGGATTGCATTACTGTGGCGGCGAATGTAGTAGCAACCATCTGCCTCGCACCAGCTGCCACCTGCCGCCTGCCATCTGCCGTCCGCCATCTGCTCCGCCCCACCACACTTTTACCCCCACCATTTTGTTTGATACCAAAACGCTAGCTAGCGAATAGTCAGTACACCTCCGGCTCTTGACCAGTGTACATCGAGCTCTCTGTTGAAATGTCCATCAAAATTAGGTGTATTCATTATGACTCTATTCATCTGCGACTTTCCAAGACCTCGAGGTTTTTAATGAAGAGTTAAGACTTCTCATTGCGTCCGGCTACGATTTATCTTTGGAACTTTACGCATCAAAAAACAACATGGACTCTGCGCAGGAATCGAAGTATCTACCGTCTTTCATCAGAAAGCGAAGTGATGGCCGCAACTCGTCCGGATCAACAACATCGATGACAACGAACAACGGGGAACTATTGTAAACATAAATTATTATAAACATAACTTATTGTAAATAAAAATAAAAGTAAAAAATAAAGTTAAATGAAATAGTACTACCTCGCACTCGTATCATTCGATTGCTTCATTCGATTGTTTCATTCGATATTTATTATCGATTAACTATCGAATCACTATCGGATTTTACGCGTGCGAGGTAGTACTTTTTTTAAATTACCTCCCCGTGACCTTGAACTTTAACCTTTCACTCATTACGTCACAAAACCGCCTACGTCACTGGCTCAGCCTCAGATGACGTATTTAATGACTCAGCGCTTCCGGTCACGTGACCGGAAGCCATAAATCACTTGGCCCAGAAGCCCCAAATGCCCACTACTGATGTTATGTATTATATGGAAAACATTTATTTAAACTTGTTCGTTTTATATATATATATATATATATATATATATATATATATATATATTACCGATTAATTTACCTTAGTTATTATCCTTTCCATATTGGTATATTGGTCCTTAACACATCAGAATTACTTTGAACCTTTTTGTACATTAATTGAATGCTGATAACCTTTGCTGATCCTTGCTTATAGTTAATAAATACCAAGTCCTTGAGCTTTAACAGTATTTTACGACCATTGTATCCATTCCATATTGTTCCTTAAAACATCAGTATTACTCTGAACCTTTTGGAACGCTAACTGAATGCGGATTTACCTACTTTTTCCCAACACCTTTTAAGATCAACACATATTATTCCTTGATCATTGTGATACCATTCCGAACTATAAACGTCCTTGAACAACAGTCGTTTAAGTCTTTTAGTTGAATAATAACCAGTTGCTGATAATTTTTTGGGTAGTAAAACTGTCCAAGCATTGATCCTTGAATATTATGAACGTAATACGGTCCCGATTACCATAAAATCCTTGGATGAAATAATACCAGATTAATCAGTGTTAAAATACCTAACCGTCGTTTGTCCTAATTATAAAGGTTATATTAGACAATTAAGGGTGCGCCCTACCTGCCTTCGGCACGCTAAAGTAAGGGTTTTGCATCTCCCACATTGTAGGCTCAATTGCTGACCAGTTAAAAATAATTTGTTGTTATTTCATTCACTAAATGTTCATCTATATATAATACGATTTAAAAATCGTAATTTTAATTCAAAATAAGTGGTAGGCTATTAGTAAAGTCTTCAAATTAAGCGTTTTTCTAAAGGTTCCTAACGTAAGGAGAAAAATTACTTTGGAAAAAAGGAACCTTACAATATCTAGATTGGAACTTGAAAAGTGTGAAAATGCAAATAGTTTGGTATAAATATGTAAAATAACAGTGCGATTGAGGAGAACAAAAAGGTCTTCAAGCGTAAAAATGAATGGCCCTGCTTGGTGGTGGCGCGGCGTTAAACAACATCGTGCGGGTCATTCAATCTGGGGTAAGGCGCACCCCAATCTTGAATGCCATCTGTGGAGTTTAAAATATGTTTTTCCCTTAAGCAACCTCTCTGTGCTATTCCTTAAAGGTCAGTCTCAGTTATTTATTTCCTTTACCTATAAGGAAAAACTGACTACTAAAACTTCAGTGGTGGTTGATAAACATTCTTGATATTTTCTTTTTTTATTTTGCCAAGCAGGACATATCCAGGAAATCGTATAGCCTTAATTAAACCATTGTTCGATCTAAAATCATGATCAATGGTATGGTTTATATGGTTATGTATATGTATACAAGTATAGTAATTTTTTAAGAAATTGTGAACTTAGTGCTGTGTCTTAAGTTAATACAGTACTTGAAAACACAGTTTAAGACTTTTAGTTTTAATTAAGAAACTAAGACGCATCCCGATCGGAAATATTATGAAGTTGAATATACCGGTAAAGTTGAATATTATCAAACAATTGTTGGTACGGAAGTACGACTGTGTCATACATAGGGGTACAGTTAATAGGTAGTACGATTCGACCGTCTAACAAGACCCTGGACACAATCCCAAACCCCAACTCCTTGGAGGCGTATTCCCAGCATCCTAACTAAAACCCTTACCGCTCATATGTATCTTATAATTCAAAATTTTGGGGTCCAACAACATGCATATTTAAAGTCAGATGTATTATTTGATCCCAGGAAAAGATAAAAAACCTTCTCCACTTCTCCACTGAACTCCGAGGTATATTTTGTGAAAAAAAACCAAAAAAATTAACAGGGCACGAAATGAGTGTCACATATAAGGCCTCCAGAACAGACGTCAATGTGTCAGCTATTAATATTAGGATTAGATTACATCATTATTTATTTTGTGACATAAAAATTAGAGCTATAATTATTTTAAGCGATAGTATTATGTAACAAATAATATTTTAATTATTAGTTTTGTGCTTGAAATTTAAAATTGTTTTGTGTTTAAATGTTGTATTTGATTTATCTCTTGTTACGCTTGGAATAGTTTAATAGCCTGGCAGGTTATTTTCATTCTATGGGCAAATAATTTTTATAACTTTGAAAACTTTCAACTGTGATGTATGAATATGAGGAAGAAATACCTATCTATCCATCTATCTATTTGGCGGTTATTCCACCGTGTGATAAAAATTAATTAAACGACGAAACTACTTCAAATAAATTAATTTACTCATGTCAGTTATTTTTTAAAGGATATCTACAAACACCACAGCTTTAAGAATTAAAAGTGTGTACTGCGAATGATGTCTATAAATGTAACGTTAGCTTATACATTAAAAAAAGTCCAACAGGATATTATGTGCAGTTAGTCATAATTTTCAACACAAATTATTAAGTCTGAAAATCTAGGAAACATCGTAATCTTAGAGATTTATTGATAATCACACCAAAGAATAATTTCAATATATACCCACAACTTTAAAAGCTCTTAATCTAACAGATCTTAGTGTGTAAATGTTAATTTAACTAGACATCGTGATTAGTGCAATATACTCTTGAAAGAATAAATACAAACACTAATTTCAATACATATACTACATATTTTGTATACACCATTTTACAGTCTAGCTAGATGGGGGAAAGGTTTTCACGGAATGAACATACATTTTTCAGAAGTGGAAGAAAGATAAGCCAGTGTTTCTCCTCACATATCTTTGAATCATTACCTCTTCACACTGTAATAGGATCACACTACTCTCTATTGAAGCCAAAACAGTTAATACAATTAATTTATATTAATGTTATCTATGAAAAACAGTTACAAACAGTCTTATTTGGTTTATTTCAGTTGGTAGTAGTTTAAAATCCCAACGAACTAATTACCGTTTTCAAAATAAATATTAGTAGTAAACAGCTGTGTGTTAAAGTATAAATCTATTGGTTTCGAAAACCCATACAGTTAGTTGAGATCCAGTAAACGTGCAGGGAGACAAACTTACAAACATTGGAAAAAGAAATTTCATCACCGAAAATGTTAAGAAATATGTTAAAATATGTTGTGTCTTGTATCCGTAAAAAAATAGCTGTTTTAATAACTTTAAATCTTTGGCCAAAATTAAACTCAGCTGACGTTAGCTGACATTGTTTTGTGATAAAGCCATAAACCTGATCTACAAAAGTTTTTGAAGAGTAAATTTCATATTTGCACTAAAAGAAAGTAAAGATTATGTTAGTATCTCTCATTAGTGTAACTTTTAAATTACTAATGTAAAGCTGCGTTTTTGTAGTATATGGAGTTGATACATGTATTATATAACACATAAAGAGGCTGTTTTAACTTCAGATGTGCCACAAGTAGGCCTGTACTGTTTATATGGTTATGTATATGTATACAAGAATAGTAGTTTTTAAGACATTGTGAATCATTGATTTTCCTATTGGAAAATTTATTAACAGTAGTAGGTGCAGGCAATAAAATAAATTAAAGATATTTCATGTATATTAGGCGAAACTATGAAAACTAAATATAATCTGGATACTTGTTAATCGTATATCAACTTTAAATTTGGATATAGAGTAAGTAATCACACCACACAAAGTTTAAACATTTTTATTATTATTACATAATCCATCTAAACATCGTTCAAACAACACACTAGTAACATAAGCAAAAACAAATGTTCTTTTAGCTTCAAAACTCTGCTTCGCAATATTAAACCATTTTACATCAAAGCAATATTTGTTCTAAACCTTTTTTATATCACATACATTTTTCAAAAAATACAAAAATAGCTTTGACAGATCATGAAGGGAGGCGAGGTTTATTGGGTTATTTTTACATACCTCGGGAGTAAACAGTTATTTACAGTTTCATGTTTACATTTAGGAAATAAGAAGACGGAATCATGTACTATAGTTCATCTTAAGCTCATGGTTTGACATTCACAGCAATCAATCACCCGGCTAGAACAGATCTTGTAGCCTGTACCTGTTCTGTAATAAACTGTGATTCTTGTCAACAGGGAAGAGAATTATCTTCTCTTTACATTTTAAAGTATTAATAAGGTTGGTTGTATTTAATTTGTACATATAATGAACCTTTAAACAAAATCAAGTTATCAAATATTCATTCAAGGCTAGAAGAATGCTTCATAATGGATGAAAGAATAGCTCTTGCCATTATAAAGGACACAAAAATAAATGTTTGACCTTCACCAAAATCTTCCTTAATCGTGAAAAAGTTGTTATATGCAAATAATTAAAGTTTTTCACTGTCTTATGTAAAATTTTAAGCTCATAAGATAACAAAGTCCTCAAAAACTACATATTCTTTCGTTTTAGTTGGGCACCTTTTTATTTGAACAAAAGAGTCACTAGGGTCTAAAGACCCTTAGCCTTTGACAGTGGGATTTTGAGGTAAAGAGAAGGCCCTGCAGGTGTCAGACGAACGCCTCCATCAGACGATCAGGGATGACCATTCTTCAGACAACCTCCCTCGTCTGGGTAGCCAGAGTTAGATTTTCGTGGGCGGCGTTCCGTCGATTGAGCCGTCTCAGGACAGCCTTGAACGCACTGTGCACGTCCACGTTGGCGAAACAGAACAACACCGAGACGCACAGACCCTAGAAAAAGTCAATGTTAGTGTTTTGTTGACAAAGGATAAATCTAGTGTTTGAACTACTGGTAAGTACTGCATGTAAGTGAACTTTCTTAAACTATTTCCTGTTTATAACTGCACACATAATTGCTACAGATTCAATATGATTGTTTTAGTTGTATATACTTGGTTGTTAACTTAATTTTTTTACAACAATAGTTTGGCCTTTTTCGAGTTAGGTTTATTATGTATTGCACAACTTGTAATACCTGAGATGAGACCATGACGGCGGAGAATATCTGGTACACCTTCTCCCAGGAGGAGTGTGGCTCTGGGCGGAAAGGGATGAGGATGTGGTGGATGCCAAAGAGCGGCACGAGGATGAGGGCCGCCCTGACCGCCTTGCGGAGGCCGACGGGCGCGGGGTTGGCGGAGTTGCAGTGGAGCTTGGTCAGCAAGACCCGCACCACGTTGATGAGAAACGCTAGACTGGCCAGCATCGACAAGCACACCGGCACTGTCAGGATCCACTGGGTGTAGCTGTCGTTCATCCAGCACCTGGACAGGTATGACGTGAAAGAACTAAAAGGATTCCCAGGTGTGAGATCCACAGTCAATATTTGTTGTATTTTTCTCTTATATTCTTTTATCAGATATGCAATAAAATAGATTGCTTCACTACATACTTCTTGACTATTTTCTTATTTATTAAAACGTAGAGAATGTGCCTACAAAATCGTAAAAGGCGCAATTAAATTGAGTTGAAACCTTTAGAGTATATTAATGTTAAATCAGTTAAGTACATTATTAAATATCGTTTTTATACGTTTCTTTATCATTAATTTAATCCACGGAAAATACATTATCAAGTGGAAAGACAACGGACTATTCATATACCGAGTCTTAAAATGCTGGGTCTTTGAATATGGCGTACTAGCTTATGCTGGTCTACCTAGTCTTCTTTGCGAATCAAACTCCTAGGGGTCAAATTATAATGCAACAGTAACTAACTGGAATGGAGACGAAATTAAAGACAAGAAAGTAGCGTATATTTGGTTTCAATTTTTCTAGGAACAGAAGCTCAGTAGGGTAGATGGAGTGGTATTTGATACGAGGTCTCGTTTGAGGTAATATGGTCTCAAATAAATATAAATTCCTGGTAACTGTGATTATAAAATTCAGCACTTAACATGGATTTATTATTTATATTATTTTTTCCACGTCCTATTTTCAATCACTAACAGGCCTCAGGAAGTCAAAAACTTGATTTCGTTACCCACAGAAGTTGGAGAGCTCAGTTCTTGCTAGATAACTATTTTTCGGTTAACGAAGCTTGTCTCAGTTACCTCTTACATGTGAAAACGAATCTTTAATTTTATTCAAAAACCATTCTGTTTAAGTTTAAGGTAAATAAAACAGCGATTGACTCACTGATAAGTGTCCTCATGGGTTTTATATCTGACGCTGGCGTACAGTGCGGTGATGAGCGCGGGGACGCCCCAACCCAGGAAGTAGAACCACCGCATCGCCCAGTTGTCCTTGACAAAGACGACGACGAGGGCGAGATGCAGGTGAAGGCCTTCGCAGAACATCCAGAAGTAGTTGGCTACCATCAGGTACTGGATGACTACGTGTAGCACTTGACAATAACTCTGCAAATGATTAGAGTAATATTAGAGTAGGCTATGTCAGGAATAGCATTCTTATTTGGATGCACAATCAAAATTAAGGGAAGGGGTGAGTCACTTTATCAAAATCCTACAACTTGGTTCGTGCCATCCTTCTGAATAATTTAGTTATAAAGATGATTGATATTATTAAACATGAAGTATCATGGCCTAATACAAGGTGATTTAAGGAAGTAATATCCGAATACCAGGAATGAATTAATTCCGTTAAATTCAGTACATTTCGTTACAAATATTAACTAGTTTCCTAAAACCAACTGACTATTTGAATAATTTGTTTTAATTTGATACGAGATCTCGTTTGAGGAAATAGGAGTCTCAAGTAAAAGTAAATTCCTGGTAACTGTCATTATAAAATTCAGCACTTAACATGGATTTATTTATTTATATTATTTTTTCCACGTGCTATTTTCAATTGTATTACTGCTAATTTGGTTTTTAGACTGGAAGTATATTAATAAAACATTAAATCATTTAACTTGTGTTACATTTTTTAGCTAAACATACAACATAACACTTCTACAATTATATTAATCGGTGATTTTTCCAACGAATGGGACGATTAATCCATTTTGATCGATGATGGAAAGATTGATAATTAAGAACATTTAATCCAATCAATCCAAATGTTGACAGAGGTAATATCTATCAAAACGGGGAGGATTATTTTTGTCAGTCTGGATTGCCTGTAATCATGAGTTTTCACAAAACACTAACTAGGTTCTGACTGATGACGGAGGGGTTGCCGACCACCTTGTGGTACCAGACCAGCCACGCCAGATCGTTCCCGGCGAAACTGAGGAACAGGTGGACGTGTATGGCGATCCTTGTGCATCGCAAGCTCCTGGAACAGTTAGCAAGTGGACAGCGAGAAAGAGAAAATGGACGGTCAGACAAATAGGGAAAGCCGGCCATGTACGACTGGTCCTGAACCAGGTGGGAATCGGGCGTTCCAGTTTTGTATTTATTTATTTGTTTATTTATTTATTTGACGGAAACCCCTTTTTTACAACAAGAACAATTCAGATGAAATAGATAGTTATCTCTAATACAGCTGCTAATCAATGAACTGCATTAAGAAACGTGCATTACTATCACTTCAACCGTTTGGAATGCTCGTTAAAAACTGAGGCGTAAATAGACTGAGTGTAGTTTAATCTGGTACGTGTACAGTCAAAAACAAGTATTAGCTAAGGCGTTCGTAGACTGAGACGTTTACTCGTAAAGACTGAGTTTGCAGAGACTGAGTTGTCTGATGAGCAACGTTATTACATCAAGTGTTTACCACGCCACGTCAGTGTTGAGGATTGTTAATATATTCCTTTGTTTTATGCAATTGTTCACATGAGACATTGTTCCCCTACAGAGTCTGCTAATTACTCCAGCAATAATCTTCTTTGAAAGGAAGTCTCGCAGGAAATGTTCCATTATTGTTCTATAATGTCTAGAAAGTTTGATATTTTGTCACAAATACTTTGATAACTTTTTCAAAATATAACTTTATAAAATAAATACATGTTATTTTAAATGGTTAGGTAATCAGTGTTAACCCTGCATTCATAATACTCTAGTTTTTATTTTCGTAAGGTAATTAAAGCAAAAAATGGGTAAAATTTTTGTATTAACTTCTTAAATTAATTAACAATAATTATTAATTATTAAGTTATTAACTATACATAATTATATCGATTCAAGTATTTGAAATTGCTCGCGTTTGCGAAATTAACACATGAATGTTCAAAGCATATGCAATAATTCACGTCAGTAAAGATACAAATAACTATAACACATGTAAATAATTAGACTGATAAAATTGTTTTCTATGACTAATATTAAATAAATACTACTTAAGAAGTAAACATTTTATATCACAATTTAGTTATAATTTTAAAATAAGTTATGAAAATGGTAATTTTACTCACTAAACAATACAATTTTTTGGTGTTATACCGACCAAGTTTTTTGAACAACAAAATCCAGGAATTCCGGCGTTTATAATATAAACTAAAATCCCCTGAAATGAGAAATAAGTGGAGAGCTATATCATGTAAACTAACATAAACAAATCCTGTTAAGTCCAACGAAACCTTTTACTTAAATTAAAATTAAAATAACATAGAAAATCATATTACTTAGCGCGATACAGATTAGAGACTATGAGTGAGTGAATCCCTTTAAATTAATTAATAAAAAACAATCTCTCGGAAAAGATTATTCACGCTGTGTAAACATTTTGTAAAATTTAATCACTGTGAACTATTTCAAACTTAATATGGATATTAATTTACGAGAAACAATATCTGTATTTTATAACTTTATGCAACCGGTAGATGATTTAGTTAGTTCCATTTCTGTTGAGACATTTTTTATGAGGCTGAAGTCACAATCGTACACTGAAGAAAGTCATAACACAGTAGACTTATATGACAGTAAGGCAAACTTCATTAATTGTAAATGTATACATAACATCGTCCAATACAATAGATTAATTTATTTTACAACATCAAGTTATTTGTTATTTTTATATGTATGTTATGTTTGTATGTATTTTTTGTATGTATTATTATTATATTTTACCTGAATGTAAAAAAGATGACAAGGGAGATGAGCAGAGCGGCGAAGGAGACAGAGTATCCGGTGATGTACAAGTTGTTGACGATCTCCCGGAACTGCGACCATATAGCAGTAATTACAAATATAAAAATACTTTATAAAATTAATTATATTTGTTGACATGACCTTTGTCTACCTTCAGAAATGTAAGATACAGTTAAGGGTAGTATATTAGAGGACGTTATAAACGTCTTCCAGTAGGCAAGGGTTATAATTATGTATCTTTAGAAGTATCTTACATAGCATTAAAAATGGCGCAAACCGGACCTCTGAAAGATAATTAGGGAAAAATTACATCATAACATTTTGAAAATTGCACTTTGAGAGTTCAACCGGCTACCATTTTTGACTAAGTTGTCCGTTTGTTGTCTGGTTTATAATGAGTTCTTGTAAGAAAGAGGATTTTAACGTCAACATACTATTCCCGGTATAAACGAACAAATTTAATTATTCTACTAGTACTTAAAATATCATTACAGTTTTAATATAAATTAAGCGAAAACACAACCAAATTATACAGAATAGGTGAATAGACGAAATCACTCCTGCATTTATGTATAATGAAAAGTAGCATACCTGTTAAAATATCTGTTCTCTTTTATTTCCAAAGTAACAAAGCTAAAGTCAGGAATTTGACACCCGGATGACAATTGACCATACAAACCGCTGTTAATGGAAATGCGAGGTTGCCCAAGACGGGCGATTGTATTTCTAAAGGAACTTTTCATACGTAAAATCAAATGTTATATACTTGTGTAACGCTTGGATAATTTTACTTAGTTGATAGACACCTACCATTAAAGTTGTCGAGAACATTAATTACAGTTATTTCGCTCCACTATTCCTGGGTTTAATACTAAATTGATATGCCGAACCTACTTTGTTTTGCCTTGAGCTATGCACATGTTTCTATAATGCACTAGTGGGAAAAATAATAGACGATCAGATACAGTAATAGTAAAATATTACAATATTACCTATTACAGTCCTCACCAGTGTCTCCAGTTTGCCTGGGACAAATATCGTACAGGTGTTCAAAATTATCGTAAGTTTGCAAATACACCTAAATCCACTATAAACTAACATACTAACTTTCAAATATTATAATTAAAAAACATTACTCCCTCTAAGTCATGCTGAGGGAATTGTGCAAGCCTAATGAAGGTGTGAATAAATAAAACATGTTTAACATAACTCCACAAAAAGGCTGCGATAGTGGTAGTTCGACCGTAACTTTTAATTTGTATTTTGAAAAATGTATTTATTAAAACGTAGACCCATCTTATCGTACGATGGGCTGAGTTATTGTACGTTAGCAAATACAAGTAACTCTAACTAAAAAGATAATTATCGTACAACTGGAAAGACTGGTCCTCACCGCTAGGTCATGGAGATCCACACAGGTAGTGTAGTTGGACCAGGGTCGACCTGTAGAGGGGTGCCTGAACCACGTCCCGTTGTCCAGGCAACTGCGGTACGCCGTCCCTGCACAGTTGCAAGGAAACACAGCAGACCTGTTAATGTGGGGGTAAACGTTCAGTCCTTTTTAAGGATAAATAATAGGTTCTACTCCTTAGCGTGTTGCAGTTTTACGGACTGTTAATGCATTGTCAGATTACGAGTGGTGGAAACAATTAGTGAATAAAATGATAGTGAGGTAAATTACTGTGCTAACAATTAATGACAAATACAGGCAGTGGATCATCAAAGTTTAGTCTATATAAAACGAAATTTACGTTGCTCTTTAGAATATTTAAATGTTATAAGAAACTTAAAAGTAGTCAATATAGATTCTTAGTTAAAGCTAATATTAAACTTATTTATCCTTGGACTTATTCACTTTTAAGTTAATCCCTTTAGGCTTATCCTAAACCCAAGGACAAACAACGTTCTCAATGTAAGTCCTCAATTTATCAAGCAACAAGGAAAAACTACAACAAAGTAAAACATAGATTGATATCGCCCTCGTGAAAATCTATTTTGTAAATACAAATGTATAAGTTATATTTTTAAACATTTTTAAATGTTATTTATTTTACCAGGTTTAATAGGTTTTTACCGTAAAAGTAAAATATCTAGTTACGAAGTACGAAATAAAAGAAAATATTTGGTTTTAAATTTATCTTGGATGCTGGCTGGCATCATCCTTTTGCTTGGGTTTCTTTCGTTATCAGAACGTATATTTGTTGTGTGGCGACAGACTTTCAAGAATATGAACTCAACTATGATGTAATAACATCCTTACAAAGGCGACTTCTTCCGGTTGGTTGGATTACTATTAAGTTTACAGAGAGGTAGTTATTTAATCTCTTCTACTTTCTATATTGACAAGGAATGTTGTCCAATATAGTTTACTTATCATGTCGCTAGCAGCGCTCATAAAATTGCTGTTACATTTTTGGATAGAGATCTAATGTCCAACTACAAATTTGATAATTGGGAAAGCTGAATCAAGAATACTTTGAGGATTTTAAGTTCAATGCAGAAATCCAAAATCATCTGGTCATACTTTCAGTATAAATATACGTTTAAAGATCTTTAGAAGTGATACTGTGCATACTGTTTAAAGACCAGCACCATGATGGCCAAAACTTTTAGTGGGTTCTATTGGGTTCTAATGTCGTTTTTAAAACCTTACAAAGATCTACATATATTAAAAGAAGATAATTTGTACGATATCTAAATTAACAATCATATATGCTTGTTACCGACTACCGGGACCAAAAATCGACATCAAAGGCAGTCACGGGAACTACAGAAAATCTTAGAATCCAAGCTTATTAAAAATTAGGAGGCAATTATTATGATATGTTATCATTTGACAGGTTTATGATGTAGATAATAAGCCATAAATATAAGATAAATGACGTCCTCACTAAAACTATCCTTTAAATTGCAAAACTTCAGGATTTTCCTATCTTAATCATGGGAAATCATAATGCACTTTACTTACTAAATTGTATAATTGAAATATTTATTAATATTTTTAATCAATGTCTCTTATATCTTACATACATCACACATATTACAAAATATTACTCACTAGAGGGGTCGAAGCCAGTGACGAACCTAGGACAGGAGACGGTGGCGCGGGTACCGGGGGGTGTCGCGTCCCAACACGACCAGCCGTCGAACACTATCGGGCACCACGGCGCTGTAACAGGGAACACTATTACTCAATAGAGGGGTCGAAGCCAGTGACGAACCTAGGACAGGAGACGGTGGCGCGAGTACCGGGGGGCGTCGCGTCCCAACACAACCAGCCGTCGAACACTATCGGGCACCACGGCGCTGTAACAGGGAACACTATTACTCAATAGAGGGGTCGAAGCCAGTGACGATCCTTGGACAGGGGACGGTGGTGCGAGTACCGGGGGGCGTCGCGTCCCAACACGACCAGCCGTCGAACACTATCGGGCACCACGGCGCTGTAACAGGGAACACTATTACTCAATAGAGGGGTCGAAGCCAGTGACGATCCTTGGACAGGGGACGGTGGCGCGAGTACCGGGGGGCGTCGCGTCCCAACACTACCAGCCGTCGAACACTATCGGGCACCACGGCGCTGTAACACGGAACAATAGTATTACTGGAGGGGTCGATACCAGTGGCGAACCTTGGACAGGGGATGGTGGCGCGGGTCCCGGGGGGCGTCGCGTCCCAACACGACCAGCCGACAAACACTATCGGGCACCACGGCGTTGTTACTCGGAACAATACTTGGTCGTCCGGCTGTATTGTACACAATAGAAATAGAGAGCTAAGTGATATTTAAATATCAGCTTGCCTCATCGTGGTTAGTTGTTATTAATTGTAGATGTTTGTGAGTTTTTAAAGAATGTATTTAGGAATTTTACTTTACTAATTAGAACAAAATCGAGCGTTTCGGGTTCCGAAGACTCATTGTGTTTTTAGTTGTGAAGAATTCATAGAAGGTAACATAGTGGCATCCGTCCAGGCAAACCTGGGAAAAAATCACAGAAGATCTTAAACATCAATTGGGTCCACGTACGGCGGGTTTTCAGTGTGATTTACCGCTGTGCAATGGTTTCTTGAATTTTGGTTGCATTTAAATGGTTTCGTTTAGCTCTTTTGTGTATATTCAGCCTTGCATATATTTTTTCCACTAGTTTACGTTATATTCTAGGTGTTGTCGATCTTTAAAATATTGTGAAATTTGTTTTCCTCCAATCAGTTATGGTGAACGACAGGGAACAAGCCCAAGAATAAAAAAGGTATCGTTTTTCCAATATGAGAGCTAATCTAAAATTAGGAGGCAATTATTATGATATGTTATCATTTGACAGGTTTATGATGTAGATAATAAGCCATAAATATAAGATAAATGACGTCTTCACTAAAACTATCCTTTAAATTGCAAAGTTTTTAACGGTGGGAAAAAGATGCACTGACAAATACATTTTAAATTACCTAAGATATTTTAAACGTAAATTTTCTTGTGTAATAATAATACATGTCAGAACCCCTATAAACAAAAGAGTGTTCTTTACTCAAAATAAAAGAAAGACAGAATTTTATAATAGTGCTTTTATATTTAGTTAGTAAATTAAGAACCTCTCGATATAATTTATTTCAGCTGTGCCCTTATTGTAGCTACATAGGAGAAAACAACAATTTCTAAAACAAAAATGGAAGCTCCCAGGGTTCTATTGATTAATTTTACTGAAGAAACTAAAATTAGGTAAACGCAATCAAACTGTCTATCGGATAAAAATATCAGTTTTCCGTACCCATAAAAAGGTTTTATTTGCTTATAAATAGTAACTCAGCATTTTGGTTACAATTGACGTATTCAACAATCAGTTTACTGGGTATCAAAATAGTTTATTTAAACATAGATCTACCCAATCAAAAAATAACGAATAATACAATTCGTAAAAGAGGACAACCTATGATTTTAATTAATTGAAGGGGGGGTCCAGAAATAGCGAGTATCAAACTGTCCAGCAAACTCTGTTTCAAAGATTAATGACATTTTCTCTCCTCTGCTCAAAGTGATGCCTTATTCATTGACAAATGCTTTTATACGTTTCAAAACGCTAAAATCGTTTTATATGCAAATAGTGATCAATGAATAATAATTTGTTTAAAGAAAAGAGTACATTTCAAACAAAGGTGTATCTTTCAATAAATGCCTGAGGTCCGTAAAATAATTTGCAGTTTAATTTTCATACAAAGATTATTTTTGAGATGTAAAACAGTTTTAAAAAGATTTTCAATCCAGTTTACCTTTTTTATCACAATAACACTGTATGGTGCATAATGTGGTTTCAATCCACATTACCCATGATCCAAACTTCATGGAAATACAATAATTTTTAAATTATTTATTTAATTCATTCATTATCAACGGATCCACTGTTGTTCTATATGATACAAAACAATTTAACATTTACTATTGGTACATCAAATTACAAGACTTTCACTAATAAAGATAATATACACCATTTAACAACCAATATCAATCTGTTACGCCAAGACCTAGGAATATTTATAATTTACGTCTTAATTTTAAATTCACACATTATTACTTGAGTGAAATTTTTAATTAAAATTTAAAATACTAAATCTTACCTTTTCTGTAACCTTCTGAAATATTAAACCAAAAAATGGCCTAAATAACTGAGCAAAGCTAAATTTAAACAATAATTTGTTGTTACAATATATATCTTTTGTGAGTTGACTTGTCAATTAAATATAGTATAAAAATAAGTATTTTAATATATCTCAAACTATAAAACAGGAGAAGATAACTAATACATTTTGTAATAACAGTGAGGTTAATTAATTTAACTTAATATGTAAAGAAAATCTACTGGATTTGCGTTTCATAATATTATATAGCAGCTATTAATAATGACATGCATGCCTTCATAGATGTATTTATAGGTAGCCCTCATATCATTATCATACCGCCCACAACAGGAACAATACGTGATTTACCACTATGTCTAGGGCCCTATCAGTACAGGGGAAATCACATTACCTGTATTCGCAGGAAATTGCATACAGAGCGTAAAATAAACGTTTTTTATAATCAGTATTATATTTATTTAATAATATAAGTTTTAAAATTATTTTTATTTTGTATTAAAATGCATTGTATATAATAGTTAGAGTGATACTGAGCGGGTAAAAATAAATATTACATTATCATTTGTAATTAATTAATAGCTTCAGTACTCGGTCGATATACACATAATATATAAATAATAAGGTATATAAGAATTAACTAAGGAATTATATCTTAATTATACATTTACAAAATAAAACTTCACCGAATACCATTTTCATACCCCCGTCGCAGCAAACCTGCATACTCAGTGAATTTACAATGGATATATAAATGTCTTAATACTACATAAAGTCACATACCAAGTTTCATAAAAATATATTAGGTAGAGGAAAAATCATATAACTTTTAATTGTATTGTAACTTATTGAGACATCCAGCAGAGTTGGAAATGATTGTCAATATATTATTTATATAGTGATAAAGATCAGTTTATTTTCTGGGATGGATACTTTAGACTTTAATGATGTTTCAAGTTCCATTATTCAATATCCAGACTCTATCGACACTTATAATCTAGATTTATCTACATTTATGATAAAGTTCTTCCAAATGCTGTATGGCGTCACTTTCCAACTGTACATTCTGATAAGCCTATCACATTTGAACATAACAACGTTATTCGCCAGGTTTATGGTAACTTTAATACATATAACTTTGCCATAAAATATACTTGAAGAGATATTCTCTGTAAAAATATCAACTTACTTCTTTACCATTGGCCTTATTTATTTCCGTATTTAACGAGTTACTATAATATTTGTGACTTCTTGTATAATTTACTTCTTGATCCATTCTTCATTACAGTGAAACAACCTCTATTTTAATAAAATTGTATTTTGAAAACAAACGTTCTATTCTAACTCATGTGAGTTAATAAGTTAAACTGTTAATATTAGAATACAAGGGCATAAACAAATATCCCCGTCGCAGCAAACCTTCGTACTCAGCGAATTTAAAATGCATGATATTAGTGGTCTTAAACTAATACCACTAAAAGCCGCATACGAAGTTTCATAAAAATGTATTCACAAATAAGCGATAATTTTAATTATTCTCCATAAGAATAACATAGGGTTTGAGTAAGCAGGTTTGCTGCAACAAGGAACACAAAATTTGGGCTTTCATGCAAATATCAATACAAATCAACTTGGGGAAGCCACATACTAAGTTTCATCAATATACATTCATAAATAAGCGATATATACCATTTTGATTTTTATCCATCAGAATAACATGGGGGATGAGTGTGCGGAATTGCTGCAACAAGGATGGGTTTTTATGCAAATATCAATATAACTCAACAAGTTAAAGCCACGTACCAAGTTTTATTAATTTATGTTTATAATTAAGGGAGACATTACATTTTACTTATCCTCCATAAGAATAACACTGGGGCCGAGTACGCGGGTTTGCTGCAACAGGAACCATCAGTAAATACCCCCGTTGCAGCAAACCTGCATACTCAACGAATTTCCAATGGAGATATTAATGTCTTAATACTACATGAAACCACTTGCCAAGTTTCATAAAAATATTTTCACAAATAACCGATATATACAATTTTAATTATTCTCCATAAGAATAACATTGGGGCTGAGTACGCAGGTTTGCTGCAACAAGGTATACAAAATATGGATTTTTATGCTAATATCAATATTACTCAACTAGGTGAAGTCGTATACCAGTTTTTATTCATTTATGTTCATAATTAAGGGAGACAGAGCATTTAATTATTCTCCATAAGAATAACATGGGGGCTGAGTACGCAGGTTCGCTGCTACGTGAGCCCTTGGCAAAAATTTTTTTAGCAAATATCAATAGAACACAACCAGATGAAGCCGTATACCAAGTTTTGTCAGTATACTATCATAAATAAGCGAGATATGAAATTTGTCTTTTCCTCTATAAGAATAACATTAGACAACGTACTGTATTTAGCACCTTCATTATCTCGGTAACCAATTGACATAGAGGAATGATCAAAATACCAAATTGTGTGTTATTTTAAGCTGAATCCAATGGTAAAAACTAATATTTGACTATTTCCAAAATTGTATGTACAAAATTCAAAAAAACAATTTTTGGGGTACAAAATCCCCCTTTGGATGGAGCGATCTGGCTGGTTTTCGAACTTAAAGTCATAAATGTTACTTTACACGTTTATATCAAATTTTATCAAAATCGGATAATTTTTTATGAGAGTTATCCGCCACATTATACAACCTCACGGACACACACACACACACACACACACACACACACACACACACACACACACACACACACACACACACACACACACACACACACACACACACACACACACACACACACACACACATATATATATATATATATATATGTATATATATATATATGTACAGTTTCGAACGAATGGTGTTTTTGGGGTCTGGGGACCTCAAAACGAAAAGTTATCATGGTCTCGGGCCTAGGTCTTACCATGCCGACTACGGTAATAGCTTCTTCCCTATAGGGAAAATTCGCTAAAACATGTTTTTTTTTGTGCAAGTAACAATTGACCACAACCAAATGAAGCCGTAAAGCAATGATCAAAACACCAAATTTTGTATATTTTTTAAGGTGAATCTAATTGTGCAAATAAAAGTTTGACCTTTTAAAATATTACATGTAAAAATATCAAAAAACCAATTTTTGAGGTACAAAACCCCCCTAAATACCACTTTGAATGGGTTGATCTTTCTGGTTTTCGAACTTAAAGTCATAAATGCTGCTTTACACGTTCGTTCCAAATTTCATCAAAATTGGGCCTTTTCTTACGAAAGTTATTACACCCACGAACACATACACAGGTTGTTTCTCGGGAACCCTGGTGCAGTCGCCTCTGTTGACAAGCTATTCCGCCTAGAGGTCAGGCCAGTCGCTGCTCACTCACACACACGCAGAACCCTCCCCTCAACTACCCCCAACCCCCAACTTTCCCAAGTGGTCAAACCACTTTCTCCAGCCGCCTTGCTACCCCACGCCTGCCCTGAACGTCGCGTCGTCGGGCCCCAAGATTCTGAAACGGCAAATAGCAGCACCGGGGCAACTCGACTCAACCAGCCTCTCCACATGTGTTATAAACATATTTATTTGTTATACAATTTTCAGCGGTTAATATACCATTTAAAAATGTCATATTTGAAGAATTCAGTCTTAAAAATTATTTTGTTAAGTTCTCAAATCTATATGATATCAGTGTTAAAATTAATTATAAAACGTTTTTTAAGAAGTTGTTAACGCTCTACTAACATACTAATACCCCCGTCGCAGAAAACCTACGTACTCAGCGAATTTCCAATGTGTAAATATGTGTCGCACTACCACATAAAGCCACTTACCAAGTTACATAACAATACGCTTATAAATAAGTGATATATACAATCTTATTTATTCTCCTTAAGAATAACATTCGGGCTGAGAACGCAGGTTTTCGCTGAATAACTCAAGAAGGTGAATCTTCATACCAAGGTTTATTAATTTAGGTTCATAACTTAGGGAGACGTCAAACAATAACTGTTCTCCATAAGAATAACATTAGGGCTGAGTCTGCAGGTTTGCTGCTTCGGGGAAAATTAAAGAAATTTTGTTGTGCAAAGAATAAGTAGGCCACAACTAGGTGAAGTTATATACCAAAGTTTCGCTAAAATATGATTACTTTAAATAAACTGGAAAAAGTATTTTTCATTTTAATTACGACATAACATTTTTCTCAAATATTTTTACAAATTAGAGTAAATAATGTTTTTTAAACATTGTTTATATAGTACTACGAACCAAACAAAACATTATAATTAAAGAAGATTTCGAATTATACGAAATTCGAACTATCCAAGTTCCACTGTATTGGAATTTGATCAATTAAAAAAGGTTTCTGGTAAACCATGTCAGTCCGGTCCCAAATTTTGTGTTGCTTGAATTCCTTTACAGTAACTTTAGAGACTCATCCGGCCAGTTAACATAAAATCTATAGTCACGGTCCGACAGAGTCCGTAGAAACCACAAAACACCATGTTTAAGAGTAGGACTGGCTGTCTTTACCCAAAAACAGGCTGTGAGGGTAAGAGATATTTTTCTGTTAATATGCAGTGTAAAACCTTTAAAATGACACATCGATTGTTCAAATCATTTGAGAAATAACGACGTAGCTGACCGAAAACGAAATTCCTTAGTGAATTAATATATAAGATTAGTTTTGCCCAACAGCTTCTCTTGTTCATCTGAGTTCTGTTTTGAAGTCAAATCAAATCACACAGCTGAACAAATTATAATGCATTGCTCTTTCTTTAAACTTCACTGTTGGTGGGTTTATGCTATAAAATCATAGTTAATACGTTAATAGTAGTTATAAATAAGGCAAACATTATATATTTATGTCTTACACTATGCTAAAGTAGATCTATGCTGGTAAGAATATTAATACACGTTGACATTCACAAACATAAATACATAATTTCCATTCGTACGCTAATCAAACGTGCAACCGATAAGTGCGTATGTATTTTAGAATATGGTTGGAAAAATTCAATGTGAAATTGAAGAGTCGTAAATTATGTTTGATTTACATAGAAAAATAAATAAAACTGTGTAGTTATTAGTTAAGAAAAACTGAAAACTAATAACACTTGGTTATTACTTAAGAAAACCCCTTTTCACTAACAGAGATAAAATGTGGCGTTGTTGTCTTAAGGATCTATTTTTTGGGCCTAATTAACAATTGTAAAAATATAATAAATATCTTTGATGGGCATACAAAATCTGACGATAGGCCTGCATACAAGTTAGGCTACACAACCTGGCTTAGACGGATTGCAAGGAAGATACCTCCTCTGTCACGGGGTGACGCCGGCGGCCGATGTGGGTTAGCAAGAGGAAAGAAAAAACCTGCACGTGCAAGTCGGGGCGCTATGGGCGGCTCAGGGGTAGGTAGGTGTCTGGCCTGTGACTGTGGGCTAAAATTAAAAAGTTGATTGTACACAACTTTGTTATGAAACTGTATTTTTACATATTCTTGTGTTAAACTGCCTTTGTACACCCTTGGTTTGGGTTAGCTGAAGTTTTAAACCACTTGAATAAAAAACAATCGAGATACAAACTTTATTTCCTGAAACAATTAAAATTTTATTAAAACAAATTTAGGTAACCCTTAAGTATATTTTTTGAAAATACATAAACGAATTTTGAAACATTTGTGATTGGCCGTTTTTAACTAGTGTATAATTAAAAATACCTCTAAAACGGCACTTCAAAGGGCGAAAAAAACAATATAACGGAAACATTCTACCAGAAATTCTTGAAGATGTTGACATCCAGTCATTAGAAAGGTTGTTTTTCAAAATGACGGAGCTCCGCGTGCAGGACACAAAATGTGGTTTAATCGTTAAAAAACCGTTTCAAGAGAAAAGTGATTGCTCATGGAGAACCAGTAATTGGCCCCACAGGTCACCGGACCTCACTCCAAAGGATTACTTTCTATGGGGCCATATGAAGTCAGAAGTGTACCGAATTAAGCCTCAAACAAAAGAGGAGTCGGTAGAGAAGATCCTCAACGTAGCTCAAACAATAAAAACACCTTAACATCATAAGGGAGAGCGTCATAAGAAAAGCTACATCATCCCTGCTAAGACGAGCTAGACTGTGTCTGTCTCAAAATGGAGGTAATTTCATTAGCTAAATGATCTTTTCTTGAAAGGAAACACTCTTGTTGTTGTAGTATTTATTTTTAATGTGGAGCAAAGTGATAAAATTTAAATAAATTAATTAATGTGTTTTGTCAGGACTATAATGTCATTCAGCGCAACCCCTGGATTTTCCTTTAAAATTTGTGTTACTTTGCAATATTTTTTTGTTTTGAGCAAAATAATTCCCATAAAATACTCCATAGAATTATACAAATTTTGGTAAAGTTGCAACCTAAAAGCTTGAATGGTTGTATTATAAAAGGCTGTCAAAAAAGAAATATTTCTTGGATCTTGATTTTTTCAGAAAAAATATATTTTTAAACTCGTTTTTCTCAGCCACACTTTAACCTTTTGCACATAAAATACACAAAAATACACAAAATAGCAATTAAATATCTTTTAAATTTAATATTCTATCCATCTATGAAAATTATATCTAAATATTTTATCAATTTTTTAATCTAGAGGTAAAAATGTTCAATAGATACACTGAAAACTGAAAAAAAAATTTCACTTATAAATAAAAACGAATGTGATAAGGTCATATATGTTTAAAAGAAAATTTTCTTCTTTTGACCCAAGGATCCATTTTCTTAAGTTTTTCAGGGTTCCCGTGAAACACCCTGTATGGATGTATATATATATATTTATATATATATGTATATATATATATGTATATATATATATATGTATATATATAGACATTGACATTTTCAGTTCACTTAATAGGGCTACTATAATAATAATTCTAAGTAGATTTAAGGGTACTCAGGTACTTTAAATCTATTTAGAATTGTATACCACTCGTTCGAAACTGTAAATACATATATATATATATATATATATATATATATATATATATATATATATATTTATTTATAGTTTCTAACGAGTGGTGTTTTCGGGGTCTGGGGACCTCAAAACGAAAAGTTTTCATGGTCCCAGGCCTAGGTCATACCATGCCGACTACAATAATAGTAACTGCCCCGGAGGGGAAGAGAGGAGGCTTGGCAAACCATTGCGTTAACCCTTTTGCTGTGGCTGAAGAATACATTTTTAAAGCCCCATTTACCTTCGCAGACATTCCTAGCGAAATATTTTCGCCTAGTCCTGTGCAAAATATAGAGTGTGATAGATGTGTGGTATATATAATATAAAAACAATATTTAAGTAAATATATAAATAAAAATGTATCAGAGGTAGCAGCAAATATTTTATTCCCTATCGTCCATGTTAAATGTTAATTGTTAAATAACATACATATAAGTGCGAAAGAGAGAAAAACAATAGTTGCCTATAGAAAAGGATGCGTGGATGGTTGCCAAAAGACCATTAATTCAAGTTAAAAAAAATTATATTTGAGGAATTAACTTTTAAAATATAGAAATTTTGGTAGTCTTTGTGTACCAAAAATGACTCTTCATAAGATTAGATCTCCAGACCTTAGGGAATATAGTCACCGATCATATAGTGGAAAATCTTTATAATTTATCCTTAAAATCGGGGTCTCTTTATTAGATTTTTCTGGCTAAAAAATAACAATAAATTACTAACTAGATTATTGAATGGATTGAAATAGATCTTAATTATCATCTCCCAACAAATTTGCATCACCCACATTCTTTAGCTGTGATCTGTATAAATGAACGTCAAAAACACCGGGTAATGTTTACTCCAACGATGCTGATGAGGTAATTGCTGCATTGTACATGTAATACAAATTGTTTTGTTCATTAAACCTACTTTTGGTTTACTTTATACACAATAAGGACATCCTAAATCAATTAATCTGATTTTCATTACAGAATTTCAAAACAATGATGAAGAATATGAATAGTAAAACTTTAACTAAGTAATTATTTGCTATATAACATCTTGTTTCTGAATAAAATACAATTTGTTTAAATTATTTTAACGACACATTCATGTTGTGTTTCTTTTCTGGCTCTTAAATAATGTTTATACTCACTACTTTTACACACAGTTATGTCGAAAATATTTTAATATATTATTTTTATAATGAAAAAGTATATATATTTATATAAATAAAAATAATTAAAAAGTAAATAATTATAATTTGATTTTATGTAGTATAAAATAGGTATTTTTACTTTGATCTACATAGCAGTTTGTTAAACACCCCATTTAGCAAGCAAAAGGACAAGAGAGACTAGACTGAAAGTAGATAAATTTAACATCTGACCTTGACTTGAAATAAATATACTATTAAATAAATGTTATATTATGGAATGATTTAGTGTCACGTAAACAACTAAAATATAAAGTGAGATTGCAAAGCTTTACTTAACAACCGTTAATAGCTCTAGTATAGTCAGTTAAGATATTATAAATTTGTATTAAAACCACCTTAATAATTACCTTTTTACTAACCTTTCTTAAAAACCCCTTTTGAGAAACACACTAAATATTATAATAGTGGGTATTTTTTAAGTTATGTTTGAGAGAGATATTTTTTGTGTGAGCAAATTTAAGTATGAAATTATATAAAGTTTGATTAACATTTCTAAATCCACTTCAACGTTAGGTAGACTGTCAAATTTATATATACTGTTAGAGTATTTATTATATTTGCATTTCTCAACACAGCTTTACTATAATCGTTGTTATTTGTTGTTATGCTGTTGTTGTTTGTTATTGATGTTTGGTCTGAAAACTGTATTACTTTTGTTTGCACATGAATAACATATAAAGAAATACAATTATAAATATATTTAATGCATTTAAATTAAATTAAGTTTCTAGTTTTGTATAATAAGCCTGATCCATTCGTATTTCCCTAGTATTCGTCTCGGCATACAAATTAATGAGTGACTTGTGTTGCAGTAGAACAAACACTCACAGTCATGACAATAACTGATCTTACAACTGGTGTAATCATTACACCGATTGTGACCGAACTCAAACGAACTGATTTCCAAGATACAAAACTTGTACAAACTACTGATATATTAACGTAATAAATACATACGTACTTATTACACACTAAAGATTTTTTAAGATAGAATATAGTAAGATTGTATACCTTAGAAATAAGGTTGTGTGTCACACAAAACAAAGCCCGACTTAATGGAGCAAAATTGTTCATTGTCTTATTTTCAATATGATACAACCGTTTTGTTCAGCTAAGTCGGGCTTTGTATGCTGCGACACAACTTCATTGCTTTATTTTTAGCAACTGTTGAATGAAAACATATTTATTTAGATCTTTCTTTACAGTAAGAGGGTGAATAAAGATGAGCTTCACGGGGACTAGCGACCCGACGACATGGTCAATAAACAGACTATTTAGTTTGCTACTGAATGTATCATCACTTTGTAAGACATGAGAGATTTTTGTAAGATACTTTGTAATTTAAAAGAGAGATTGGCTGTATTTCTTTCAAATTTTTTGCCTAAATTAAAATAAATATAATGCTTTCTATTACTTTTGTTTGGTATCAGTGGCAACCTTTCTGTATGTTTGTTTGTTTTGTGTAAGGCTCTCAAAAATGTTAACAAATAAATTATTATTTGATTTTTACTATCAATGAGGATTTATAAGGAAGTAGTAGTGACATCGCTGTTTTTTGTTTATTAAATATGATTAAAAAAATGTATTTCCCTAAATCAAGTCCTTTTTCATAGCTTTCAACCGTTCCAAAAAATATAGGAGAAGTGAAGAATGTTTTAAGGCCAATTAAATCAGCTTTCAATACTTTAATTTACTTTGTCTAAACTCTGCTTTGAATACAGTGATAATTTTGACGAGGCAATAATTTGTTGTGCGTCGAATTATAATTTACTTAAAAAGTAAACACAATTTTCTAAGCACTAGAGATTTTTTCGAGATATAATTTTTTATGAATAGCCGTTTTATTCAAAAGATGCATTACAACCAAATTTTCAACCGCTCACAATTTAGATTGTAAATTTACCGGCTGTTAGCTTTGTCAGAAAGTTTTGAAGAAAATTCAGAAGGGGATGAAATTACATTGCGAGTCCATTGGGGCACACACACCACAATTCTGAGGACATAGATAGCTCGAGCTTTTATACTAAACCTTACTGATGAAAGAGGATATTGTGATACCTGTTACCTAATTCATTTTAAATATTTAATACAGTAATATTATCTCATAACACTATCTATAATAATGTAACCGAAAAGGTTGTAATTTAAAAGAGAGATTGGCTTTGTTTCTTTCAAATCATTTGCCCAAATTAAAATAAAATAAATAGAATTCTTTCTATTACTTTCGTTCGGTATCAGTGGCAACCTTTCAATATGTTTGTTTGGGATGCACTACATAAGATGGTATAGCTCTACGTTTTCCAATTACTAAATGCTCCATCATTATTGGTTTTGATGTTTCTAGCAAACACATAATCATATAGTTTTTAAAACTACAAATATGAAAATTAAAAACACAATACAATTTAACCATTTAAACAGTTGGGGCTTTCTATGCCTCAAAATCAAAGGTGTACATATTTTGAATGTAGATTTGTAATAATTCAGTAATTGAGAGCTTTCTAAACAAAACATGCTTTTTTGAAGCGGTAACGTGATCTATTACCACAGTTCTATATATTTATTAGCTCACTTCTCAAACCCCACAGGACTTACCATCAACAGTTTGGTAGTCAGTAGCGAGTCGCTGGCGTCTCCGCCGGTCGTCGCAGTCTTGCTTCAGCTTCAATAGAAACTCGACATTCGGGTCTATCGTCGTGTTCACAACGTCCGTTCGCTCCTCCTCCGCCATCTTGGTATTTCTAAAATATATATATATATTAATTAGGCCCTTTTTTATTTTCACTACTAAACCCTTTTTTAATTGAGGGAAAATTCGCTTCTCTGTTTAAATCTCTAGTACTTTGAAGGTAACATGTTGAGAACATTCTCCCAACAAATTAGTTTAGTTTATTTCTGGGTTTTCAAAATATGTTACTTATATAACATAATGTAAGCTGTAATTTTAAAAAAGAAATCGCCATTTAGACTTGGTCTTTGAAACAATAACTCAGCTTACAACTATATTTTGGTTTTAGGTATGCAAAGTGCTACAAACTTTTAAAGTCGCAGATGACGATCCAACAACAACAGAACAGCTGTTATCGAATGTTGTGAGAACTAGTTGACAGCTGTTCCGTCAGTTTAAGGCAAAAGTCAGTTTAAACTACGTGAGTTAACTTACGTCATAAGAGTGTTGAAAAAGGCAAGTGAAATAGGCCTACGTATAGATTATTGACAAAAGTACGAGGGTCATCCAGAAAATAAAGAACGTTTGCTTGCTGCACCTAGCGCAGCTCCCCCATCACCGCCATTGCATGTGTAGCAGTCCACTCACCTCCCCACCAAAGTATGAGCCGAGTCTCGTTGCTATGCGGTCACCTGTCTTATTTCTACAGCTATTCAAAATGGAGGCTGCAATCGAAAATCCCGCCAAATATGAAATACGCAGTATTATTCAGTTTCTGAATTTAAAAATTTTCGGGAATATATAATTTTTTTAGAAAAACACCAAAGAAAGTTTATCGTGAAAGTGCAAACAAGTCTACAAGTCGAATATTCAGGGGAAACAATGATGCAACCGGTTTAATGAAAGAGAATCCATCGTGAACGACGAGGATCGGCGTGGCAGGTTATTGCTCGTTAAAGATGATTTGAAAGAAAGACTTGAGGAAAATTTGAGGAAAACAGCTGCAAAAATCTTAGCACATTGCATCAATTTAAGATCTTGTTTTTTTTTCTTTCACCATAAAACTTCTTTGGTGTTTTCAAAAAATGTCTAGGTCTGGGCATTTCTTAACTCAGAAACAGAATAACACTGCGTATCTTATATTTGGCGGGATTTTCGTTTACCGCCGCTAATTTAAATCGCTGTAGGAATAAAACGTGTGACCGCACAGCAACGAGACTCAGCTCATACTTTGGTGGGGAGGTGAGTGGACTGCCACACTCGCAATCGTGGTGATGGGAGAGCTGCGCTAGGTGCAGTAAGAAAACGTTCTTTACTTTTTGGATGACCCTCGTAAAAACCAAAAAAGATGATGACTGGTCTACACTCCAATTGTTATAGGCGCACCTTATATTTCGCACCTTTTATAAAACTGTAATAATAAACCTAATAATAAACAACAACCAAAATGATGATTGATAAATCAATTATAAAATGTGTGCTCAACCGTACTTTTTATTCCAGTTTTTTTCTTTCAAGTTTTTTAAAAATCTTGCATTTATTGATTTAAATAAAATTATCATTACTACCTATTTTATTTAACTAGTAATTTGTTTGCCTAAAGAGCATTAGGCTATATTTTTGTATCTGTATGTTTATTTATTCACCGTCATCATTTCTTACAGTGAAGTAGATAAATAAAATATGTATATACTTTTTAAATATCTGATTTATGATTTTTCTTGGTTTTATTAAACTGAATGAAGTTGTCCCATTGAAAATGGTCTTATAAACGTCACGAAGGGATTGTTTTGATTCGCAAGTGGCTATGGAGTTTGCCAGAGAACATGAGTCAAGTGCAATATAAGCATCATTTAATATAAGCGTCATCTGGGAGACCGCGACCCGACGGACGTCACCCTGTGTCACACCTCTCCCCCTCAGTTCCCGCTATTGACTGTATATTGATAATGCAAGACCTCATGCATGCGTCCAGTCCTTATTATCCCCACGTATAGGAATTCTATAAAGCCTTCTTTTAAGCGATTCTCAAAAATAAAAGTTAAACACAGGCAAAAATATGATGAAACGACATTTAATTCATATTATTAAATATGTTTTGAAAATGTCTGAATACGATTAAATAATCTAGTCAGATGTTTTGCTTGTAAGATATGTATAAGACTGTAATAGTCTAATGAGCAGCACAGATGATGCAACGCACAGAGGATGCAACACCGACTTTATCTATTTGTAAAAATATATATAAAATAAGTGTTGTTACAAGTAGGTATATACGTGTTTTTACTTTATTACGCTCTACTGTTTAATTTACAAAAACGTAATATTGTAAACAACCTCTGATTTAAAAAATAACATTTTATCTTATATGGCATTTATTTATAATTCTGTATTTGTACATATTTTTATTTGTTGGCTGTTCTGATGCTCCTGGTCCTATTTAAATTGAATATTAGGATGGTAATGTAGTACATAATAAGATTGGGAGGATGTCTCGTCAGGAAGAAAATTTGATATAGGGGTATTAGGGTGATAAAACTACATCAAGGTATGAAAAACAGCCTTTTCCAATGTAAAATCCCCATAAGACAACGTGCTGTGTTAAGTCGATTTACAATTTCTTTAATAACTCGGCAAATATTTGTCCTATAGAATAATGAGGGAGGGCTTTTCGGCTGTTTATATCCAATAGTTAAATATGCAATAATTTTACATTCGGGGCTTTTCTGACCCTTTTTGGATCCGAAAACACAAAATTTGAAAAACTAAAATCCCCAAAAAAGTTGTCCGATTGTTTTGTCCAAAAATTGTCCAACTGTTTACAGAAGGGAAGGTTCCTACCAAATTTCAAGTAAATCGGACAAAAATTGCGACCGCTATAGTGCGAACATACACACTACCTAAGCGTAGTGTAAAAGACCTCATCACATGACTACTATTATTATTAGTATTATTATCATTTGTAATAATTGTATGATACATTTTAGGGAATATAGGAATATTAAGGAATATAGCCATATTTACCACAACCTTTTACCAAAATGTTTGGGTTTCCTCCGTAATCTATGGTTCATTACCATAACTGATACATCGTTAGGTTGTATGAATTCTCTTGGGTCACGCACACACACACACACACACACACACACACACATATATATATATATATATATATATATATATATATATATATATATATATATATATATATATATATATATATAAAGTTGTTAACGACCCCTCACAACGTGTTTAAGGGGTCACGTTAGGAACTTCTATGGCGGTCCCGGGTTTAAGTTTCACCACGCGGGCCATATTAATAGTTCACTTTTCTATAGGAAATTCACTAATAACTATAGACGAAATCTGTAATTGCATGATAAGGTTTTCCATTTGTAACGGCTCTGTTAAATAAACTCCTGCTCAAACAGTTCTCTAAGACAAATTAATCTTGAAGGCTTTCATAATTACGTCCTAAATTAAAAGTACTTTGCAATTAATTAATCAAACATTGTACTGAAAATCGTCTACAACTTCACTAATGTTTCAGTCAGTTTTATAAAACAGTTAGATCATTTTATACTTCTATTCTACTACTAAATATGTCATATAATTGTTAGGTTACGTGACATATTTAATGCAATGAATTTAAAATTATCTGTACATAGTAATTAGTTGGCAAATTAGTTGGTTTTAGTAGTAATATATTGGCAAATATTATATCATGATCATTTTACAATTTTTATCTCTCCGTTTTACACACATAAGAAAGTCAAACGATACAGAATGTCCGGAAACTACTGCACGACGTTATTCTATAGGTGATAAAAGTTCACCATGTTATTAACGGTCTATATTTGTTTTCTGTCTATCTGCCAGAGTGTGATTTTTACAAAAACTGTATTACTTTAGATTCTTTGGTTTGAGAAAAACTAGTGAAACTTGAAACGAACATTTAGACCGGCGGCTTACACGTGCTTTTCAAATTTGGGTTTCCTAAAACTTTCCCTTTCAATGCGTCAAAAATTAAATGGTTCAAAGTTAGTCATATATCAAATTAAAAGATAAATGAAAAAATGCAAAACTCAAATGTAACGGACTAAAAGACATATTCAAAAATGTATAGTTTTGTTAAACTAAGTTATGGATCATGGAGAATATAATAATTGTATGATACATTTTAGGGAATATAGGAATATTAAGGAATATAGCCATATTTACCACAACCTTTTACCAAAATATTTGAGTTTCCTCCGTAATCTATGGTTCATTACCATAACTGATACATCCTTAGAGTGTTTTTAATTGATAAATTATTCTGTGTCTTGTTTTACAGATATTTAACATTGAATACTTTTAAAACCCTGTATTTTGAAACGTAAATTTGAACGTTACCTAGATTATTGTTCACACCAAATTTTAAAAATTTTCTCAAAAAATGTATGAATGTTGAAGTTTTTGTAACAGGGAGACAGAAAACTAAGAAAGAGCGTACTTTACATACATTATATAATTTACATACATTCACATACACTATATGAGTGATTTTCGTTAGTTTTCTACCTATAGAATAACCTGCTAAAGGATGTACCAGACTTTCTGGACAACTTGTTTAAAATGCTACATTGACTTAGGGGTTTCACATCATTTTGACAAATATTCTTGTGTTTCACACGTTACTACCCCGTATAAACACGGTTCTGCACTGTAAGCGATTGCATTAAGTCAGATAAGAACCACGCGAGTTGGCAATTTGTGGCATATTTTATACAGCACGCGTTTTGTTCAGCGTTGTTCCAATGGTCACAAACAACCTTGGCGAGTCTCAAGTGCGTTGTTTATGATTAACTACAAACAACTTCAAACTGCATGGAAGCCTTGTGAGTCGTGAAGAAAATATTCATGCAAGAACGGTTTCGTGTCAATTACGACATATTTTCAGCCTCACAACTGATGAAACATGTATAGTGTACAGCCTCATACAATTGTAAAAATTTAAAGCTTTAAACGTAACAAACGAACACTCGTCAAACATTACGAAACATACAATGAAAACACTGGTTCCGAGTTGTAATCCTATTACCTTCCTGCTCCTTTTCGGTTTGCTGAGGTCCAATATCTAATTATAATCCTTATCCGGTCTATATTTACTCCTCCATCAGGTGAACTGTACAATACTGTACAAAAAATATGTTGTTTAAATACTTATATTTTTACTATGCATTTTGAGACTGTGAACTTAAGTTGTTCAAAAATATGATATTCTTAAAATATCTTTACTTTTATATTATTACTAGTAGCCTGTCGCGGCTTCTCTCGCGATCACGACTTAATATTATACTGACATTCCCTTATAAATATTGTGTTACAGTTCCAAAGCCAACATGGCCTGCTGATTAACTGTGTTTACTCTATCCAGCTGATTGCTTAAAACTTATAGTTATTTCCCAATGTTAAGCTTATGGGAAAAAACTCAACTTTAAGGGGCCCCAGGGCCTCACTCACAAATTATTTCTTTATAAAAAAAGTTTCCTGCACAACTTAACGTTAGGCTCTTTCCAATGACACAAAACACATGAAAATCGGTTCAGTAGTTTAGGAGGAGTGATTGTCACAAAAAACCTGCTCGCCTATTAAATAAGTATAGATTATTACATTATTTTAAATTTAAATACACGCATTGAGTTATAAAACTTATCACATGTGAAGATTTTTTTAAAAGATTCTTGTAACTTATGAAGAAGGATTTTTTTGCTGCGGGTATTACGAGTATTCTCTAAAACTCACCACTAAACGATATTTTTATAAACCCTACATACATTTTATCTCAACTCAAATATTATTTCAATACGAAAAATATTATTTTGTTTAATTATTTGGTGTTAACAGGAATTACTTTTGTCGTAAATATGAATGTATAAAGGGATTGAAAAATACATTGTTGCTATTATAAACTATGTATAGAGAGTCACTAACAATACGGCTGTCAGACGGTAGACTGCCTTCAGCTGATTGCAACACAACTATTTAAAAGACTGTCACAAATGATAAAAGAATATGTTATTGTGTGAATGAAAGAGAACATAAGACGGACAGTAAACAAGATGAACTGTTTGTTAACGAGTTACAACATTGAGAGGGTCAACAGTGCTCAGACAACAGCTGTCCTTCTTAAATACTGCGCAATATACTAAACACTTTTAAATACACAAATAACACCCTTTAATGCCTCTGCTAAAGACTTTCAAAGATTTAGTGTTAATATTGTAGAGCTGTTATTTAATCCTAAGATAATTTTTAGTAGATAGATTTTAGAAATTTCAGGCAGTTTTTTGAATATTATAGTATGTATATTTTTTGCACCGTATGGGCATTTCTTGACGTTCACTTTCTCATCATTTGCTTCTATCCACTTATTTTTGTTTTGAATGTAAGCTATGTAATGCCCTGATGCTGTACTGTTTCCTAAATGGAATACCGCATTTTTTAATTTGTATAGAATTCCATTAATTTTGATTTTTGTATTTTGTAGACTGGGTTTTATTAGACTTGAAATTTTGTTATCATGTGTTTGCTAAAGTTGTGGTTAAAAAATTATGAAGTTACTTGTAATTGAGATAGATGTTTTTGAACAGTACCTGGGGGCCGAGCTTTTCTCAGAGAAGGCCAGTCAGTTTGTTTAGATGACTTGGAATAATATTTCACCACTATCCCGTACTGATAATCGAATTTTTATAACTACAGTAGAGACATCCTGGCGGCATCTCCATTTCACAATGTTGCCAACCTATTTTTTGCATTAAAAAATCTCTTATTTCTCAGTTAATTTTGCAAACTTAACTGTTTTTGTTTTCTCTTAGATAGGGTTTCAAACCTAATTGTTTTTGCACCTTAATGTTGCCAACTTAACTTTTTGAAACTAATCCTTGCCAGTGTTGCCAAACTAGCTCTTGATATTTTACTGTGACACAGTTGCAAACCTAACATTTTTCCTGTTTGTTATTGCTAACCTAACTCTTTTCGTACTTGTTGTTGTCAACATAATGTGTATTTTTATTTCTCAATGTCTTTCTGTACTTTTTCGCTTACGGAATAGCCAACATAACTTCCTGAGCATTCTCTTTTACAATTTTACAATCCTAACTTTATTTTGTGCAGTGTTCAGCAACCTAAGTATTTTGTGATCTTTCTTTCACAAAGTTGCCAACCTAGATTTTATATTTTGTTTTGTTCTAAATGTTACCAATATAATTTCTAACCTTTCCAATTTTATTTATAACTGTAAACGGAAAGGTTGGAAACACTTAAGTCACAAAAAGATAGGTTGGTAACTCTGCAAAAGAAAATTTCACTAAGTAAGGAAGGCGACACTGCGAAAGATTCAGAAATTAAGTCGGAAACTCTGCACCAAAACCGAAAAACAAAAAAGCTAGGTTAGCAACACTGAAAAAAATTGAGACGTTATGTTGGAAACATTATGACAAAACTCAGAAATTGTATTGTCAAACTTAATAAATAAAACATACTAAATCTAGGTTGGTTATTTGTGAAAGAAAGAACACAAAATACGTAGGTTGGCAAGCACTGTAAAAGGTAAAATTATGTAAGTTAAGGTGTGAAAGACAATGTAGAGAAAGTTTTTTTGGCAATTCCTTGAAGGAAAATGTACAGAAATACACTGCGAAATCAAAATACAGCATTTAAGCTGGCAACAACAGATAGGAAAAATGTTAAGGTGGCAACAGTGTCAGATTAAAATATTAAGAGTGAGTTTGGCAATATTGGCATAAACAAATTGCAAAACTTTACGTTGGCAACATTGAGAATGAAAGATTTAAAAACATTTTGAAACCCTATCTGAAAGAAAATTCAAACAGTTACGTTGGTAACTTTGTGATTGAGAAATTTTCCAATGCCTGTAAAGATTATTAAAAGTTTGGAAACAATACACAACAGTTAATCAAAAAGGTAGGTTGGCAATTCTGCGAATGAACATTTGTTAAAGTTAGGTTGGCAAAACTATGAAATATTCAGAGTTAGGTAGGAAACTCTGAACAAAAACCAAAATCAAAAAAATTAGGTAGCTAATTGCGAAAAAAATTTCAAAAAGTTAAGTTGGCAACACTCTGAAAGACAGATTAAGACGTTTGCAACATTAGGACATAACATCTTGAATTGTATTGACAACATTAAGAACGAAAAATACAAAATCTAGGTTAGCAAATTTGTGAAAGAAAGAACGCAAAATACTAACGTTGGCAAACACTCAAAAAATAAAGTTAGTTTAGAAAAAGTGTGAATGATATCATATAGAAGGTTTTGTTGGTAATTCCTTAAACGAACAAGTACAGAAGTATACTGCGAAATAAAAAATACAACATTTAGGTTGGCAACAACGAGTAGGATAAAACTAGGTTGGCCACAGTGTGACGGTAAAATATTAAGGGTTAGTTTGGCAACACTAGGAAATAACAATTACAAAAAGTTACGTCGGTAACATTGAGAAAGAAAGATACAAAATTACGTTTGACACCCTATCTAAGAGAAAATACAAACAGCTAACTTGGCAATTTTGAGAAAGAAAAATTTGCCAACGCCTGTAAAAAACACCAAAATCTTGGAACACTACACCAAAGTTACAAAAAGGTAGTATGGCAACTCTGTGAAAGACAATTTTAGAAAGTTAGGTTGGCGACACAGCGAGAGACTCAGAAGTTAGGTAGGACACCATGCACAAAAAATACATAAAAAATATGTTAGCAGCCCTGCAAAACAGAATTTCAAAAATTCAGGATCGCAACTTTTGAAAGAAAGATCACAAGAGACATAGGTAGGTAAAAATTGCACAGAATAAAGTTATGTTAGTGAACATGTGAAAGAGAATATTCAGAAAGTTATGTTTGCAATTCCGTTACAGTAACGAAAAAGTACAGAAAGACACTGCGATATAATAACTCAACATTTAGGTTGGCAACAACAAGTAGGAAAAAGTTAGTGTGGCAAAAGTTAAGTTGGCATTATTGAGAATGAAAGATACCACAATTAGGTTTGAACTCCCTTAAAAGAAAATACAAACAGTTGAGTTGGCAACTTTGTGAAGGAAAAATGTTAGTATGACAATACTGTGAAATATAAAAGTAAGTTGATAATTCTACTAAAGATTTATATAAATACAAATAGTAGGTTGGCAAAAACAAGCGGGGAAAAAGTTAGTTTGTAAACAGTGTGACCGTAATATATTAAGATTTAGTTTGGCAACACTGGCAAAGAAAAATTGCAAAATGTTAAGTTGGCAACATTGAGAACAAAAGAGTGAAATCAAGTTTTGATACCCTATTTAAAAAGAAAATACCATCAGTTAAGTTATCAACTTTGTAAATTAAACATTCACCAACGCCTTTAAAAGGTTGGAAACACTACCCCAAAGTTACTAAAAGGTATGTTGATAACTCTGCGAAACACAATTTTAGGGAGTTACATTGGCGACACAGGGAAACAGGGATTCAGTAGTTCGGTAGGAAACTCTGCCCTAACACCAATGAGCTCTATGTTATATCAGGAGTCACTACTCTCTGACTAAATATTTTCCAAAAACGTGCCGTCAACACAGACATTCTCCTCTACTGTGTTGGTCACTTTGATGTTAACTGGACTAATCAGAATGCATTGGGTGGGCGATGTCAAAATTTCAGCCAATAGGAAATAAAATAACTATACCACCAAAATGTCAAAACACATATGGCCAACAAAACGACCATAAACACAGCGGCACGCTTTTTCACCGTGGAGTGGTGATTCCAGATATAACATAGAGCTCAATGCCTAACACAGAAACCCAAATATAAATTAGCCACCCTGCGAAACAAAATTTCAAAAAGTTAGGTTGGCAACACTGCTTAAGAAAGATTGAGACGTTCCGTTTACAGTTGTAAATAAAATTCGAAAGGTTAGAAATTATATTGGTAACATTTAGAACAAAACAAAATATAAAATCTAGGTTGGCAACTTTGTGAAAGAAAGATCACAAAGTACTTAGGTTGGTGAACACTGCACAAAATAAAGTTAGGATAGTAAAATTGTAAAAGAGAATGCTCAGGAAGTTATGTTGGCTATTCCGTTAGCGAAAAAGTTCAGAAAGCCATGGGGAAATAAAAATACACATTACGTTGACAACAAGTACGAAAAGAGTTAGGTAAGCAATAACAAACAGGAAAAATGTTAGGTTTGCAACTGCGTCACAGTAAAATATCACGAGCTAGTTTGGCAACACTGGCAAGGATTAGTTTCAAAAAGTTAAGTTGGCAACATTAATAATGAAGGTGCAAAATCAATTAGGTTTGAAACCCTATCTAAGAGAAAACAAAAACAGTTAAGTTTGCAAAATTAACTGAGAAATAAGAGGTTTTTAATGCAAAAAATAGGTTGGCAACATTGTGAAATGGAGATGCCGCCAGGATGTCTCTACTGTACCGGGACAACGGTAGAGGAGTAGAATTTGTTTAAGAAGAACATAATTTTGTAAGTAGTTCTAGTAAAAGAGGCAACAATAAACGTTTTGGTTTTAATTTATTACTGTTCTTATTATTTTCTCCTGCCTGCATAGTTAAATGTTGATTTACACAAGTATGAAATTAGTTAAAATTGAGATACATACCATCAGTGTTATAACTGAAAAAAGGTTTGGTACAACAACTAAATAATAAAATTCGTTATGGGTCATATCTATTAGACAAGTAGTGACAGATCCGAAAATTGAAAACAGGTGCGATGAAACTGAGCACAATAATATTATCTACAAGGTACGAATTCCGCCGTAAAGAGAAATTACAAAATAAAAATATCAACTTTTATTTTATAAATACATAGTTTTTATTGCAGTCTGTTCTGATACACCTGGTACTACTTAATATTTTACTAATATATTCTAACGGGGAAAACACAAGGTATTAAAATATATACAAACAGTGTGAGGGGGCCAAGCGTAGTAAACGAAAGAAGCGTGGCGTAATAAATATATACATATAACTGTGTGACGTAAAAAAATATACCTGTATAAGCGTGACGTAATTAGGGGTTAGCATAAAAGAAGGTTGGCCTCACTACACGGAAAACAAATAAGTTGGCAACACTGCCCAAATGTAGGTTAGGTAAAGTGGTAAGAAGGGTGGTGGGTGGGAGGGGAGTGGGGAGGGGGACCGAGCTTTGCTCAAGGAGTTGAATTCACGGTCAAATAAGGTCTATAGTAGTTACATGTTAATAACTATAAACAACATGAGTATTACTTTGACAGTTCATTGATTGATTATATACAGCTGTTACAATTCTTTTGTTTTGATTTTAAACTCCTTAAGCCCAATGTCATTTTTTTCACTTTTCATTTTTATTTTAGCGAATTTCCCCTATAGGGAAGAATGCCATTACCGTAGGTGGCATTTAGAGGTCCCCAGATGCTAAAAACACCATTCGGTAAAATTTGTATATGTATATCAGACTCGTAAAAAATGTCTGATCTTAATGAAATTTAGCACAAAAGTGTAAAGTACCATTTGTTTGATCAAGTTCAAAAACTAGATGAATCGCACCATCCGAAGGGGGGTTTTGGGGGGCCTGTGGACCCCAAAAATGGGTGTTTTGGGGTTTTCACATGTAATATTTATTTTAATCAAATTTTAATTTTTACCATTGAATTCAGATTTAAAAACATACAATTTGGTATTTTGATTATTGCTCTACGTCAATTGGTTACCGAGATATTGAAAGTGCTAAACACAGTACGTTGTCCAATGTTAATCTTATGGCGGTTAAGTAAAATTTTATATCTTGCTTATTAATGAACATATATTAATGAGACTCGGTATGTGGCTTCATATGGTTGGGATTTACTGATATTTGCATACAAAACCCATTTTTTGCTGTCCCAATGGCAGCAAACCTGCTTACTCAGCAGCTATAATGTTATTCTTATGGCGAATAAAAAACATGTGGTATCTTGCTTGTTTATAAATATAAATTGGTAAAACTTGGTATGTTGCTTCATGTAGTGGTGATCTGTTGGAATTTGCATAAAAACTAGATTTTCTCGGTCCTTGATGCAGCAAACCTGCATACTCAGCCCTAATGTTTTTCTTATAGAGAATAAATAAAATTTGATATCTCGTTAATTTATGAATACGCTTTGATGAAAGTCGTTAAGTGGCTTCATGACTTAGTGAAGTGCCATTTGAAATTCGCTGAGTATGCAGGTTTGCTGAAATGGGTGTATTTTTACATTATTTAATTTTTACTGGAGATGAGACCTGTCTAGAACTTATTTTTATCCCAGAAATTAGTTGTTTCCAACGTTTGAAGGAAATCGTTGGTGCCATTATTGAGATCAGTGTCGCAAGCAAGCACGGACGCACGCACGCAAACCTTACTCATATTAGAGTACAGCTGCTCATATTAGAGTATTATAGCTGCTGAGTACGCAGGTTTGCTCCCATGGGGACAGCAAAAAATGGGTTTTGTATGCAAATATCAGTAAATCCCAACCATATGAAGCCACATACCGAGTCTCATTAATATATGTTCATTAATAAGCGAGATATAAAATTTTACCTAACCGCCATAGGATTAACATTGGACAACGTACTGTGTTTAGCACTTTCAATATCTCGGTAACCAATTGACGTAGAGCAATAATCAAAATACCAAATTGTATGTTTTTAAGTCTGACTTCAATGGTAACAATTAAAATTTGATTAAAATAAAAATAAAATTAAAGTGATAGTGACCATTTTCACAAGTTGTGCATATATAGTCGGCAAGAGGGAACCAGGCGTTAAATTGACTGTTGAGTAGTTCATCGAAATTGGCTTTTCTTTTATGATGATTAGGAGATTAGGAATTAAAATTTGGAATATGAATTTACTGTCGTAGCTGTTTGTGCTATGGTTGCAGTTTTAACATTTCTGGTTAATTTTATTGAGTGCCTGAATTGAAATTCCAGGGATTGATGATTCGAAATAAGGCAATTTAAAAATTCTGCAGTCTTGTTGTTCAATTGTATTAAATGGTGGTCCCAGTTGATTTATAATATCTACAGAATTTAAAATCTGGTAATTTCTTCGGTGGGATATTACCATTTATTTTAGTAGAGCATTGGTGTTGTAATTCTTCATTAGTGTCACGATTGGTGGGCAGTTCAAAATACATTGTAAAACTGCATTTGCATAGCATGACACGCCAGCAACATTTTTGAAACCGAGATTTCCCAGTTCGTCTATATTGTTAGTAAAGTATTGAATGGCTCCTAATTTATTATTATGAATTTGCCAGATTTGACCAGGGATTTTTTCTTGAGATTTTATTCCAATTTTATAATTGTTTTAATTCTGGTCGATACTCACTCCTTAGCCTATTATTTTCGGCTTTAGCTGATGCTTGTGCCTTAACATTTTGAGGGTCAAAGTTTAGAATTAATAGACCAGAGAGTGAATTCACGCGAGATAAAGGCTATAAATGTTTGGCTTCATGAAAATACTGCATTACTAGTATCAACAATCCAACTGTTTAGCGTTAATTCCTGCCTTTTGAGAATTGTAATTACATATTATGCCACTGCAATAGGAAACTGCTTTCAGAAAACGAATGCCCCAGGAATTAGTTCAAGTTTTTTGGACTATCTTTGAATTTCAACATCTCTGTCTTTAAAAGTTATAATAATGTTTTCGATTGTATCGTGAGCATTTTTAGTAAAGTCTTTACCACACCCACTGAACCATTAGCAAGATCCTGACTTATTTATTAAAAATCAAGCCAATTTTGGTGACAAGTCTATAAAGGCGAAACTATTATGTATTAAATTATCGTGTGTGTGTTATTTGAAAACCCTTAACGACTATATGTGACTTTTGTGGTTTTGGAAAACGCCCTTCTTTAGGTATTTGCCCCCTAAGCTCTCAAAGTTACAATGTTAAAACTATGGCAAAATTAAAATAAATTTAAATTGAACATATAACAGCTGTTAATACTGACAAAACACTGTAAAGAAGCAAGAACATCATTTTAAAGCAAACCTCTAGAACGGACTTTTAAATTATTGCAAATGTGCTTATTGAGTTATTTTATTTAGTGAGAATATGCTCGTTCATTTTAAAGATGAGCTCGTTCGCTTGGCTCACTCGCCTCCAGGTTGAGCTCGTCCGCTACACTCACTCGCCTATATATATATATATATATATATACAGATAATTTATTTAAAAATTAACATCTTTTCACCAATGTGAATTGCCTCAAGACAAAGAATACTTGTACAAAAATTTTGGTATTTAAATTTGGTTGTATAGATGATTTTTTAATATACTAATTGAGTATTTTACTGCAGTCTGAGCAACTAATGTCAAAATTTTGTTATCTAATTTAAATCTTCTCCACATTTCCTGAACAAAACTTGGAATTGTTCCTCTTGCACCAATTAAAATACCAATGACCTCAAAGTTTCTTATGTTGTACTTTTCATTGAAATATTTAAATGTTTGTTCATAAATTTTCTTTTTTTCTTGGTGTACTTCTGAGGTTTGATCAAGATTTGTTTCAAATCGTATAGTGGGATCAATAATAAAACATTTATCAACTTTTCTGTCAATGACAATAATATCACATTTTCTGATGGATCCATTTTCTTCTAAACCGGTGACTTCTTCATATACTTCATACTTTACTTCTTTTCTGAATTGGTCAGCTATAATTGTTCTTATCTGGTGATGTCTGGTATTCCTTATCTGACTACTACATGGGCACTGACCAAGGACATGGGCTAAGGATTCAATAATGTAATTCTCAGTGCCGGAACAATGCCGGCACTGGTTGCCGTCCCTGGATCTTCCATGTAGGCTCCTAACTGGAGCTACATCACCGACCATTTTCAAATAATATTTAAACTCAGATTCTGTCAAACCGTGGCCTTTCGATAATGTTTTATTGATGTTAGGGCATTCGCTGAAAAGTTTGGTACCTCTGCCTTTGTACGGTAATCGGTTCCAGGCATTAAACTCAGCTTCTCTAAGTTTTTCTCTAAGCGCTCTTGTATTTTAAATAACTGGTTGTCCAATCTCGAATAGGTTTAATTTTTTAAGACAGTATATTTCTTCAAATTTAAAATCCTTTAACCTATCCAGATATGGGTCATTAATACGTTTAAGTACTTGCAAAATATTTATATGCTGTAAAGCTGCTTCCCAAGATGCTTTGTTAAGACCAATCCCTTTACATTTTGTACTACTGTAGAACATTGAAGTAGGAGTGTCATCAGGCAGATCAAATATTTCTTTTACAGCAGATCTTATTATTTTATCTATATCATGGAAAAATTTTAGATTAATTTTATGAAGTGGAGAAGTTTGAAAAGGGAATATAAGAGTAGGCCACAAATATTGATTAAGTACAAACATCTTTTGCTCAGCTTTGAAAAAAGGAGAAGAAATCAGGTTATTTATTTTAGTTGTTAGTGATTTTATAGTATTTTCTGAGTCAAAAACAATCTGGTTTTTAAAATTAACCCCCAGGTATTTAATTTTTTCTTCCATATTTATTGATTTAACCTTCTCCCCATTGATAATGTAGTCATCAGATTTTAAATTGCCTTTGCTTATATTGATTATTTTAGTTTTGGCCTGATTAATTTTTAAACCTATCTCCTCAAATAATTCTTTTGTCATGTTATACAGTGTTAAAACACTTTCTTTATTTTTTCCAATTAGAATAGTATCATCCGCAAACCCTAAAATACTGATTGATGGTAGATCATTATGCAGTTTATAGCCAAATTCTTCACTGATTGATAGTTCTGACAATTCTTCTAAAACATGGTCAACACAAAGGTTGTAAAGCGTAGGAGAAAGCGGTGCACCTTGCAATACTCCTTGGTTAATATCAATTACTTTAGTTTTCCCTTTCCAAGTTTCTATTTGTGTAGTATTTCCAATCTGTAACTGGGCCACTGTATCAGAGAGTTTAGATGGTAAAGGTAAGGATCTCAATACATTTAATAAGTGATCATGTCCTATGTTATCATAAGCTTTTTATATATCTAAAAATAATATGCTAACATAATTCTTTTTTCTTTTTGAAGTTTTTAAGATTTCATTTAAAATATTTGTATTTATATGGGTTCCCGGTCGATTTGTAAACCCGTTTTGGAATCTGTTAAAGTGAATGTATGACTTCATGCGTTTGTCTAAGATTTTCTCAAAAACTCTACGTATGACAGAGCATATCGTTATTGGTCTCCAGTTATTGATTTCACATTCTTTACCACCCTTATCAAGCAGTACAGTTCTTGCTTTTTTTAGTGAACTGGGTATAATCGACTGTTTGTGAAATGTATTAAACAATAAAGTCAGTATTTTTATTACTTTCTTTAGTTTAAGTGATCTCATCAAAACTCTATCTGGTCCAGGGGCTGTATCAATTTTAATTGAATTTACTGACCATTGAACTTCTTCTTCATATATCGTACAGTCATATTCAGGGTCTAGTTCGTTAGATGAAGTTTTGTACAAGTTACGTTCTTTATCGTTTTTTATAGAGAATCTTGAGGAAAATTGTTCATGTATGTGATCTAAACTCATTGAGCATCTTTTGGTTTCATTATCAATTACCTTTCTAACGGCTTTTCTTCTCCTATTATAATATTCAAACTGTAAAAGTTCATACTCATATTTTTCTTTCCTCCTTTTTCTATCATTTTTAGTTTTTCTTTCTGGATTTGTTGATTTCTTGTAACTATTGTCCTGGACAAAATCACGCTTTTTCTTTCGAAGTTCGTAAAATTTCCTTCCAGGATGTTTTGGTCCAGGTAAATAAAATATTAACTCAGCAAGGTATCTTGAAAATTCGTCAAATTTTTTACAAAATTCATCTTTATTTAAAGTTATTGAAAATACATTTATCCATTGATCGAGGGTTTTAGCTAATGTATCATTTATATTTTCTTTAGGGAAATCTAAACTTTCGTTGGACAAATTTAACAACCCAACATCGGTACTATCACTCCGTTCATTAACTTTATTTGTATATTTTTCTGAAATTAGAGATCTATGTAATTGTTGATGAGCTTTAGATATGTGTACTTGTAGTCCTCTTTCACTTTTAAATATTTTACCACAATGTCTACAAGACCTTTTTCCTTGAATATCATCATCAGTTTCATGTTCTAATATCAAAGTAGTATCTCTTGATATACAACATTTGTTTGAACTGCTCTGTTTTGCTGTATCATTCACAATATTAATTACTTTGTCTTTATTTGTTTTGCCATTACCTAACAATTGCTTAGCATTATGTTTATCTTGGGTTTGCTTCATTTTTATTAACGCCAGTTGACTATAAATCATGTCCACAGAAAACTCAAGTCCAAAAATGTTGTCATTAATGTAGGTTTTATTCTTTATTTGTGAACAAGCCAAGTAAAGGTTGTGCAATGTGTACACCCCACATTCAACCATTTGTTCTTGTCTACGACAATTAATTTCTTTAAAACCTGACACAATCCTTTCTGAAAAATAGCAGCTGAACTTTTTTGTCAATTCATTAGCTTGATTATAATTTAGAGGTGAAAGGGAGTCAAAGTGATAAAACATATAATCATCAACATCTAAAACAAGTAATGACCAATGACTACTACCTTTATTCTCATGTAAATCACTTTTAGCAATCGATAGTTCATCTTCAACCTTTCTATTATTAATAGTTAAAATAATATATTTATATTTTTTAAGATCCATTTTTGAACACATCTCTTTTATTAGTAGTTCATCATATTCAACTTTTAAAACGTGACTGACAGATGGATTCATGACAATACTATTGTCAGGGATTTCCACATAGGTTTCCCACCAGAGTGCCATTTCGTCGTCACTAAGTTCATACCAACTCTTCCTACAATTCAATTTATCTGCACATAGTGTTTTGCTTATGACCGGTTTATGAGGTGAAATATCAGGAATGTCATACTTATAGGATGCCTTTATGTGTGACATAATCCTGTTGAATGGCTTATGGCAAATAAAGCAAGTTTGTTTATTACTATTATTGTTAAATGATATAGAACTAACTTCGGCATCAAAACAAGAATTTGAGATACCATTCAAGTAGATTTTGTATTTCCATAATCAACATATGTTTATGCCTTTTAAGTATGTTTAGATTATAATCTTTATAACAACTGTTTGGTGTGACTAACTTATATAACTAAGTAACATACTAACCCGACTTTGGTTTTAGATTTCATATTAGTTTATTGCATTATATTATGTTCGATGTATTATAGTATGTATACCTTAAACGAATTAAAATATTTTCCTTAACTCTATATCATTTTTTTTTGGTTAAATTCACTCAATGATTTAATTTGAATTTACACGTGCCATCTGTTTTGGAACACATGAGATACTTGGACTTTTGTTTACGTAGTAAATGTAAAGAAAACAGACATCAAATTCAGTAACAATTTTGAAAGTAGAATTGAATATAATTTTGTTTTAAAATATTGCGTTTGCAAACTTACAATTTAGTGTCAAAAGTGAAATATGTGAATAAAAACAGAAGTCTGTGCAAAAGTTCAATCGAGTTTGATGAGAAATAAAGTTCTTAGGCTTAATGAACAAAATGAAGTGGACAATTTATAAAAAGTACCAAAACTACAAGATTTAGGCTACTTTTATACGTTAATTTCTCGCTTCTCATACCTCTCTTAAACCAACTACTGTGATTTTCCGTGTTTAGTGAAAGGGTTTAGCATATAAATGCACTGACAGATTCATTTAAGGCTGTAATACGCTATTTTGAGAAGTGAAAAATCGTCTCATTCTGCTTCGTGTTAGTATAGCACGTGATCGTGTGGTGGACTTGTCGACGTGACACGACCGAGCCACTAGATATCGTCTCATTCTCTTTCGTGTTAGTATAGCACGTGATCGTGTGGTGGACTTGTCGACGTGACACGACCGAGCCACTAGATATCGTCTCATTCTGCTTCGTGTTAGTATAGCACGTGATCGTGTGGTGGACTTGTCGACGTGACACGACCGAGCCACTAGATATCGTCTCATTCTGCTTCGTGTTAGTATAGCACGTGATCGTGTGGTGGACTTGTCGACGTGACACGACCGAGCCACTAGATATCGTCTCATTCTGCTTCGTGTTAGTATAGCACGTGATCGTGTGGTGGACTTGTCGACGTGACACGACCGAGCCACTAGATATGATATCATCTTAGATTTTACAAAAGTGTCACGTAAATGTACGCTAAATAATAATTTATCCATATAAATTATATGTTAGGCAAATTTTACCACATTTCTAAACCGTATGAATGATTTTTGTCCAGGTATTAAATGCAACTTAAATCTGAGTTGAGGTTGTTTTATGAACAAATCAGACAAATATTGTTCTTTAAAAAATTAGGATTGTTTGATGATGTAAAATTGATTGGTCATGCCTACTTTTTTTCATTAAATGTATCTGAAAGTAAACCAGTTTTGAAAATAATGGCAAAAGCTTGAGCAAAAGAGTTGAATCTATTTCTGAGATATTTTGCAAGCAAGCACTTTGATGCTTATAAACTAATCAAAAATCTGCAAGCATAAAGACATATAACAGAGAGTAAATTTAAGTACAAGATCATTTTTAACTATCATAGCTCCTGGGATCTATTAATTATTTAAATCGAGTGTTCTTGTTATTTCAATAACTTTGATATACTTTTAAAATATAATTAATACCGCTATATTTAGGGATTTACAAAAATGCTGTTTAACCAGTTACTCTTGAAGGCGAGCACCTAGTTTGTAGTAATTAACTTTATGCGTCCTATGGTATATTAAAAATAACAGAAACCTAACAGCATCTGTTAGAAAACAAACATTTTAATAATAGTTTACTGGCAGTATATATTTATAAAATTATCACTGCTTGGAACCTAAGCGTTCCAAACTCATCAGTTTTAAACCATATCATTTGGAAAAAAATCTCTAACTACCCACTGATTCAGCTTTTCGTAAGAGGATTTTGCCAGTAGAACGTTCGCTAACGAAGATTGGTTTGGTTGCAAAGGGTGAACAATCCTCTAAAATTTGAGGGCGTGTTTACTCCAACAGTATTTATGGAAATATATAAATATAACATTTTTACATTTTGTATCACTAAAGCACTAAGACTCTCATTCTATAAAGTATATACATTCCAAATTAATACTTTATTTAAAGAAAAATTGGCTTTAAATAGCTATAACTAATAATAATATTAAAAGACTGGAACTAACAACCTTATATAAATGGATTATAGCACCTTTTTAAATGCTTTTACTTATAGTTTTTTAATTGAAATTATTTTTAATTTATAAAAAGTTAAACTTAGTTATGAACTTTTGAGGAAACCGTCAGTCTGACGCCCGTCGATCACATGAATGATGAAAATCTGAGGAAAATTATAAAAACTTGTCTTCAAATCTTAAAAAATTAAACGGTGAAATTAAAACGTTTTTCAAATTATTGCAAGTTAATCAGCTTTGCGAGTTTATTTTTACTGTAGCATTGTGAACGTCTGTTAAAATACAACAATAATTGTTTTTAATGTTAGATTCTTATGGTAATTTCAATTTAAAGGCTCTATGGAAGCGATATGTGTCTGCCGGCCAGTACTTGTAGTGTTTTCGCCTCAGCAAGCCTACACATATGCCACAGCGATTACAATTTAAAGGCTCTATGGAAGCGATATGTGTCTGCCGGCCAGTACTCGTAGTGTTTTCGCCTCAGCAAGCCTACACATATGCCACAGCGATATGTGTCTGCCGGCCAGTACTTGTAGTGTTTTCGCCTCAGCAAGCCTACACATATGCCACAGCGATTACAATTTAAAGGCTCTATGGAAGCGATATGTGTCTGCCGGCCAGTACTCGTAGTGTTTTCGCCTCAGCAAGCCTACACATATGCCACAGCGATTACAATTTAAAGGCTCTATGGAAGCGATATGTGTCTGCCGGCCAGTACTCGTAGTGTTTTCGCCTCAGCAAGCCTACACATATGCCACAGCGATTACAATTTAAAGGCTCTATGGAAGCGATATGTGTCTGCCGGCCAGTACTCGTAGTGTTTTCGCCTCAGCAAGCCTACACATATGCCACAGCGATTACAATTTAAAGGCTCTATGGAAGCGATATGTGTCTGCCGGCCAGTACTTGTAGTGTTTTCGCCTCAGCAAGCCTACACATATGCCACAGCGATTACAATTTAAAGGCTCTATGGAAGCGATATGTGTCTGCCGGCCAGTACTCGTAGTGTTTTCGCCTCAGCAAGCCTACACATATGCCACAGCGATTACAATTTAAAGGCTCTATGGAAGCGATATGTGTCTGCCGGCCAGTACTCGTAGTGTTTTCGCCTCAGCAAGCGTACACATATGCCACAGCGATTACAATTTAAAGGCTCTATGGAAGCGATATGTGTCTGCCGGCCAGTACTTGCAGTGTTTTCGCCTCAGCAAGCCTACATATATGCCACAGCGATATGTGTCTGCCGGCCAGTACTCGTAGTGTTTTCGCCTCAGCAAGCCTACACATATGCCACAGCGATTACAATTTAAAGGCTCTATGGAAGCGATATGTGTCTGCCGGCCAGTACTCGTAGTGTTTTCGCCTCAGCAAGCCTACACATATGCCACAGCGATTACAATTTAAAGGCTCTATGGAAGCGATATGTGTCTGCCGGCCAGTACTCGTAGTGTTTTCGCCTCAGCAAGCCTACACATATGCCACAGCGATTACAATTTAAAGGCTCTATGGAAGCGATATGTGTCTGCCGGCCAGTACTCGTAGTGTTTTCGCCTCAGCAAGCCTACACATATGCCACAGCGATTACAATTTCCATAATCTTTATCCATTAGTTTAGATTTGATGACATGCCTTGACAAAGATATTTTTCACAAATAAAATCTTTAATTTAAAGAACATTTCTACTTAAATCATTACATTATTGTTTAAGTCCTGTATAATAATTGTTTAATCACCTGAACTGTGATCCCTTGTTGCAATAGGGATCTAGCATTGACTATATATATATAGTCAATGGTTCTAGTTACAAACCGACCCTTTGATATATATCGGATGATTTTCTCTCCTATAGGAAAATACCCCCGTCGCAGCAAACCTGCATACTCAGCGAACTTCCAATGAATATATAGCATAACACATTAAAAAACTGAACAGGATTCATAAGAAATATATTCACAAACAAGCGATATTAAAAATATTAATTATTCTCCATAAGAATAACATTGGGGATGCGTACGCAGGTTTGCTGCAACAAGGAACTCAAAATAATTGGTTTTTATGCAAATATCTATAGAACTCATCTTAGTGAAGTCACATTCCAAGTTTCATCCATATACATTAAAAAATAAGCGATATATAAAATTTTAATAATTTTCCATAAGAATAACATGGGGACCAAGTACCTAGGTTTGCTGCTACGGGAACCATAGGTGAAAAATAGTTTTTTTGTGCAAACAACAATAAACCACAACCAGATGGTTGATTACGTGATGGCACAAATGTGGAGAGTAACATTAATGACTCTCTCTCTCTCCCTCCCTATATATATATATATATATATAAATTTTAACGAATAGTGTTTTTGGCATCTGGGAACCTCAAAACAAAAGTTATCATGGTCTTGGGCTTCAGTCTTACCATGCCACCTAATAGCTTCTTCCCTATAGAGGAAATTCGCTAAAAGGTTTTACTTATTGTTTTACGATTTATTGCAGTAATAAAAACATTTGACAAAAGTACCATTGGTTATTATGGAGGAAAACCTGATATAAAACTTTTAATTGTGTAATAAACGTATCCTGGAACTGTTGAATATTTCTTGGTAGTATACTATGAATTATGAAAGTACAGTAGTAAAAAAAAACACTTGTTTCTATTCAGTCTCGATAACATAATGAAACAGGTTAACCTGACCTAACACGCTATGGGTGGTCACTACCACATACCGTACGTGTTAGCTTATGTAGCTATTGACTTTACGTCCTTAATCTAGTTGGAATGCTGCACATCAATTTTGGTTCATATTGAAGATGGCCAGCCGAATAAACAAAACTAGCTAAAATACAAATTTAGTTAGAAAGCTAACATTTGAAAAAATAAAACAAACATTTACCACAGTTTCTTATTAAATATATTTCTTAGCATTGTGTCAATATATATCTTACTTTCTATGGTGAAAAATACCAGACCGCCCTAGACAGCGAATATTTTAAATGCAATAGGTTACTAACACTTATTGCATAGCACAGCTTACAGAGCTACATGCAATCAATTGAATACTAGTAGCCCGTCGCGGCTTCGCTCGCGATCATAGTGCAATATTATATTTGAAAAGTTAGATACATTTGTTAAAGCGCTTCAGCACCTGGAGGACCGAGATATGCTTGAAAAGCCAGCCAGTTTGTTAAAAATGCCTATCTTCACGGTTCCTCCAAGGCAAGCAGATTTACTTTGTTTATTTGCTCATTTCGTTTTATTTTGGACATGTCCGCTTTATATTTAATCATTCTATCTTAATTTGTAATGGTTCTAGACATTTATACATAACCTAATAATATATATATATATATATATATATATATATATATATTAAATTTATCTTATCTACACATTAATTCTAATCACTATTCTCACAAAAATCACATGCTGATACTTTACCAAGTGAGTGTTATTTTTAAAATTGAATGGTTGTTTTTGAACAGCTGTTAAGATTCTCTTTTTTTTATTTATAAGTCTTAACCCTAACCCCAATATTGTTTTTTTTCTAACAAATGTTTATCTACAACTATATTTTTCCGTGGATGAGGCCTAATTAGAACTTATTTCTTTACCCTCAAGTTTGATAGCTCCAACATTTGGAGGGCCCCAAAGCAGTTTTGGAACAAAGAAGTTTTGGTAGGGAAAGGTCGTGGTTTTATTCTGATGTATTAACTATCTTCCTAACAAATGAATGTTCAGGTCCAGTTAACTAATAACGGTCAGTGTTGTTTAAACTCTAATTTTAAGGACCAACGGAGCAAAGAACATAAGGGACGGAAAGTATAGGCCTACTTCTGCTTATGGTTCATTCACATTGCCTGCTGTCTTTATACCAATTAATTATTTGTTCAATCGGTCAATCGGGCATATCATTAATATGGGTTTTAAAGGTCTTTGGAACGGGAATAAGCCCATAACTGCTTTTTGGGATGGATCTATCTTCTTCCAAGTATCTGCTCGTTAACTCATGCAGTTTTTGCATGATGGGCTTAAAAACACATAACAAATTCAGCATTATAATCACAAAGAATACCAAGACAAACTGAGCTTTAAATATGAGCAAGGGCTTAAGTGTTTCCTATCAATGTGTCGTTGCCGTGCCGTTATTTTATATTGTTTAGTATACCGTTGTGGAGTAGTTATAAGTAAAGCACGTATTTCCTCCATTCTGTGGTAAAAAGATAAATTAGCTTATTAAATGCTCATTAGAACAAATATGGTGCATTCTTCAGTGAAAGGTTCTTTTGAGCAGTGACGGACCAATGGGTATAACACTATTGACGTACGTAATGATTTACAGAAGCCTAAAAGTTTCCTGTCCCACACGAAAATGGGCAAAATGTATTATTTCATTTGGTTCAGTATATTTTGTGAAATGCGGAACAGACCTGGTTCATAAACAAGCAAACAGACAAACAAAATTTAAATATCTCCGCTGAATACAAAATTTCGCTGCTCAAAGCAACAAACAAGAAACAAAACTTATTTTATTTATTTAGATAAATACATCCCTTACTTGTCACATTTGGTATTGCTAATAACCTGCCCATAATGCGTTATCAGCTGCAGTTCAAATATAATTATCCCCCATTTTAATCTTATAGGCAAAAAACCAACAGTCTCAAAGGCAGCCGTGCCCTTGAGAATAAAAATATCAAAAATAAAAAACCTTATTGCAAAATTAAAAACCAAGACGAATTTTTGACACTTTAAATATTAAAATTGTTCAAGAAATAAGGGAGGAGTTTCGTTGATATTATATAAGGATTCACGTATTATATATTATATAAAGATTTTGAAAAGATTATTTGATTAAGATTCTTGTTGATTGGTAATACAATATGTTAGGATTTAAACAGTTGTCTTTCTTCAATAATAATTAAAGCCTAATAAAGAATATACAGATAAAGACTATAGCTAAAAGAAATAGTTCAAAGTTCTTATAAATGGAAAGTTAAAAACATAAATTAGTAAACTTATTTAACCATCTTATTAAACCATTAATCAAGACACAAAGATAACTTTTATTTATCCATCCCTCTATTTTGTAACAGTTGCTCAATTATCTTATACCTTTTGAATGACTTGAATGTATAGAATGCGAGATTATGTAAGCTAGAAGGATTACACTCTGCAACTGTAAATAAAGTCGTAAATAAAGGAAATAGTATTTTAACCGGAAATATGTTATTACGTATATTACAGTTTGCCTTATTTTTTTACAAAAGTTTGAGCCTTTAATGGACGCATTTTGCAAGAATGTTGACATTTAGTGATGACATCACAGGTTTGACATTTGTGCTTGAATGTAACGTTGACGTCATCAACACTGTGATAACCTGCTACAAGGGAAGGGTATTTATTAATACACTCGTAAATACAGATGCACAATGATATATAGTTGGAGTTAAAGGTGTAAAATGTTACAACACTTCCAATATGTAAACATTTCATACTTTTTGGAAATAATTAGATGCAACTATGTACAACTATGTTTTTATACGGAAAACCCATCCTTTTCAATTTCGACAATAGTAAACTAAGGAACTATTAAAAAAACAGAAGAGTAAATAGTCTATTTATAATTATTTCGGTCTTTACATTTTATTAGAGCTGTTCTTGCGTAGCTTGCAGAACATTTTATAACCTGTAACCAATTATATTCATTAAAATCCCATTGATAAACGTATTATCACCTGTTTTGAGTTAGTTGGACCTGTCGCTGAAAGAATGCGCCACCAGTACGTTGACAAATAAATGGCATCCGCCCATTAAATGGTAATTTTTATGGTTTTGCATTATTTGCTTATTTTTTGCATTTAACGGTGAAGATAATCTTCAAACTTATGGCCCAATTATTTGTTTGGGTGGTAAAGTAAGTGAGATATGGACCTACCGACAAAAAAAATCACCATTGAGAAATAATATATAACGATTATAAATAATGCTGGGGTTGAACTAAAAGGCCAGAGCGAATGTTTTGACTCATATAAACTGTGAAACAGGCTGTTTTTTACATAATCTATTAATGTTTTAACAACAAAAAGCAGTCAAAAATAAATGTTATTGTAATTGTACATTTGACATTACCAATTGCCAAATTAACATTTGTATTAGTCAAATTGGAATTACTTAGTTAAAGTGATCTCGACAGACATAATCCAAAAAGGCAAACAATTTTTCGATAGCCTAATATAAATGTCTTCACTTTCACGGTGAATGAAGATTATTTATTGGTTTATTTTCATAAGTTGCCATTGTTGTACACCATTCGATTTTGTTACATGGTTATGATTTCTAAAATAAACAATGTTTGTACAAGGAAAACTAATAATAAAATAAATAAAAAACAATTACAAACAAATTAATGGTAGCCTATATTCAAAAAATATTATTTTGCTACATTTGAAAGTTTAATGTTAGTCATATTGTATTATGATTAGGTTCAAGACTGCACCCAGCAGTGGCCATTGTTAATTGGGCTATTACATAATGATTATGGCCAAACAATCAGTCTGTATTTGTAACAGGGCTACACAAGATATTACATTAAATCTTCACTCATAATTAATTTATAATCCCCTTAAAAATACGCTCAAGGTTGCGTCAAATTCTTGAACCAAAAGTGATAGGTTAACTTATTAGGGCTTGGGAAGACCAAGACAAATGCATTATTCCGGAAGGAGAATGATGCAAATTAATGTAAGTGGATTATTGTAATTTTTCTAAACTCCCAAGATTATTTTAACCTAAAAGGACTATTCGAATTCATGCTTGTGCTTAAATTGTAATATTTATTTTTGGTGTAAAGGTCGTAAAAACTTATTTTATACCTTTTTTGTGCAATGTTTTTACTTCGTTTATTCAGGGTTTGGTTTATTTTGGACATGAAGACTAGGCCTAAAATTTAATCCTCGAAACAATTTTGACCTTTATTTAGCAGTTTTGTTTTTAGTTAGGGGAAAATTAGAAAAATAAAGATGGGTATGCATTTTAACACCAAAACAGTACGGGTTTTTATAAGCGCAAATAAATAAGGCTTATCTTTTGTGATAGTTTATAACAATCGCATATCTTTCTAACAGATAAATCGAAGTTTTTAGTTAGTTTTTGTTAAAACTTTCTATCTTGTTAATGTACCGATTTTGTTCTGAAAAGCTCATTATAATACATCTTAAATTCCGGCGGACAGAAAATATAGTAACTAAAAGTTATAAGTCCCTAGTATTAAATCCCTGACTTCCCCAACAGTCTCTCAAACAACGCTGCCTTAGTAACTTAACCAAGAAGAATCACAACAGAGCGTCTAACTTTATGGTTATTCATATGTATCACGACTTTACATGTAAGTTTACTAACTTAATAATGATTCAACATTTTATTTTCTACACTTACCTTTTGTATTCACACCAAACGATCATTGTTTAAATTAGTATTGCTCTTGTATTGTTATGTGGACTTATCATAAACACTATAAAATAATTAGTTGTAGTTTTTTTAGAACGTATTTTTTTAATAAGTTGACAAATTATAATGTAGCCTTGGAGTTTTTTTGGAAATGTCATGGTAAGGAAACATTAAAAGTTTTTTATCTAATTTTCTCATGACACTTATTGTATGGCTCATAGTTTTCAGTATATATTTAATGATTATTCGAGAGTAGACTTAACATAAATATGAGTTACATTATCAAAAAAACCCTTGGCATTGAACGATTAATCTATAAAATACCTATCACACTCTAAATAAGTTTGCAATATTAAAAAAACCTAATATGAAAATAGGAACCAAATTAAATATTATACTTTATATCTAAATCAACATCATATTTTTCGTGAAAATATTAAAATATGGAGCGTTATTAATTACAATTACAGTTTTGAGTTTGTAATTACAATGGCCAGTTTGAAACTAAAATTATCATTGAGGGAGTAATTTGGGATAACAGAACTGTAATAACAAACCCGTTAAAATGTATAAAATATCATGTAAATCTTTTCATGTTAGTGATTGCAACAAATCTGCCTTATTCTGTCTATTTGAGAGGGAAACTAAGAAAATAAGTTGTCAATTAAAATCAAAATATTAAATAAGAAAATTTACTTACATATTTTCAAAATTGAAAACTTAGTTATGAAGAGCTCACACGTCACTATAAATTGGGGAGCGAGCGCGGCGGCGACACGGGGCAAACTGAGCGGTGAAGGGTGGTGGGGTGCGCAGGTCCTACATGAGTTCCTGGTCCTTACACTGCCCCTGGCCCTCAGTCCCTTCCGCTGCCCACTGTGACACGTTCCTGGGACTATTGAATAATCGCTCTTTGAGTTTATTTCTCATTACTTGCAAATTATTTATATTTGTAACTAAATGGCATTAAATAGTTGTAATTTAGAGTGTACATATTTATATTCTAACATCATTAATAACTACTAAATAGTGAAAAGTTTTACGGCTAATATATTTCTTACATCCCTCAGAAGATTGACAAGTCAATTTTGCAACCATTGTTATTAAAATAAGGAAAAAACATGTCACACTACAACTTATTTTTAAAATCTGCGTTGTGCTCGTTTCCATACATTGATTAATAATATAAATTATATAATTTTATTAATTTTTCTTGTTTACTTTTTTATAAATTTATTGTGTTGAAAAATTTTACATTTGCATTTATTTTTATTTAGTTGGATTCGTCGTTACTTAAATTTTTCGTGCGCACGTACTTAAAATTAAAATTTTCTATAGTATTTTATACAATAGCACAAATACCTGTCAACAAATGTAATGACATAGACAACGAATAGCAAGAGGAGCTGATTTTTAAGCTTTAATTTTAGTTTCACAACAAGTATTTTGATTTATTTAACAGTTGTTTTAATCATTTATGCTGCTGATAAAACTCAAGTATATTGATACTTAAAAGGCTGAGACGAAACTATAACATAAACAAACTGTACAACATAAAAACATATTAGATTCTTTTAATTATTGTTGGGTAATCAATACTTTTATTCATCGTTTCATTACTTTGGAGGTGGGAGTTTGATACCCCACCAGTAATGGTTGAATAAAATGTGAGAACATATTTTAGTGTTGCTGCTATTTTAGTGTTGTGTTGTTTAGTGTTGTGTATTTTAGTGTTGCTGCTAACGTCATTGGGACGGCTAAAGATTGGCAAATTATGAAACCGGAAAAGGTTGGATTGAAGTTGTGGTTAAATGTAGCTTAGCATATATTTAAACTATTACAGTTTTACATAATTTTAAAATAATAACACGACCAGTAGTCACCAAAGTGTGGCAATAAAATTATTATATTGCTCAGATTCTAAAACATAAACAGATGGTTTGCAATCGTTTGGATTGCATATAATTATGAAAAAGTACATAGGTTTATCAGTTATCAGGTTATAGGTTTATCAGTTATCAGGTTATAGGTTTATAGTTATACTGTTAAGGAAAACATTGTGTATACTATGAGCCAAGTTATCAAAGTAGATTAAAATAATTCCTTTATATTTTGAATAACGTTTTGTAAATTAAATTAATAAATTATATTTTTATGAGTTTTATTTTATAAAAAATAACCTCGCTTTGTGGAAATACAAGGAAATATTAATGTTAAAATAGGAAATAATGTTAATAAACGCATTTAATTGGTTAAATTTATACATATCTACTTCTGTAAAACTTATTTTCATGGGACTAGCTCCATGCAGATCTTAATCTATTAAAAATAATAGATTTGTTTAAAAGAGAAGTTTGCTTTAAAAGTTTCATTATGCTTGGTACTTTCTTAAGGGTCCAGAAAACTTTTGTATTCTAAACAAAACCCAGTTCCTCACTAAAGGTTAAATAGAAACTGTTTTGCAAAACTTTTCTGAACTCTCTGACTAAATGCAATAAAAATGCAACGTTTTATTGCTATTGACATTTACATTTAAATTCATTTACAGGTTTTACAAAGTTGTTCCACAACTGCGTCACTGGTCGAACAACCGAATTGAAAGTATGTTTCATGAAACAACTGAAAGAGACCATTTATCAATTTGCCTGAACATAATTAAATCCTTGATACACTGGCTAATGTTATTATACGAGTATTATCAGTAGCTTCCAAAATTGGCTTCGCAATATAAATTTAATCAGTTCGAGCGAAACAGCAAGCTTTGTGATTTTCTCTATAGTTTACTTGGGGTTTTGTTAAATTCCATGAGCTATATTAATCTGCACTTCCACAATTTAAGATGTTGGTATGGTAAAAAAGCAAATGGTTATTGTTAGAAAAAACCAAATTTACTGATGGTAAGTAACTGTTAAGAAATAAACGCTCCAATTATACACAGTACAAATAATTACATTATCACTTTTTCTAAATTTTTGCATAAAGAAGTCTACACTATCCCGCAAAGAAGAGTTCGACTACGAAATAGTTGTGTCGGCGTCTTACACAGAGATTACGAGATTAGGAGGAATTAAGTGAAAATTACCCAAAACAACAGCGAAGGCGGTTGAATAAATCAAACGGATTCGATATGAGTGAAATTGAGTTTCGGGTGTTTTATAAAATCGAGATTGTCATAGTTACTGTAAATGTAAGTGTTTGTATACTCCTTCCCAAGTAATTAATTATGATGATCAAACTCTTTTTGTTTAACGTATTTTTTATTGATAGCTTTATTGTTATTAGTTTAGTTCTCGCACTTAATTTTCGTATTTACTTATGTAGGAAGGAAACTATTTTTCATAAAATTTCTTGTTTACCATTTGAGACAAGATTTTTTATTGGTAATAATAATCTATCATATTTCCAAGCTTCCCCTATTTTTGGAAATATTTGGCTTTTGGGGTAGCTTTTGTAGAGCTATCCTTTTTGACTTTTTTTGGATGCAAATTAATGCTTGCAATGTTTTTTGTAAATATTATAATTCATTTGCTGTATATATTATATTTCTGTGCGCTTGGCCATTTGTTGGTTGGTGAATTATGTTTTGTATGTAAAGTTGCATACATTGTATTCGGTATTGTATTTTTTAAATAAATTTATGTATGTATAATATATAATCCTATACTCTAATTTGAGTAAGGTTTGCTTGCTTGCGACACGGATCTCAAAAACGGCTCCAACGATTTCCTTAAAATGTTGGAAATAACTGATTTCTGGGATAAAAATAAGTTCTAGGCAGGCCTCATCCCCAGGAAAAATCAAATAATGTAAACAAACTAAAATGAAAAGTTAAAAAATTTACATTGGGCTTATGGAGTTTCAAATAAAAAAAAAGAATTGTAACAGCTGTTCATAATCAATCAGGGAACTGTCAAAGTAATACTCTTGTTGTTTATGATTATTAACATGTGGTTTCCTGAGAGCAGAGATTAAAAGATTTGAGTGAAGATTACATATATAGAGTAGTGAAATAAATCACAGGGACATTGAGCTATAAATAACAACTGGAGTGACCTTAAAAATGTAGAAAAGAAGCAAATGAGTTACACAAATATGATTATCAGTAGGGCGAAGTGTGAGGTATTACTCCAACTCATCTAAACAAACTGACTTGCCTTCCCCCGAGCAAAGCTCGACCCCCAGGTACTTATTATTTTAAATGAGGACGTCGTTCGTCAGAAGATAATTTAAAAATATAAGGTTGTATATAGAAGACACGTTTATTCTATCTCAATCGGCACCCATACGGGTCTATTTCTCATAAAATTATATATAACGTATTGCAGGGTTAACGTATTACACATGTACTTCATTGACGTGCATATGACACGTTAATGGAGTACACCTTATACCCAATCTGAAAAAATATACAAAATGTAAATTAAAGTTTTGTTATATATAAGAAGGCAATTAATTACGTGATAAGTTGAAGACGATATCATGTTGGCTGTGCAGACGACGCGTTCGATTATTTTAATACTGTCAGTTTTCGAATTAATCGTTGGAAAACTGCTGTCCGATCAAGTTACTCCTCCTCGTTGAAGTAACGAGGTTTTCACGGATAAAGCAGATTATCGGACGCAGTCACTTCCAAAGCAGCAAGACCCACGTTATTTAAAATTAGTTGGTGAAGGTTAATGAATAAAATTATAAGGTCATAGAAAGGTTAAACAAATTTATTAAAGTTTATAAAGTGCCTACACTTTAATAAAAGTTATTCACTTCAACAACTAATACTTTATTCATTTCATACGCCTGTGGTCACATCAGTTGATTATTTGTTAGTAAACTGAATTAATTTTCAATGTTGCCCTTAATTAGCCACATGAGAGTATAATTTTTATTGTTCAATTTATTATTATTATTATTATTATCATTATTATTATTATTATTATTATTATCATTACTATTGTTATAATTCATACAATAACAATGAAAACTACACAAACGTCACAACAGAACCAGCTAACTGTTTAATGCATAGTGATTGGGTGCGACTTTTGCCAGTTTGGGTGGTTTCTCTCTTGGGAATGAAAACCACCCTACTGAGGCGCCAGGCTTGAGGAATGTACCCATAAGCCAGACTTGCTCTGAAGGGTTCGTACAGGAGGACCAAGAGAGCTTCCGGTTCTTGCTGTAACATTGCCGGTATGATAGCGTCCCCCCCAGGAGATTTTGAAAGGGCCAAACTTGCTGATGGCCTATTTAACTTTGGCCTATTAGATGCTGTCATCTGATGTCTGGGGGTTGCTTTGCCTGGACGTCATGAGCACCGATTTCGCCTTATGCAGTGTATTATTCAAATGATCATTCCAAGTCAGCTTCGAATCAATTTTTAGCCCTAGGTATTTGACTGTACCTGATACTTCAAGCCGTGCTGGTCCAAGTCTCAGCGGGGAAAGAGACTCCAGGTTCTTTTTCCTTGTGAACGGAACAACTACTGTCTTTGAGGGGTTTATACTTAGTCCCTCTCCAAGACACCAGACATTGGCATATTGAAGATTGACATTCATGGCATCAGAAATAATATTCGTGAACTATTAGGACCTTAGAACCATTAGAACCTTCCCTGTACCATTAGGAGTATGTCATATGCATAGCCCTGGACAGAGACGCCTCTGCCAGTGAGCTCACGAAGGAGAACGTCCACCACCAGGTTCCACAGAAGAGGCGAAAGCACACCTCCTTGCGGACAACCCTTCGTGGGTGCGATCACTATCGATTCACCTTGAAGATCGGCTCTAATCCGCCTGGAGCAGAGCATGGTCTCAATCCGCCTACATATAGCAGACTCAAGTCCACACCCACGCACCGCCCGGACCATGGCCGTGTAAGTAACATTGTCAAAGGCACCTTCAATGTACATGAAGGTGCATAGAGCGATTTACTTAGCAGCAAGGCTGTCCTCCACCCTTCTCACAAGTTGATGCAGGGCTGTTTCGCAGGACTTAGCAGGCTGATAGGCATGCTGGTTTCGATGAAGAGGAGTGCCTGAAAGCACTCCCATTCTTAGATGTCTTTCTACTAGTCTCTCCAGCGTCTTCAAGAGAAACGATGAGAGACTGATGGGACGAAATGATTTTTCAGTTGAGTAGTCTGCTCTTCCTCTCTTGGGAATGAAAACCACCCTACTGAGGCGCCAGGCTTGAGGAATGTACCCATAAGCCAGACTTGCTCTGAAGGGTTCGTACAGGAGGACCAAGAGAGCTTCCGGTTCTTGCTGTAACATTGCCGGTATGATAGCGTCCCCCCCAGGAGATTTTGAAAGGGCCAAACTTGCTGATGGCCTATTTAACTTTGGAAAGTGTGACAATTCGTCTGGCTAAAGCCCAGCTTCCACGATCAGCTCTTGGCCATGAGCCCCTTTCGCTGTTGCCGGACATGCCTAAACAGTCACTCTCAAAAATGCAATCTGGAAAGTGAGTCTCAAGAAGAAGTTTGAGACTTGCTGCTGCGCTGAGACTGTTTACCTCCTGTGTAAACCGTCTTCAAGAGTTCTTTTTGGCTATTTTGATCGCAAGGCTATATTCTGTGAGTGCCTTATAGTATGGTTCCCAGATCCGTTTGCAATTGTTATGAAGCTTCCTGACAACCGTCCTTTTGCGGTCAAGGTCAGCAGTCCACTACTTAGTATTAGTGCAACTCTTTCCCCGCCGCAATGGACAATTGTCCTGGAAGCAGCTTACGATTGCGTTCTGAAGATTAGAAGCAATCTGGTCCATGTCTGCAAAGCAGCTGGCCCTCCTACCTAATGATCCCAGTTTAGACAGGAGGTCAGACTTATAGGGTGACCAATCCATTTTCCTGGGATCTCGATAGCAGGGCGAGTCGCCCTCACTTTGCAGGTTAAAACAGATGTATCTGTGGTCAGACAAGGAGGCCTCGTTTCTTACGTGCCAATTGTCAATGACCCTAAGGACTGCTTCTGAACAAAAAGTAATGTCAATAACCTCACTTAGATTTCGTGTAACGAACAACGGACGGTTTCCGACATTACAGACATAAAGGTTCTTAGATATGAGAAACTGAAGAAGAGCCTCTTGGGTTCGTGTCGGTCTCTTCAAAGGAGTTGTCGTCCGCCAGCGCAGGATGACTCCACCAAAAGTTCGAGTTCTCTCGATGGAGGAGGTTCCCCGGAGTCGTAGGGCAAGTAAACCGAGCCCGCAATTGTGCTCCATTCCTTGCCTTCATATTTCCAGGTTATAGACACCGCAGTGAGATCTCTAGAACAGAATTCAGTGAGGGTTAGGCAATCCATACCTTTCTTCACAAGTATACACCTTCTGACATTTTTGAGAGAGGTACAGTAAATCAACGTACCCTTGGTATCGCCCATGCCTGTAACCCTTCCTTGGTGAAGCCATGGTTCTTGAATCAGCGCCAGGTCAAATCCCTCTCTGAGGAAGAACTGGCAGAAAGCAGCCGAGGCTGCTTTACTGTGGTGTAGGTTGATCTGGAGGACCCTGGACATTGTCCTTGACTGTCGTTGAGACAATTGAAACTTGCCAGACCAAGCACTCCTTGGGCACTCCTTGACTCTATGTTGGCACTAGAGTTGGCTGACCTAACAGAGTTGAAGCAGGCCTCATCCAGGAAACAGACGAATCCATAACCTTTTTGGTCTGGCTGAGCTGGCAGGACCTTCCATTCCTTCACCTTCAGGGTGGGGTTTTGCTTGTCGAGCATCTCAAGGACCTTTTCTGGAGTTTTCTTCAGAAGCTTCGGGTGCACTCTAAAGAATACCCTCGTTGACCACAAGATTTCTCTACTTAGTCCTACAATATCTGGGGATGAGTGTCTCCAGCCAACGCTTAGTTGCTTCGTTGATGCAGGATTAAGGCACCTTTTTACATGTAGGTGCCTGCAAACGATGGGGCGAAGCCGTCCTCTAGTGGTTCGAGCTCATCCAATGATTTCTGTGAGTCCCACTCCTGGCCTCTTTTGTAGGTCCTTCCGCCGAGGGAGGGGTGGCCATATTTCCCCTAGAGCGCTTGGCCGCCCTCGACTCAGCTTCTGGACCCACATTCGTGCCTGGAGTTTCACCCATCTTTGGTTTTTTGTTTTTTTCTTTGTGTCCCTCCGAAACCTCGCTGGGTCAAAAGCTTCAACTCTCTCAAGAAGTTTTGCCTGAATAACCTCCCTTCTTTGGGCAGTGGTGAGGTTCGGTCTCTTCACCCGCAGGCTGCTCAGTTGCTCTATAGCATCATCGAGCATCCCCGTAGATTTTGGTGTTCCTGGACTTCCGAGAAGCTCATCCTCCCCCTCCAGTGGGGCTGATGTGATTGAGCTCACATCGTCCATGTTGAAATCTGTAGAAGCCTTCTCATTGTTCATAGCCTCTTCATGAGAATGTATCGGAACCTCCTGTGTTCCTGATGCACTCATTTCAGGTTGAGGAACCTACCCTGACGGGGCAGATCCTGGTGGAATTGAGGACAAGGCAACTTCTGGAGTTGCCTCGAGGTTTGGTTCTGGTTGGTTTGTTGGCCTTGACAGTCCATGTGGTTCCCATGAGTAGCTAGGGAAGTGAAGTTGACCCGGACAGAGCCCCTCATGGCCGGACAAGGCTGTTTACTACAGGAGGGCACCTGGTATCCTGCAGGTACCGTTCGTGACACCATACAAAAGGCCTGGTGCCATCCACCCATCAGCACGGTCCACGTCACACCTTGGGTTGGCCTGTAACAGAGATAGAGGAAGGGGGAGGGAAGAATTGGGGTGAAGAGCAGGTTGGAGATAGCATGATTAGGAAAGCTGATCCGTGTGTACATAGATGGAAAGAACATGGATCAATAGGAAAGTCTCTGACACAGATGAAGAGTAGGGAGCAGAGTGGCTAGCTGCAATGGACAAGCCACCGGGTGGTGGGGTCGCCACATCCCTACGCCGCGATCATGTCCTTAATGTGGGTGACGTTTCCACCTTTCGTCGTCCTGGATAGGGAGAGGCAATTCCGGATGTTTCTTTGGCCTCAGACGGCATCATTAAACGGATTTCCGGCTGATGAGTCCTTGAGGACTACTCTATCAGCGACCATCAGGCAATCTCTTTCGAGATCAGCCCCACCACCAGCATCAGATTCACGCCTTCATACCGGACGTCACTGCGATGGAACGTCAATCGCATCAACAGCGAGACGTTGCGCGAGCACATCGCAGGCGTGATTTTCGAGAGCCCTGTGGGAGCGGAAGATCTTTCAACTCGTACCATGGGAGCTATAACGGTGGCATGTGTTGCGTCCATGCCTAAAGTCTGTTGCCGTCCGAGATGGAAGCCAGCTTATTGGTGGACTCCCGAGATTGCTTCTTTGAGGAAGAGGTGTCTTGGTCTCCGGCGGGCAGCGCAGCGCGCGAGGAATCCGTCAAGTCCGTGGCGCACAAAGCTGCAAAGTGGGAGCTCCGTAGGGCAATCACCAGGAGCAGGCATTGGTGCTGGATGGAGCTATGTGAACACGTCAATAACGACCCCTGGGGGACGGGTTACAAGCTTGTGACCCAGAAGCTGGGGGCGGGGGGGGAATCACCACCCACTGTCATGGAGCCGAACACCATGGCCGTCGTCGTCAAAACTTTGTTTCTGGTCCATCCAGTTCGCGCCGCAAGGGACTTTGCAGACGTAGGCTTCGTCAATCCTTTTTGACAGGAGGAGCTGACTAGCGCCGTCAATTCCCTGCGCAACAAGAAAGCTCCAGGCCCTGACGGAGTACCTTCCAAAGCCTTTAAGCTGGTTGAGGAAGCCAATTCCAGACTTCTTCTCAACATGTTTAACGCATGTCTCGCTGAGGGTGTTTTCTATTCCGCTTGGAAGGTGGCTTGCCTCGACCAAAGGGGAAAGGCGACCCTGGGCCCCGTCATCTTTCTGCCCTCTTTGCATGCTGGACGCGGCATGCAAAGTCTTAGAGAAAATGCTTCGAGCACGACTCACGGAAGCCATTGTTTCTGCTGGTGACCTCTCGCCACAGCAACACGGCTACAGGTCAGGTCATACGACGTTTGACGCAATTCAGGAGGTAGTTAAGGCAGTGCGGAGAGCGGAGGATCACAACCACTGGTCGCGTCGCGTGGTTCTCCTCGTCACTCTTGACGTCAAGAACGCCTTTAACTCCGCCCGGTGGGTCGATATGCTGTGGGCGTTTGAGCATACATTCCACGTCCCTGCCTACCTCCTGCGGATGATCGAGTCATACATGACTGACCATGCTCTGCTGTACGACACACTCGAGGGCCAGCGAAGAGTTGCTGTCACGTCTGGCGCAGCTCAGAGATCGATCCTGGAACCAGATCACTGGAACGTGTTGTGTGACAGTCTCCTGAGGCTTGATATGCCCGATGAGATCCGTCTTGTGGGCTATGCCGATGACGTTGCAGACCTTATCTCAGGAAGAAGCGTCAAGTTAGCTAAGCTCAAGCTGGATGTGGTGTTGCGAATGGTCTACCCCTGTATGCGGGATCACGGCTTGTCCCTTGCTCTCGACAAGACGCAGAGATCGTAGCTCTAACCAAGAAACGGATCGAGGCGATCATCCCGATGCAAGTCGGGGGCCTCGAGATCGAGGCAAAGCCGTCTGCGAAAAACTTGGGAGTGATGATAAACTGTAGGATGAGCTTTGGCGAGCAGATCCGGCGCACCGCCGACAAAGTTGCCAACGTCAGCGGACCACGTTTCAGCAAGCGTCGGCTGATTATGTCTTCAATTCCGTCTCCTGTACGGAGCCGAGGTTTGGGCTCATGCCCTTAGTAAGAAGTGCTACAGAAACTAGCTGTTGCGCGTTCAGCGAGCAGGAGCTCTGCGAGTCGCATCTGCGTATCGCACAGTCTCCGAGCCGCCCGTTTTCGTGATTTCCGGGGTTATCCCCGTCCATTTTCTGGCACGCAAGCGACAGGCAATCCACCGCCGGAGATTTGAGGCTGACAGAGCGATCGTCGCCTCCGAAGAACGCGAGCGCACTATTACTGAGTGGCAGCCCATTTGGGAGTTCCGAGTCGAGGGGTCGGTGGAACGCGAGACTGTTTTTGGACGTCCGCAAATGGACAGGTTTTTTCCAGCTTTGTTTGGGTCATGGGTATTTCAGAAAATTCCTCCACAAAATAGGGAAGTCTGACAGCCCAAACTATATATACTATCCAGGTGTCGCCGATACTGCAGAGCACACTATCTTTGCACGCGGCAGGTGACATAACCTTCGAGCGCCTGTGGAGTCTGAGGTCGGTCCTCTGGATCCAGGCACAGTCGTGGGGACAATGCTCCGTTGGGATGAACCCTGGAACCGGGTGGCACGCTTCGTCGAAATCCTACTGAAGGCGAAGAAGTTCGATCTGGATCGGCTTGATTGACGTCCAGCCCTCTGAGTAGTCCCTATCGGGCTAACGACAAGTGGCCTAGCCTTGATTATGTGCCGAACGTTTTCAGGCTAGTCCCTCGGTGCCGAGGGGGAGTTTTCATTGGGTGCGAGTCCCACACTACCGGTAGCTGTTGGTGTGCATAATGCATTTCCTCCTGCTCCCCCCTCCCCAAAAAAATATATATATTAGCTTCATGAAAACATATATTGTTAAATTATTTATGGCGAAATGCCTGTATTTAGAACTCCTTCTGTATGTAAAACGTGTTGCATTATTAAAGCTCTTGTATCTTGAACCTTATAATTGAAATATTGTCTGGAAATAAAGTTGATTTGCTTGATAAAAGATGTATTTATTGTTATGATAATGTGATGTATTTATGTATTTATTGGTATTGGAGTTGAACTTTAAGAAGGGATTGAAAGAGGTCAAGCCAATCTACAAGAAATATACAGTATAGAGGGATGAAGGGATTGTTTTAATGTCCCCTGGGATCGTCTTTACCTCAACGCGGGTTGTAATGGTGTTCCTTTCCAACTAATCATGCCTTTTTGTAAAATGTATAAATATAGAGTAAAAATGATGCCAATGCACATGATTTTTAAAATATTTGTTTAAATGAATTGAGCCTGTCTTATACTACTTACCAATACGCCCAAATATTCGACCGAACATTCTCCCGAAAGTTCTCTGAAAATTCGTCGTTGTTTATCAACAATATAAAAATTCGGTGTTCGTGCAGCTCTCACATTATTCACGAACACACCAAACATTCCGCCGAAATAGTTTTAGACAGGCTTAGTAGACTTTAGTATTACAAAAATGTTTGATTATTGTTAGCGAATTTCCACTATAGGAAAGAAGCTATTACGGTAGGTGGCATGGTAAGACTTAAGCCCGAGACCATGATAACTTTTCGTTTTGAGGTCCCCAGATGCCAAAAACACTATTCGTTCAAATTTATATATATATATATATATAAAACCCTGGCCTTCATAAAATAAACTCCATAATAAAAACGGCTTACTGCCTTCTGGAGACACTTCCAGAAGCTAAAGATTTTATGCCTACTCCACCTAGAGTCACGTTAAAAAAAACACCTAACTTAAAGGCGAAACTTGTCAGAACGAATTTTCCGAAACCAGAAACGAAAATAGAGATTGGATGCAAGCCTTGCAAGAAACCGCGCTGTGGAACCTGCAAAATTATGTGTGACTCTAAGGAATTCTGCAGTTCGGTTACCGGAAAAACATTTCCTATAAAGGAAAACATAATATGTGACACAAAAAATGTTATATACCAAATATCTTGCAACCATTGTGACAAACAATATGTTGGGCAGACGTCGAATCATGTAAGAATAAGAATGACAGGCCATCGTTTCGACATTTTTCACAAAGATAAGAACAAGCCATTAGCCCAACATATTGAAATTCACAACAAAGAAAAATTGAAGAGTGCTATTCATTGAAAGCGGTTGCAAAAATGGACATAAACGAAAGTGAGGAATACAACAGATACCAATTAATGAAATATGAGCAAGCCCATCAAATTGTTTTAAAAACAAGAAATCCAATGGGGCTTAATCTGAGATAAGACAAATTTGGTATCCCCCAGAAACTGCCCCTATAATAACTTTTTCAAGAACCAGCTGACAGCTGATTAGCTTTATTTACATTTACATTTTACTTTTATTTATATTTTTATTATTATGTGTTAGTTTTAATTTTCTGTTTTTAAGTATTTTCTTCCTGAAGAAGGGGTATAAACTCCTCCGAAATATAGAAGGAAAGCTTACAAGTCTTGTTTTTTAATTTACACTTTTAAAAGTATATATATATATATATATATATATATATATGTGTGTGTGTGTGTGTGTGTGTGTGTGTGTGTGTGTGTGTGTGTGTGTGTCCGTTACCGCGATAACTTTTGAAAGAAACACCCGATTTTGATGAAACTTGGCACAAATGTGGAGAGAAGCATTTATGACTTTTAAGTTCGAAAACCAGATCGATCGCACTATGGGAAGGGCGAAAAATCGCACTATGGGAAAAATCGGCTTTTTGCAAATTTGACCCCAAAAGTTAAAAACACTCAATTTTGGTTATAGCCATTTTATAGAGCTTAAAAAAAATTTAGTATTTTGAATCATCAACCTAGGTTCAGTGGTTGCGGATAAAATCCAAAAAAACGTGTCCCATGTTAATCTTATGGGAAAAAGGTTTTTAGATTTTTCTCAGGTAGTTTTACTAAAAACTTCACATTTATGTGTATTAATGTATTTAGCTCAACAAAACAAACATTTTGGTGTTTTAATCGTTGTTCTACGTCCAACCGTTGCAGAGATATTCAAAGTGCTAAACACAGCACGTTGTCCAATGTTATCCTTATGGAGAATAAATAAAATTCTATATCTCGATTATTTTGTAATGTATATTGATGAAACTTGGTATGTGGCTTCAACTAGTTGTGGTATATTGATATTAGCACAAAAAACAAGTTTTTTGTTGATAGTTCCCGTAGCAGCAAACCTGCATACTCGGCCCCCATGTTATTCATATGGAGAATAAGTAAAGTTGTATACCTCCCTTAATTATGAACCTAAATTAATAAAACTTGGTATATAGCTTCACCTGGTTCAGTTATATTGATAATTGCAAAAATTTACTTATCTTCATCGTTCTAGCAAACCTGCGTCCTCAACCCTAATGTTATTCTTATGGAGAATAAATAAAATACTATATATCACTTATTTATGGAGGTAATTTTGTGAAACTTGTTAAGTAGCTCTATGTAGTAGTGAGTCACATATATATGCATTGGAAATTCGCTGAGTATGCAGGTTTGCTGTGACGGGGGTATTTTTTATTACAAGTGATATTTTATTATAAGTCATTTGAGTCTTGGGCTTATGTATCGCGATACGCATATCTATTTCATTGTATCATTTTGGATGTATCGTGTCATTAGACTTTAAATGATATATCTCATTGACTGGGTTAGGAGTTTAAGCGTTATTTGTGCAAAATTATAATTTCTTATTTCCAATACGAGCACGTACTGACAGTGTAAAACCGACTCCGACATTTGACCATGGGTTCTCGGTTTCGTTTTTTTTTTGTTTGTTTGTAAAAAACCGGTAAAACCGACAACCGACTTCAAGAACCTAAACATCCCTAATATTCACCCTCCAATAAAATACTGTCACTGAACTTCGATCGTTGTAAAATTATGATCAGCTAAGTTTCGAAATTAAGTTACAATAGTCAAATTCCATCATGGATTAGTACAGGGACCCACCTATTTTTCTTTTGCCGTGACATTCAAATAATGGATGAAACTCACTTACAATGGCAGTGGTTTGAAAGCAGTTTCATGTAATGTTCCAGTCAATACCTCTGTTGACGAATAAAGTTAGGCAAATGTTTACGACCTTTTCATCGGGAAAACCGGTTCTATACATAGTTTATAATATATTTAACAACATTAAACCAAGTAATGGGTTTTTATTAAATCAAAATAAATTACGCTGTAAGGTGTTTAAAATACTTAACCATGTATGAAATAATAATCCAACATTATATAGACAATTGAGTAAAATAACCCATTACTGTTTTTGTGACACATTACAAGTTTTATTATAATCTACGGCAGCCAAACATGTGGTAAATATATCAATTTGATGCTAAGTTCAAAACGATTAGTTTTTTAATGTATGAAAATCGTTTACTTTGATTGCTTGAAAATAAAAATTAATAAAAATCCTCAACAGAATTGAAAATTATATATGTAGTAAATCTGGCAATGAAAAGACGCATCAGAATCGTGTTCAGCCTTATATTTGTTAAAATCGTAGATCCATCAGGTTATTTTATTTGTACTTAGTTATTTAGACACCATGATTTAAACATTTAGACACCATTTAGCTCCTTCTTGAAAGACGAGCTTTTGCTGTTGTACTTAAAACCTGTACTAATACAGGAAATACGTAACCTATAAGTAAGTAAAAACAATTTTTGAGAACGCAGCACTGCAAGCAAAGATAAAGTTTCAATCGCGTATATAACGGTATTCTTCGGTTTTCAGCGAACACTAATGAGGCCTACAGTTAGCTAGAATATATTGAGAGGCATCTATCACCTTGTCAATTCGTTTACAAGGGAATGTATTGAATTTGACGTTTGTGAGGTTAAGGAGAAGTAGTAGGAACGCCGACAATAATTTATACTGAACTTTGGGGTAGAAACTAAAATAAAACATAGCTTGACTCATCTAAACTGGTCGTTTACACAATTCCCGGAGTTTCAAGAGCACGGGTATTGTATAGCTGCAGTTCAGGACCAGCAGTAAGTGTAAACAGTTGGGATGAATACATTGAACCTCCACGCGACTCGAGTGGAAACTTACTCATAGTTGCATTAAACACGACTTTGTTGTTTCAGTGTCTTAAACAGTGAATTAATAATTTAGCTGTTTTGAGTACAAGTTAATAATGGTACTAACTTGAATCAAAATTCGCGAATGGATCATACGCAAAAACGTTACTTCTATTTCATGCACTCGAAAACGCTACAAACCGTAGTTTACTTAAATTTTAATATATTATTGCTTTAATGCGTTATTCAGTAGTCATAAATTTACATTTTACTAAACAGTTTTTTGAGATATTGTAAATTGTTTAGGGAGGATTTGGAACAACGCATACTAATCGTACGCGTATAATAAAAAATACGTAAAACATTCAGAGAAAAATATATACAGTCGTTACTATATTTAGTAAATAGTATAATATTTCTTTATTTAGTCTAAATAGCGAAATAATTTTCTATGATCATTGTTGTATGATAGATACACAATACAGTTAGCTCACAGATGCATTGTAAAGCCCGCCCGCTTTGTTTAAGTTTCCCTATTATCAGGAAACACACGTGGGAACAGTCCAGACTGGCTCTTGGAAACTCTTTCCGTACTTTACAACGTCGTGTCCCTACATTGTTACGGTCCAGTATACTAAATAACGTAGTATATTACATTTAACGGGTGTATTGTTTCTTTAGAGTGTCAAGTAATTCAATACACCGTTTCATGTAGTTCAATAAACGGTATTAGAAAATTTACACATCCTCCCTTTTAACACTCCCTTTTAATATATTGTATACAGTCTTAGGCCTATATTGTCCTTTTTATCATGTTTTGGTCATGTTATTATCATACTATTATTGAATACTTGAGGGAGGGCTATTCTTGATCACATAAATGAGTTTTTTTTGCTTCTATATAAGTTATTTACTTATTTGTATGTAATATTGTCGTATTGGTTATTTATTGTTATTGTCATTTATTTCTCGTGTATTCAACGTTTGATATCGTATTGTTGTATTTACAGGAAATTTGTTACATTATCATTAATTTAAGCATAATACTGTAATCGTCAGCGTTGCCGTTGGCGAATAAATAAGTTCTAAAATTGGAAACATTTGAAAAATCAATCTCTATCTAAGGGTTAATTAGGGAGAGATCGACAAAAAGTCACTCGACTAGAGTTATAGATCCCCGAAATCCGTAGCTCATGGTGATCACCGTTCTTTGATATAGGACCATCCGGTCGCCCACTAGAACATGAATTCAATGTTTTAGTGTACTATTTTTCTTAAAAATTTCCGTTGTTTTCTATTTGTTTGAGGGGGTTAAAATTTGAAATTGTATCTATTAGAAACTTTGTTATGGTCTTAAGTACAAGCTCCGTTCGTGGCACAGTTTACGTCCCTAGCTTTTATAGAAGAGGTCTAGAATATGAACTACTGGATGAATCAGCCGGACACATCAGATGTTAGATAATAATTCAAGTATACAATAAATAACAATATAATATTCTAAAATGCTGAAGATTGAGCGGTTAGATTTTGGCAGTTAAATGGTTGATACAAATTAAATGTAGGATTAAAATACAATGTAGAATTAGTAACATTAAATAAACAATAATATAGAAATTAAAATAACAAGAACGTTATTGCTCTATTTATTCAATGTCTTGCAATATGATCTAAATTGGGGACTGGGAAATGAGATTTATTGATTCATAAAAATTGTCAATATTAATATATACATGGGCTGCTAAAGTGTAATTGTGGGTGGCATGAAACAAATACCTCTGACATCCAAGTATATCGGCGGGCTCATATACATTTAATTATTCTTTATATTATAAAACAGTTTTATATTAAACTAGCTGTTACAGCAGGCTTCGCCCCACAAATGGTATAAAAACTATGACAGGTATGTGTGCTTCATTCTATGGTTAGCCCGTGGAACTACTACGAACAAAGATCAGCTGGTTTGTATTTTCATCAGCTCAAACAAAAATGAATGTCCAGAAGGAATACATTTGAACTTTGTCGGGGTCTCTGGCGAAGCCCTAAGGTCAGATCAGGATGAAAACCATGCCTTAAGAACCCGTGTCAAAGATTTCAAATCTCTAGGTACATGGGAAGTAGAGAATTCGTGATGAGTGAGAGAGTGAGGGCTTTTCCTTTTATAGGTATAGATAATCGAGGATACAAATTACAATTCAAAATTCTGAATTCGTGTTTTATTAATGATTTAAAGTTAAAAATAAAACAAAATAAACTCACTTAAATCTTTCTCCAATAGACATTTTAAATTGCAAGTTTCAAAAATCAACGCATGCAGGTCATGTATTTGATGAGGGGCGTTTCAAATATAATGAACGACATTCAACACAGGTTCACCCTCTACTGCATCTGTGACATTTCCTCAATATGCAAAATGTTGGGGTTTGGTTATAAATACGAATTACTATGCTTACTATGCTTTGGGGCTTCTTTTATAAGGACATTTATTTTTAATCATTTGTTACTGAACCACAGAATTGACTCCAAGCCTTAAACAGTAAAAATGGATAAAGATTTATATTACATTTTATAATCTAAATTTCTAATAATGTCTTAATTACTAGCTTATCTGTATGCTTATTTGTTATGATTATATCTGTAAACCACTTAGGACAAACCTAGAGATAGTCTGCATTTAAAAAGGATAACAAATCAAACAAACAATATAAATTGTGCGATTTTTATAGAATTCGTTATATAGTTTTAATCTAACTATATATTTTGATGAATTTATATTGTTGATTATTTAGGCCACCTTTCCCGAAAAACCGCTATAAACCCGATACAACCTTCAGTTTTTACTGAGAAAATTGCTTCAATTAATTAGTCCTTCTGTTTCCTAACAAACAAATAAATTCCTAGCTGGATGTCACTGATAAATTTGGGGTCAGAATTATGAGATTTAATGTTACAAAGCTGAAACGTTAGTTATAATAGTTACTTAATTTTATAAAGCTGTTATGAGAAAACCCCCCATATTTTAAAAACAGTAAAACTGAATTTATCACCAGGTTGGCCGACCCCGTAGTCATTAGCTCTGACAGAATTGACACAGACAGGTAATAAATTCCAGCAGTAAAATTCATTGCTATATTATTTCCTGGAAAACCTTAAAATATTTTAAATTCCAATGAGCACTTTTGTATTATTAATACTATTACATACAATGCATAACTTTGGTGTACATAGTGGAAATACCCAAACTTTAGTAAGGTAAAAGTCGCAGTTTAAACAATTTTCAAAACATTTTTGTCTACTGTTTTAAGCTAGTAACCAATAAAAGTAGTTTTTAACTTGTCTGTGACATATACTTAGATTACGATAAAGGATTATGTAATCGCTGCAGGCATTGCGCTTATATAGTGCAATGACATGCAATAACTATAGCATACAATAACATGGTATTCGGTATCGAGTTCAAATGCATTTCAGAAAGAGCTATGACGCATTTAGTGTTATTAAATATGTAGAGGTTTTTACTTGAATTTAGAACTCATGAATTAATCATGTGCTGAATTAATGATTGCAATTTGCTTTAACATGAAGCATACTTCAATATGACTACACCCATATTTGATGATAGTTGGTCAGTTATCATTTATTACTTCTAGTTCCAATTTACTAAGTGTTTTTAAACGTATTATCAGATGACTAGTTTATTCTTAAGAATATATTTATTTTTTCATTAGGAATTTTAAGACTTTTTGAAATAAATGCATGATTTATTTTTCAACTCATCATGAACTTTTTGCTTTTACATTTAATTTAAACAATATATTAGTTTATAGTAAAATACATTAAACAAAGGCAAAGAGTACAGCATTTTCAAGGTTCATAACAATTTTTCGGGAAGTTCAGTAATTAACAAGAAATAATTTCACGATTTAAAGGTTCGATTAACATTATATACCTTTTATTCCTTAGATAAAACCTTTTCATGTGTAAATAATTAAATATTAAAACATTTAATTAACGATTCATATTTATTAAGTAATATTATTCAGTAAAGTTTACGTATTTTAATCAAAACACATAAATACAACCATAGCGTATTATACCGGAATATTCCGATAAATTCTAATTGTACTAAAGAAGTGTAACTAAATCATAAAAATGTATTTTGATATACTTTAAAATCTTCCGTTAAGGAGCTCACAGTGACTCTTGTGATTTCATTATTTATTAAGTAATAAATAAGCTCCAAAACCTCTGACAAAGACTATTTTAAAGTTCTAAATTATTAGCATGGTGTGAGTGGTTTAGCAATGTGTTTTAGCTATTTAAAATTTTAATAACATACATCCTATGAAACCGTAATACTGTAGTAAAAATTCAAAACCCTTTTTTAAAGAAAGAGGTGATATTTCCAAAATCGTTCTGATATAATGAACTAATAAACTCATATAACAGTATGTTAAAAATCCATACACAAATTTTAATGGTTTACAACAAAGGGGAACATGTAAAACCACTTCTAGATCTTAAAGGTTAAATTCATGATTTGGGCTGTAAAGTAATGCAGCTAATGGAATAGAAATACAGTTAAGTAAATGATATAGTAAACAGCAATAACGGTCTTTATGTTACCATCAGCAATTTAACCTAGTTGTTGCCTAGTTTCTAACCCAACAGTAGCTTTAATACTCGAAACATATTCCGGGCTGGCTATTTTATAGTTAGCATTCAGCAGGGACATAACGCCGTTTACAAGAACCGGCATCATAAAATGCATGAGTTATAGATAGTTTTCTTACACATACGAACATTAATTGCGTACAAATCGAAGCAGTTCATTTATGTTCGTAATTATATGAATTCCAGAACGGTCAGTTCAGAAATCGGGTTAGAAGCTTGCTTGTGGAAGTGGATAAAAGCGAATGTGAAGGCAAATGTTGAAGGGAAGGCGGATGAGTTGAAAATCTTGTTTCCATGCAAGCGCTCGGTTGCCACAATACCACAACACAGTCTAACCTCCTTCTGTGCTGAATATTCTGGTTAACTTTTATTTGACAAGACATGATAAATAAATTAATTTTGCTTATCACTAAATAAATTTTGCTTGAATTTATTGGTTCATAATTAAAAATATAAAAAGATAAATATTTGTTTCCAGTATTAGCACCAGTATTTTTCTATAATATAAAATAGTTAGTACTTCATTATGCTAAACGCACTATAAGATTACTAATATATATATAAACTTACTTAGTACTTAGTAAGTCTCTTGTAAACTCACTTATATATATATAAGTACTAATGATATATATATATAAAACTAGCTGATTCTTGATCCCCCCACGGGGATATTGCAATCTAAAAATTTAGATATTGAGAAAATTGTAATACCGTTATTATGTGCTTTTAAACACAATCTTAAAACTAAAATATAAAAATCGTTTTTATATTTCAGTTAGTGTCTTTATGAAAATTAGAAATACGGTATAATATTTACAAACATTTCCTAGATAAACCATTAGATAATTTCCTTATGCTAAATCATCGAAATATATTTTTAATCTGATAAGATAGCAAAGACATAGAACAAGCTGTTTCCCTAACTTCCTTAAGTGAATTGAACAGAAAATATGAAACTAAATTATAATAAACCAAACATAATTAGTTACCTTGGTGCCAAGCTTAGTTTGGAGGCAGGTCACATGTTAGTACTTTACCACGTGATTGCTTAAAGTACTTAGACCTTCATTGGTTGATTGTGATAGGCAGTTATGACTATTGTTTTATTTAAACTATTGTTTTCGTATTGTTTTTCAAATTTGTTTACAAAACTTCTGAGTGCTATAACAATTTTCAAAGTTCAAATATTTTAGCAGGATTCCGAGATCCTTTTTGCACTCAGATACATTGATTTCGTTTAAAGAGAGGACATGTATAGACATCTGTAAGCACTAAGTATAATAGTGGAATATTAAATTGACAGTTGGCCTGTAGCCGATGCGTGGATGTACGCTGTCACTGTTGCCATTTTTTCAAAGAGAAATATCACTCGAATTTTATTCCGATCAGCTGGTGTGGAGTTTTGGCAATGCAGCACCAGTGCAGCACTTCTAGTATTGGCTGATCTTGGATGATAGACTAGAAAACCACGTCCTCAACTTCCACTTTATTCATCCGCTATTTTAAACTATATTTCTAATGCCAATAAAGACGCTAGCCGAAAGCTAAAAACTATGTTTTCCTCTTATATCTAATTATATTTAGAGCATGTCCTGTTGATATTTCTTGTTGGTTACTGTTTGGAACAATAAAAAGCAGTCCTGGTTATGTTATATCTTTATACACAATGTTAAATATTTATTAATCAGGCTATGGGCCCTCAACAAATAATCATGTGTTATGATAGAAATGTTTACATGTAGGAATTTTTAATGTCTTTAGGATGGACACTGTATTGGTGTTAAATAAAGTATTCCACTGTGTATATTATGATTGCGTACTGATTTCACGTATTTTATGACTGGTTATGGCCCAGCCCATTTTAAAGCAGATTAGTTTTTCGCTATTAGGTTTGTTGTTTTGATTTTGATCTCGTTCGCGTGAATCATTTTACCGAGATGGATACCAGTAAAGTAATGAAATTAGTGGATGCAGGCAGCTGGAATAGTTGGAAATTTCAAGTGAAAGTGTCACTGAAGGCCAAGGCATATTTTGAATCAGCAGATGGCACAAAAGTAAAGCCGATACCGGGAAGTAACAGTTACGAAAAGAATTTACAAAGTTGGATGGAAAAAGATTGTAAGGCCCAGGAAATTATAGTTTCACGTCTTGGAGACGGTCCGATGTCTCACGTCTTGAGCTGTGAAACTGCTTCAGAAATCTGGTCGAAGTTGAATACAGTTTATGAGAAGAAGAGTGAGATAAGTCTTCATCTATTGCAACAACAGTTTTTCAACTTGAAGTTCAGTATTGGAGATAATGTAAGTGATTTCTTATCAAGATTGGAAGAGATTGTCACAAAGATGGTGCACTGTGGAGAAAAGGTGTCTGAAAATATGATAATGACGAAGATACTAATGTCTCTACCATCATTCAGCCATTTTTTTAGCGCTTGGGAATCGGTACCAGTTCAGGTGCAAACAAATGAAAAACTGACAGCGCGCCTTCTAGTAGAAGAGGAGCGACTGAGGCATGGGTAATTTTCATATTCAGAACAAGTCAGCATTAGTAGCAACATCAAATAGAAAGCTCATTTGCTACAAGTGCGGAGCAGCGGGACATATAAAAGAAAACTGTAAAAAGGTACAACAACCCTCTGCACCTCAGGTACGTTGCTATTACTGCAATAAATTGGGACATTTTAAAAGGATTTTTTCAAATTCAAGCAGTCCTTACAAAGTAAAGGTAGGTCAGGGAATAACTCTAGAGGAAAGGAGGAAACTTCCTTGATAACAACAGCATTTATTAGTGACTATTGCAATAATAAATACCCCCGTAGCAGCAAACCTGCGTACTCAGCGAATTTCCAATGCACATATAAGTAACTTAATAGCACATAAAGCTGCATACCAAGTTTCATCAACGTACATTCAAAAATAAACGATTTATGGCATTTTAATTATTCTCCATAAGAATAACATTACGGCTGAGTACGCAGGTTTGCTGAAGCAAGGAACAACAAAAAATGGGGTTTTATACAAATATCAATATAACTCAAGTAGGTAAAGCCACATACCAAATTTTATTAATTTATGTTCATAATTAAGGGAGATAACACGTTACTTATTCTCCATAATAATAACATGGGGGTGAATACGCAGTTTTGCTGCTACGGGAACTGTCGGCCAAAAAATGTTTTTTAGTGCAAATATCAATAGACCAGAATGATATGAAGCAATGTATCAAGTTTCATCCGGATAAGTTGATAAATAAGCGAGATATACAATTTTTCTTATCCTCCATAAGAATAGCATTGGACAACGTACTGTGTTTAGCACTTTCAATATCTCTGTAACCATTTGACGTAGAGCAATGATGAAAACACCAAATTATGTGTCTTTTTAAGCTGATTCTAATGAAAAAAAAAACTAAAATTTAACTTTTTTCAAAAATTATTTTTAAAAAGCTTAAAAAAACATTTTTGGGGTACAAACCCCCCTAAAATACCCCTTCGGATAGGTCAGGTTTTCGAACTTAAAGTCATAAATGCTGCTTTATACGTTTATACTAAATTTCATCAATTTCGGATTATTTTTACGAGATTTATCGTGCTCACGGACACACATATATATATAAAGACAAACACAAACCGGTGGCCTTACACGCTGTTCAACATAATGCTGAGTTTGAAGATTGTTTCCATCTTAAAGCTATACACAAAATCCAAAGTGTTGAAAACAAAGAATTAAATGACATGAATTTGAGAACAGTCGAATTGGCTCACCAGTTAGTTTTAAGAAAGAAACAACCTCATGGACTACATTCGTTAATTTGATAATTTTTGGTTCCTTATTATTTCTACAGTATCAAAATAGTTTTATTCCACATCATCTGATCTTAACCAAATGTGTAAATAACATATGATCTGTTGTTTTTGTTTGTCATTCACTTTTTTATTTATTTATTGATTTATTTGGACTTTACCTATCGCTTCTAGTGTTTCAAACTACACTACGTTTTGGGAGGTAAGGAAACTCCTCCCGTTCTCAAGTGAACCCTACTTACATCTAAATATCAAGTTCTTACACCTAACTAACCTAAATTTTTTTGGATTTTCTTAATTTTTTCTTTTACATTTTAATTACACTAACACAAAAATAACAAATACATATACAAAAAGTAAAAAACAATACACTAACACAACATTTACATACACTAACAAATGGAAAACTGACTATATCGTTGCCTCCAAGCTGACGGCAAACGCGGGCAACCTCACTCTCACGTCCACTCACCATACTCACGTTACTTATTCTCCATAAGAATAACAGGGGGGTGAATAACGCAGGTTTGCTGCTACGAGAACTGTCTGTCAAAAAATGTTTTTTAGTGCAAATATCAATAGACCAGAATGATATGAAGCAATATATCAAGTTTCATCAGGATAAGTTGATAAATAAGCGAGATATACAATTTTTCTTATTCTCCATAAGAATAACATTGGACAATGTACTGCTCACGTCCACTCACCATCAGATAGCGCACTCGACTAGTGGCTAGCGGTAGTGCCGTTACCCCCACCTACCGCCAGGGGCATGTGACGACATAGCTGTGGCTACCCACCCGTCTGTGTCGACGGGAACATGACACGGAAACCAAAAACTGCACGATTCCTCCTAGAATGCTACACGGGCACTCGTACTGCATGCCTCCAAGGTGAGCATTGGGAACTAGTCATGCAATCAGGTGGCCGTGTTTCCTCTAAGGGCGATCACGGACGCATGTGTCGTAGCCACATTGGATGGACTCTAGACGCGGGAGCAACTGAAACACAAGGAACTGACGTGTGTTTGTGGGGTGATTTTCGACTGAAATGGTTTTTAATTAAGGAAACCCATAGTGGCCTGATATAAATTCTACTCTGACTTATCGGATTTTCATGTAATTTAATTAATGCCCCTTCAACAAACTTTCTTGTATAATAGTGAGACTCATGATGTATAATTTTTGCCTCTTCCCAACTAAATTTATGATCATTTTCCCAGGCGTGTTTCGCCAATTTAGATTTTACTGTTTCGCCATTTTTTTTGTTTCTTTTATGTTCGTTTATACGAACTTTTAGCGGCCTTTTAGTTTCTCCTATATATTCACCCTCACATTCACATTTGATACTGTAGATACAGTTTTTTGAGGCTTGTTCTTCATTTTTCGGTTTTTCTATAGTTACCGTAGTTGCTGTCTCAAAGTGTTTGACGATTTAAAAGCTGTTATGATCTTATATTTTCTAGCAACTTGCCTTATTTTTTCCGACAGTTTTGGGACATATGGGATGCTTATGAAAGCTGTTGGTTTTCCACATTTGGAATAGTGTTTGGCTTTGTCCCCCTTTCCTTTTTGCATCTGTTAATTATTTTTTGAGGATAACCATTGTTTTGTAACTCTTGTGAAATTTTATTGTGCTCCGCGTCTAAAGTTTTCTTTTCACAACAAACTGATTTGGCCCTGTCGAAAAGAGAATAAGCTACTGGTTCTTTGACTGATTCACAGTGGTTTGATTTGTAATTGAGGTATCGACCTGTATGTGTTTTCTTTCTAAAAATTTCTGTTTTAAGGGCGTTTCCATCTTTAACTACATTTACATCCAAAAATGCTAGTTTTTGTTTTGTTATTTTTCTGTTGTGAGTTTAATTGTTGGTGAAACTTTATTTAAATGCTCAGCAAACTTGTCTAACTTTTTATCGCCATGATTCCAGACTGCAAAGACATCGTCAACGTACCTCAGCCACACTTTTGGTTGAAAAAAGCAGACGCAATAGCTTTCTGCTCGAATTCTTCCATAAATATGTTGGCAAATATTGGTGACAGAGGCGATCCCATTGCCATTCCCTCATCCTGGTGGAAGATCTGGCCCTCCAATTCAAAATAATTTGACTCAGTACATAATTTAAGCAATTCCTTAATTGCATTTAGTGGGATTTTGGTTCTTGTGTTCAAGTTTTGGTCATTGTGTAACCGTTGTTCAATGATTTCTAGTGTTTGGTTTACGGGGATATTAGTGAAAAGGCTTTCAACATCAAAACTAACTAATATATCCTTGTCTGAAATTTGCATGTCTTTTGTGATTTCTACAAAATGCTTTGTGTTTGTTACATGTGAATCAGTATTTCCTGACAAAGGTTTGAGTATGGGCAGGAGAAATCTACATAGTTCTCTACTTGGGGAGTCTCTTGAACTAACAATGGGTCTCAGAAGAACACCTTCTTTATGTAGTTTTGGTAGCTCATACATGTGTGGAGTTTTTGAGTGGTGCAGTATAAGTCGTTTGCGCTGTGCGTCTGTAAAAAATTCCTTGTGTTTTCTGAGAGTCTTTTTGATTTTAGTTTCATAACTTTTAGTTGGGTCCTTCTTTAGTAGTGTGTATTTTCCAGCTTTAAGAACATCCTGAATTTTATGCGAATAATCAACTTTATTTATTAACACAGTTGCATTTCCTTTGTCGGCTGGTAAAATCTTTAGGGTTTCTTCCTTTTTTAAAGCATTTAAGGCCTCTTTTTCATTTCTTGTTATGTTCGGTTTCACAGGTTTTACATTTTTAAGTGCCGCACTGGCCTCACTTCTGAATTGATCAGCTACATGCTCAGGGAGCTGGGGTGTCACCGATTCAATACCAATAATGAAATCAAGTACGTTTACGGCTTTTGGAGCTACAACAAAATTTAGGCCCTTAGAAACTAGTTGCATTTCGTCGTGAGTCAGTGTTTTGTCCGAGAGGTTGACGACCACTTGGGGCGTTGCGGAATTCGTGGAATTTTCCACTTGCGCCGCTAAGCCCGGCGTGTTCAAACTTTCTCTTTCTCTACTGTCCATTGCTTTCAAGTGATTTAGCTTCTTTATTTGTGATTGTTTATTGGATTCACTGTGCCTATCAGCAGATTTGTTTAAGTTTTTTTTAAGATTTTTTCAAACTCTGGACCTATTAACTCAAACAATTTGTCTGTTTCTACTTTTACTTGAGTTTTGAGTTTTTATTTGTTGCTCAGGTGAAAATTAAGCCTATCTTTCATTAGTTTTTGACTGGCTGTTGATAACATCTTTTTCGCTTTGTGGCTGTAGTAAGGATATTTTAACATGAGACCTTTGAAAACGAGTCCTTCTTTTTTACATTTGGTCAAATACCAAATACCGTGACATGATTATTTTCTTTAGTAAGTTTAATCTTAAGTTTTTCTAATTTTCTGATTTTTTGTCTGGTTCCGGGTCCATACCGTGAATCAACTGTATTTTTGAAACTCATAATAGCGATGGATTTGAATTTATTTGGACTTTACCCATCGCTTCTAGTGTTTAAAACTACACTACGTGATTGCATGACTAGTTCCCAATGCTCACCTTGGAGGCATGCAGTATTCTCTATGAGAATATCGTACGAGTGCCCGGGTAGCATTCTAGGAGGAATCGTAAAGTTTTTGTTTCCGTGTCATGTTCTCGTCGACACAGACGGGTGGGTAGCCACAGCTGTGTCGTCACGTGCCCCTGGCAGTAGGTGGGGGTAACGGCTCTCTCCCCTCCACTACCGCTAGCCACTAGTCGAGTGCGCTATCTGATGGTGAGTGGACGTGAGAGTGAGGTTGCCCGCGTTTGCCGTCAGCTTGGAGGCAACGATGAAGAACAGGTAATGTATAGTCAGTTTTCCAGTTTGTTAGTGTATGTAAATGTTGTGTTAGTGTATTTTTTTACTTTTGTATATGTATTTGTTATTTTTGTGTTAGTGTAATTAAAATTTAAAAGAAAAAATTAAGAAAATCCAAAAAATGTAGGTTAGTTAGGTGTAAGAACTTGATATTTAGATGTAAGTAAGGTTCACTTGAGAACGGGAGGAGTTTCCTTACCTCCCAAAACGTAGTGTAGTAGTGTAAAACACTAGAAGCGATAGGTAAATTCCAAATAAATCAAGAAATAAATTCAAATCCATCGCTATTGTGAGTTTCAAAAATACAGTCAATTTTTGTGCTTGATAAAGAGAATATCTCGAAATATTGCAAAAAATGGTGTTAATTTCTTAAATTAATATATAAGAAATATATATATATTTCTTAAAACCAGGTTTACATACCTTTTCCTGGTTTTAAATTCTAAACAACAGTTCAGGAGGCATTTTCAAAATGAATAAAATATATATATATATATATATATATATATATATATATATATACAGTTTTGAACGAATGGTGTTTTTGGCATCTGGGGACCTCAAAACGAAAAGTTATGATGGTCCCAGGCCTAGGGTATTACCATGCCAACTACGGTAATAGCTTCTTCCCTATAGGGGAAATTCGCTAAAACACATGTTGTTATTTGGGCACTGGGGCTACTGAACATCTATGTTGCAAAAGAGATGGTTTTGTAACTTTGAATGAATTTAATTCAGACAAATAGGTTCGTTTTGGAGGAGGAGGTTTACTTAGAGCTACTGGTGTTGGTAATATTAAAGTAAAATCAGAAATAAAAGGGGGCGATTCCTTAATTGTTACGATACAAAATGTTCTCTATGTCCCTGGAATGACGGTTAATTTATTTTCAGTCTCTAGAGCTCTTGATAAGGGGTTTCATTTGACGTCAGACAAAGAGGAGGCTAAGATCTGGAATAAAGCTAATCAGGTTTGTACTACAGCAGTTAGCAGTTAGGGACGGGAATTTGTTTAAAATGAATTTCAAGCACAGTTCAGAAGGAGAAGTTAAAGCAGAGGCTGCACATTTATCTGGGAAATCGACAAGATTGAAGATTTGGTATCATAAGTTGGCTCACCAAATTATCGCTCATGTAAAGAAGGTATTATCTAATCAGAACATTAATTTCACGGGATCTGGGCTGTTTTGTGGCCCGTTTGTTTTAGGAAAACAAAAAAACCCACATTTTCTTCAGTTTCTTAAACATATTCATTTTCTGCTTCTTGCTCATCATTGTTTCTCGCTGGTTCTTCTCCATTTTCTACTTATTTCACATCATCATCAATCCAGTATCCTGCGATGATGCGGTGAAAGGAAAAAATGCAGAGAGATAGAAACAAGCAGTATCGGAAGAGTTGAAGAATTTATAAGATAACAATACATAGACTATTTTAGAGCGACCTGAGAATGTTCCTTTCATTAATATATATTATTATTATTAATTATTGTTATTATTATTATATTAAGTGGGTATTTAAAACCAAGAAATCTGTAGATGGTAAGACCAATATTTTTAAAGCTGGACTAGTAGCTCGGGGTTTTCAAAAATCTGAAAATATTGATTTCTCAGAAATATATGCTCCAGAAGCTAAACTAACAACATTAAGAGTTCTTGTAGCTGTAGCTAATCCATACTCCTTCCCTACTCATCAAATGGACGTCACTGGGGCTTTTCTTTATGGTAGCATTGATTAAGTAGTTTACTTATTCATTCCATCAGGGTTAGATGCTAGCGAAAACCAAGTTCTAAAACTTAATAAGGCTATTTATGGCTTGAAGCGTTCCCCCAAAAATTGGAATGATAAATTCAATCAAGTAATGAAAAGGGAAGGTTTTTTAACAGATCACAAAATGATACATGTTTGTATTACAGATTTAGTAATGGGAAGAAATTTGATGTTCTAATCTATGTTGATGATTTGATTCTTGTTGGTAGTGATTTGGAGGAAGTAAAATCGTTTAAGTCCAAACTTTGTCAGTATTTAAAAATGAAGGATGTAGGGCCTGTTTCAACTTATCTAGGAATACAAATTGAACAGGATTTGACTTCTGGAGTTACTACACTTAACCAGACCGATTACCGTAAGCAAGTACTCGAACGATTTGGGATGTCTAATTGCAAATTTGTTTCAACTCCCATGGATGCTAATTTTCGTACTTGTTTGGGAAATGTCACAACAGGAAATAAAACGTTGGAGCGAAAATGTCGAAGTCTTATTAGTTGTTTGATGTATGCTATGTTGGGTAAACGGCCTGATCTTTGCTATCCTATTTCTTTTTTGAGCCAATTTCAGGACCGAGCAAGTGAAGGGCTTTGGTAAGCACTAAAGAGGGTTCTCAGATATATAAAAGGGATATTGGATCTGAAAATTGTATACCGGTCGGGAAACCTAGATATCAAGGGGTTCGTTGATGCTGACTGGGCTGGTGATGTAGAAGCTCGAAACTCAACATCTGGATACATATTCAGGCTTGGTTCAGCAGCTTTATCGTGGTCTTCAAAAAGACAGAAATCAGCTGCACTCTCGTCAACTGAAGCAGAATATGTTGCTCTCAGCTTTTCTGTTACAGAGGCATGTTTTCTTAAAAAGATTTTGAAAGACCTCAAGATTACCCGAGAAGTTGATCGACCCATAGCCATCTTTGAACACAACCAAACTGCAATACAAATTGGAATGATAAATTCAATCAAGTAATGAAAAGGGAAGGTTTTTTAACAGATCACAAAATGATACATGTTTGTATTACAGATTTAGTAATGGGAAGAAATTTGATGTTCTAATCTATGTTGATGATTTGATTCTTGTTGGTAGTGATTTGGAGGAAGTAAAATCGTTTAAGTCCAAACTTTGTCAGTATTTAAAAATGAAGGATGTAGGGCCTGTTTCAACTTATCTAGGAATACAAATTGAACAGGATTTGACTTCTGGAGTTACTACACTTAACCAGACCGATTACCGTAAGCAAGTACTCGAACGATTTGGGATGTCTAATTGCAAATTTGTTTCAACTCCCATGGATGCTAATTTTCGTACTTGTTTGGGAAATGTCACAACAGGAAATAAAATGTTGGAGCGAAAATGTCGAAGTCTTATTAGTTGTTTGATGTATGCTATGTTGGGTAAACGGCCTGATCTTTGCTATCCTATTTCTTTTTTGAGCCAATTTCAGGACCGAGCAAGTGAAGGGCTTTGGTAAGCACTAAAGAGGGTTCTCAGATATATAAAAGGGATATTGGATCTGAAAATTGTATACCGGTCGGGAAACCTAGATATCAAGGGGTTCGTTGATGCTGACTGGGCTGGTGATGTAGAAGCTCGAAACTCAACATCTGGATACATATTCAGGCTTGGTTCAGCAGCTTTATCGTGGTCTTCAAAAAGACAGAAATCAGCTGCACTCTCGTCAACTGAAGCAGAATATGTTGCTCTCAGCTTTTCTGTTACAGAGGCATGTTTTCTTAAAAAGATTTTGAAAGACCTCAAGATTACCCGAGAAGTTGATCGACCCATAGCCATCTTTGAACACAACCAAACTGCAATACAAATTGCAAAAAGTTATGAAAATAAAAGACTAAAACATGTGGATGTGCGTTTTCACCATATCAAAGAAAAGGTGAAGGATGAAACGGTGACTTTAACTACATTTCTTCTCAAGATCAGCTGGCAGACATCCTTACCAAACCCCTAGGAAGGGTTTCATTTCAAAAACTAAGGGAGGGCCAATGCCTTTGAAATTTTTAGATTTAAAAAACTAATACCAGTTTTTATAAATTAAGATAACGTTCTCCTATAGTGTGAATAATGTGAGTAAGTTAATAGTTTATCCGCTAGATTGCAGCAGCCATTTATTTCATATTTACTTCTTCCAGCTGTGTTCTTTTGTCAGTTTATGATCTTTAAATACCCCCGTCATAGCAAACCTGCGTACTCAGCTAATTTACAATGTACCTCACTGCATAGGCAACTTACTGAATTATGTTTTGTTGGAGAATTTGCACCTCTAATATAATATAATTTAATATAATTGGATAATTGAACGAAGTGAAAGTATCCTTATACACAACTTTACTGCTTAGACTGGTAAGAGAATCAACTCAACTGGCTTGTCTGTAACCCCAATAACTCGAGAATGCCTCCACAGTTAAACTTAAAATTTTCCAGAAAAACTTAACAGGTCAAAATCTCGGTCAAGTTCGTTATTCAGATAATTTCGTTCAGTATTAATCAAATTATCTTAAAACCAAATTTATTTTTTTCTCCATAAGAATAACATTGGAAGCCATTTTAGTGGTACTTGAATCGTTAAAATTTAGCCGACGTCTATGTTTCAACAACAGAGTAACAATAGTTAGTTTACTAGAGTATACTTTGTTATACTGGATAACAACAGTTTTTTTACCAACAAAAAACACACAAGAAAGATAAATCGAAGTATATTTTTAAGTTGTGAGCATATTTCTTATTTTATAAATTATTAAGTGTACGTTTAAAAAAAAATTATACAGTTAATATTCCCTTAGTACGCCTACTCTGTGTAAATATCGTCCGTCAGTCGTCGAAGGCGACGATTGTATCGGTGAGCACTTTTTCGCCTACAAAATTCAGAGGTTGTTTGGTCGATATCGAACAGACGATACCGCAACGTTTCATCAACCGATTGTTCGTTCATTCTACTGGATGATTTGAGATTGCCGACTGCCGAGAAGAAAAGTTAAACTTGGAAATGGAAACCACTGTGGAAGTTCTAAGCTGACTCGACTAGGGCCTGTTGAAGTATAAGTTTGGCCATTGGACAATTTGAAATTGAAATACCTTACATCCACTTAATATGGCAAAAGATATACCCAATTTAAATAAACTTTGTAATGCTAAGTTAAGTAATGTATAAAGGTCTTAAACAGATAAGATGCCTTTAAATTTACAAATTGGTTGCAATCATAAATACAAAGACCCCGAGGTAGGGTTAAGATAATTAATCGGTCTCTCTAAATTACTTGTGATAAGAGAAAAATTGTTCATAAATTAAACTAGTATGAAATAAAAACCATTCCTTGCACAAGTAATAGGCTTAGTTATAGCTAAGGACTTGAAAGGCTCTGTTATTATGGGTTGTATTAACTTTCCATATCCATTATTTATAGTACCTATAAACTCTTAAACTACTATAAACCTATAAACTCCTATAAACTCTTCGAACGTTTCAGCTTCATAAAATCTACTAGCGCTACTCATTTTGTATTCCAACAACCACCATTTTCCTTCCAACTTCGAAAACATCTATCTACTATCGTAGTCAACATTCAATCGATAAAACAACCGGTTGGTAAAATTGTTCGATATCGACCAAACAACCTCTACATTTTGTAGGCGAAAAAGTGCTCACCGATTGTATCAGTGGTAGACGACAGACGACGCGTGTGGCAGGTCGAAAAACTCAAAATAACTTTTTGATGACTGTAGATACTAAGATATTAACTTAACTTATAAATTAGTTTGTTTTATTACATTTTCTTAGACAATTGGTAATATTGTGATTGTCATGTGTAAAAAGTATACAAAGCCTCAATTTATCTTGAAAGCGTTGATGAAGTTAGTTACAGTAAGCGAACAACCTTAAAATTTATTTTGTAGGACAATTATTTGCTAGGTTATATTTTCACTAAATTAATAATAAAAATTGTCTACATTACCTAAAATACATTACCAGTAATGTAGTAGGTAACCACAATAAAAGCTATAGATTATTCTAACCAAACAGCCTTTTTCGGAAGGTTATCTTTAATGATTTGACATAGCCTAGGGTTGGATTACAGTAAGAGTAAGCCAACATTAAACTGGTAATACAAATGTTGTAAAATACTTTAAACACATTACCAGGAATGTTGTAGCGAACCAAAATAAAAGCTTTAAACTACTCTAACCAAACTAAGCCTTTTATACAGGTTATCTGAAATGATTTGACATATCCTAAGTTTGGATTATACTGAGCTGTTTTCATCATAAACTTGGACCTATGGCTATAAAATGTAGGCCTAACTTATACACTTAGGCTACTTACCATTTTAGAAGTTTCATGTACGGTCTTGGACCAACCCATGTTTGTAGAATTTAATTTCATGATAGCCTAGGCTATTGAAACAATATATTGAAATATCATTTTGTAAAATACAACTGTTGTAAAATACTTTAAACACATTACCAGGAATGTTGTAGCGAACCAAAACAAAAGCTTTAAACTATTCTAACCAAACTAAGCCTTTTGTACAGGTTATCTGAAATGATTTGACATCGCCTAGGTTTGGATTATATTGAGCCGTTTTCATCATAAACTTGGACCTATGACTATAAAATGTAGGCATATACACTTAGGCTACTTGTCATTTTAGAAGTTTCATGTACGGACTTGGGCCAACCCATGTTTATAGCATTTAATTTCATGATAGCCTAGGCTATTTAAACAATATATTGAAATCTCATTTGTTCATCTAAATAACTGGGCCTGACGATTTATTGTTAATCCTTAAGGATATTTTGACTTGGCCTATAGAAATTGTTAACATTAGTTCATATAGGAAACTCGCTGTTCTCTTAAAAGTTAAATTAACCACACTGCTAAAGTCACTGCTTAGCCCAAAATGTTCTGTTTGTTCTAAGATAACGCACCCATGCCAATCCTAACAACAAACCATGCCTTAAATCTTCAATTTATTTTAAAAATAAATAAATTTAGTATTTATACAACATTTACTTTGATAAAAACAAGTGATAAATGTATGTATGTTTTTCTACGGATAAAATGTTAGGTTGGCGGCGGGATCCGAACTTGTGACCTTTCGCTCCAAGAGCCAGTGCGATACCTCTCAGCTACCGCGATAATTGATTCTTAGAGAAGTGACTAAAACTATAGCTATATAGACATAACATCCGGATTCTGGTGGCAGTTAAATGATAACGGAATGTATTCTGATGATGTTACTCAATTCAGATACTGAATTTTTAATGAGACTCGATTTAAGTTTGATCATGTGTTTCAATTATCCTTATACGCGAGGAATGAGCGTACACCTAGTTAAGAACGATTTATCCTATGACCTAAAATTAACCAAAGAAAAGTAGATATTTTCCTACAGAGTCCCCAGGACTAATTATTTAATATTTTGTAATCAAATTTCGGTTAGAACTTACGAATCAGCAGTAACTTGTATCTTCCATTTCTGAGTTCGGTCATCCCATTACGCGAATATTTGAGCGTACTCCTAGTATATGGAATACTTGTACTTTGTAACTACGAATACTTTTCATGTTGATGCGGTTCTAGAAATGCGATTTCCATTATATTGGAGGGAAAAGAAAATGTCCAGAGGAAACGACCTCCTTAGCAATTGTGGTGGCAATTCTGGATCAAACATTACCTAACGATATGGTGTAGTCTTCCAAACTTCGGTGGAGGCAGAAATGACAATTTCATGTCACTAGATATCAAGGAAACAACCATATTGTATCGGGTTTATGTCTAAGAATGTACGATACGATAAAATCACTTCATCACTTATTGGAATTTATTTAAATTTAAAAACAAAAACTTAAATTAATCCAATACACTAAAATGTATTGGATCATTTAAAGTTTTATATTTAAAATTCAAACATAATACCACTTTTATTTAAACTACGGTATTTTTGTGCAAATAGTAACGTTACTTTTGTAACAGGGACTGTTCAAAAACTTCCCTTAAAATACTGGAACATTCAGATAACTAATGACTTTTTAAACAAATATAAAAACGTCAAATAAATATGTATAGTTAACTTTTAATATTTTAAGAATCCAAACGAGCCAAAAGTTACCACAACTAACCAAACTACATTCACTGGCATAACTACTACACAAAATCTACGTACTATTTTAGTGCTACTCCAGTTATATGGCACCCTTATTGAAAGTAAGTTCCTTTGGTTAGATTATATTTCCTAAGTTAGATATTAAAACTTGATGACCTTAGTTTGTTTGCTGTTTATTCCTAATAGACGTTGGGTTTCTGGAACCAAGATGAGTTTTGGAAACTTTCTAAGTGTGGAAATTAAATTTAAAGTTTAGTATAAATAATATTCATTCATCTTGTACCAGAGGGGTTTTAAATTTAATTATTTAAATAAAATTACTGAACTAACAAGACTAGTTAATTTGACTGCGGCAATAGACTTGTTTTTGCGTGGTGCAGGTTATTTTTCACTCAAATACCACAGTACATAGTACATAAGAGGTATTTTTTTTATTTGTGACATGACATTTTTTCACATGACCACACCATGTTTGACTGTCGTTATCACTGAACTTCTGTGACACTGTTTTGACATAGCGCTGTCAGATGATCGCTGTTCCCTGATTGTGTCTTGCCGTGGATTGTTACATCGTCACATACTCTTAGCTATATCATTTAAAATAAAACAAAAATATTAAAATAAATGTTACTATTGTTTTGTAGTATCTCAATTTAAAATATAAAACAAGTTTTTGAAATACTAAATTAAAATCACTTGATAAAGATCACCCCTTTCATAATGTAGGATAATTGCTGGAATATTCTTTTGAGTATGTATTATTATTTTCAACTGTAACTCAAACTAAAATATGTACAAAATAGTATTTTACATAAATCTTACAATACAGCTTTTATCAAATATTTTCCATCTTATTCAATACTGTCTTGGGATTGGAGAAAGAGAAAAATAGAAAGTTTTCATTTTCCGATTTAGAGCGTTTGGTGAAACAAAAGTTGTCAACTTGTCTCCCATCACAAACTTGAGCAAGAGAAATGAGGATTAAAGTCCTCTTATTATTAAATTCTTTCCAGAAAACTTGTTTAAAATATGAATATGCTAAATTGTTTTTTTTTATTGAAATCTTAAAATTCATGAGTCTTAAAATGATCACATCTTAATCTTAAAAATAATGAGTGTACTACAAATGTTCTTTTTGTAAATGGAAATTTAAACATTAAACTCATTCTGCATATTTATACAAATTTAAAGTAGAGGATAGTAGAGGATAGTAGAGGATTAGTGTTTTTGTTGGTCTGACTAACTGATTTCAGACCCCATTGTTCAGTATTGCCTAAAACAATTATTCCTAGAAAATCAATAGTTGTAATATAGTAAAATATTTAAAAAATAAAATGGGTTTTAATCAAAGTAACAACAAAAAATGAACACAAAATATGACTTTTTCTTTTCAACGTCAAGGTGTCTGTCCTTATCATTATCCTTGTTATGTTTAAACGAACAAACTCCTTAAAGCTGAAATTTGTTATGAAGGTAGCAGCTGATATATATTTATCATCAACGGCTTTATACCTATTCATCTTTTTGAAACCCCTTTAGGGCTACACCTCTCGGGTTTTATAAAATTATAATTTTATTCTTATGGATATTAATTAGTTTATTGATTACTATGGTAACAATCATAAAATACGTGAAATCAGTATTCAACCATGATATACACAGTGGAATACTTTATTTAATACCAATACAGTTTCTATCATAAAGCCATTATAAATTCCTGCATGTAAACATTTCTATCATAACACATGATTATTTGTTGAGGGACCACAGCCTGATTAATAAATATTCAGCATTGTGTATAAAGGATTATATAGAATAACCAGGGCTGTTTTTTATTGTTCCAAACATCCTCCCTCAGTAAAAAGAACACAACAAATTAAAAACAAAATTTAAATCACTCAAGACATTGGTCTTGAAGAGTTATTTTTTATATTCCGAGTTGATTTATGTAAATTATGTGTATGAAACTAAATGATATGCCACTGTTAGGGATAATAAACTATTAACAATTTGGTGGTTTATCTCCGTTAAATAAGGAAAACTAATAAAAATCAAAGTTTGGTATCGTTATTGAGCCGTGTTCAATGGTTATGATATTTGCCAACACAGGTTAATGGCAGAGTTTGGTTCTGGACTGAACTAGAATGCGAAACTTTGTGAAAGTTTCTTGAATGGTTTTCGCCGGAGAGACTTTGCCACATGGATTGATCCAAAAGCACCGAGTTGTTTTCTAATGTTAGATCCATTCTGACTGACAAGAGTTTTTTCGAGAAGTAACTGAGTTAAGAGATTATGAAAAATAGCGTTTAATTATATTTTTATATTGTCTCTATATCTGGTATTGAAATGTTTACATACTAACCAGGATAAAATACTTTTTATAGTACATTAAATACACTTTATATATTTTTTAAATAAAGGGAAACAAACTTACTTACAGATTATAAGATAATTAAAGAGCACCCACCAATCTTTTCCATTCTATTGAATTGTGCATATCAACGTGATTTAGCGATCCTTCATAACAAATTCTCAGTTGATTAAATTGTAGTTAGATGTAGTATACATTTTTAAATAATAAAGTTTAATTTTTAACGACATCTGATATGTATCATTTGTACTGTAGCATTGTGATGAATTGAAACTATGTATTTCAAAGGAGTAATTTTAGAAACAATAACAACTGAGTACAATGACATAACTGATCACGATCACGGAACCGTTTAGGTAAGAGGTTTAATCTCAATATAATAACGGTTTAGATTAAAATTTAAACCTAAGCTATGGTTTTTATTTTTAGCGGACAATTATAATCAAAGTGGAGTGGCGAGTTATTCTTGGTCAGAATTGAAATTTTCATATTTACTAAGCTGTATAACACTAGTTATATAAAACGGCATCATTTTAATATTGAATATGAATAAATATATTGTATTTTCAACACAAAAAAGCCTGTTACATTTTATTAAAACAATTAATAAATATTTTAAATACTATAGCATTTGAAAATGCCAGGGAAGCTCCCATTACCCAGTTGTTGGTGTGACAAGACAAATGCCCCAACTGTCACCAATCATTTGTATATGTAAATTGGGGGAAGGCTCTTGTCAAAAAAACCTGTGTTTTGTTATGACATTAAAAATAAAAATAATAAAATCTTAAACATTGTTTAATCCTATAATTTGTTTGTTTGATAAAAAACGTTAACTGCTAATTTGGCACTTGAAAAAGAGCTGTAAATACTTGCATTGGCCATATTAAAAATTGTAATGTGTTTTTATTGGTCTGAAGAAAGTTCAGATCGTGGTTTATTTTATTCATGGGTAAAGCTAGTACAATCAATTAGTTAACATAATAGTTCTCCCTCTTTCAATTAAATATTAGCAGTTTTTAAAACAAAGCCCGAATATATTTTGACATATTTAATTGTGATAATAACACAGGTATTAAACTTTATTTAGTTTAAAACACAACATAAATACAATAATACCACCAATATTCAATAAGTGTGCTATATAAAAAAAACAACTAATAGGTAGAATACATTCCCTCCAGTACGTTCAAGAAACAACAGAGAATCAATCAGTTTTGGTCCACGTCAATGTCAGAATAATCTGTTCAGTCATTGAATAGAATTAAACTTCTGTTCTAGATGGATCTAAGATGGAATTCTACAAATATGAACTCTTTAAAATTATACACATACCTTTAAGTACCAAAACTGTTTTACTGTACAAGAAGTTTTAAATTGTCCTTATCATGCATTTTTGTCGATTCATTCCCAATGTTTTTAACAATCCAATTCCAAAGTTCATAATTTTAAGATATTTTAAAATTTAGTTTACATACTAAACCATGTATGATTTAATCAATATGACACAAATATATTATAAATCTAGCATCCCATATCGTGATATTGATTCATTAATGAGTTTTCTTTATGCCCGATTTTATAGGGGACAAAACATTACAATTTCACTTGTTTAAATTATGAAAAAAACAATATTATTGATTAAGTTATCACATTTATACATTTGGTAATATATGTATACCTCATTATTGGGACCGATCATCATCAAAGATTGGTCATTACAATGATTGAGTCGCCTCGTTTATCACCTACAAACATAACACTCCACATTTATAGTAGAGCAGCTCAATAACACGTTCGGGTCATATCTTTGGCTGGAACATGTGATGAGTACAGTACAGCTGTGTATCACATTTATACATTTGGTAATATATGTATACCTCATTATTGGGACCGATCATCATCAAAGATTGGTCATTACAATGATTGAGTCGCCTCGTTTATCACCTACAAACATAACACTCCACATTTATAGTAGAGCAGCTCAATAACACATTCGGGTCATATCTTTGGCTGGAACATGTGATGAGTACAGTACAGCTGTGTATCACATTTATACATTTGGTAATATATGTATACCTCATTATTGGGACCGATCATCATCAAAGATTGGTCATTACAATGATTGAGTCGCCTCGTTTATCACCTACAAACATAACACTCCACATTTATAGTAGAGCAGCTCAATAACACGTTCGGGTCATATCTTTGGCTGGAACATGTGATGAGTACAGTACAGCTGTGTATCACATTTATACATTTGGTAATATATGTATACCTCATTATTGGGACCGATCATCATCAAAGATTGGTCATTACAATGATTGAGTCGCCTCGTTTATCACCTACAAACATAACACTCCACATTTATAGTAGAGCAGCTCAATAACACGTTCGGGTCATATCTTTGGCTGGAACATGTGATGAGTACAGTACAGCTGTGTATCACATTTATACATTTGGTAATATATGTATACCTCATTATTGGGACCGATCATCATCAAAGATTGGTCATTACAATGATTGAGTCGCCTCGTTTATCACCTACAAACATAACACTCCACATTTATAGTAGAGCAGCTCAATAACACGTTCGGGTCATATCTTTGGCTGGAACATGTGATGAGTACAGTACAGCTGTGTATTGCTACGCCCCTTGCTTTGCAGAGTATTCCCCACGCATAAGCTTAAGGCCTCAGTGAGGCCAAGTGAGGGTGAAACAGACAACCTAACTCTTAAGAGGGGAGTACAGGTAGTTTTGAAGTTTCGACATTAAACCTTAAACACGCTCTTACTTTAGGAGAGGCCCTTACTAGGGTATGTATATTTCTTTTCTTTTATGTTATAAATCTTAAATGTCCAAATTAACGTTGTTTTTATTAAGTATATTTCAGTTGAAACTAAATGTAGGAATACAAAATAAGTAGTTTTTCCCAATGTAATTTTAATTATATATTGAGTTTTATTTTGTATTTTGAGTACATTTATTACCTAAAATGTATATCCTCTATTTACTATGTTAATATTTTTCCATTAATATTATAGTATTATTTAACTTTTGATTCTATATTTTCGTTCTTAATAAATATTTTGAATCACTCTATTAGAACTTTATAAAAACGTACTTCAAATTTATATCTGACCTTGATAGCATATAATAAAATGTCAATATAATAAAACAACATATTAACGTCATCTTACTTTTACAAAGTATATGTAATATGTAGCATATTTAAATACATTTTGTAATTTTTTGTTTGAAGTAAAATAAAAAATAAAATAATGGAGTAATTTTGTTGAATGATTAAATTAGTAGAAACTCTGCTCAATAACGATATTTTACTAGAATTAGACTTAGACTTTTTTTATAGAATTAGACTTGTTGCCAAATCTTGCTGAATTTCCTGATTGCTAAGAGAATGTTCCAGATGTTTTAAAATCAGCCTAAAACACGAATTGTGAGGGAAGATAAGAATGTGTGATTTGTGGACGTCGCTTGCTGCATTTGGGAAACGCTGTCTTGTAAGCGAATCAGAACGCGAGTCTACTTAAGTATAAATACTTAATTTCGGAGTTTTGTGGTCTTTTCAGTTGTGACTTTGTGCAAAGTAGTTTGTCAAATTATTTGAGATTCAGTTACTCAACATATTGGATAAAAATGTGTAATTTAATTAGTTGATTTTTATTTGAAAAGTTTAAGTGTACTGTATAAAAAGTCGTACCTATTCTATTTTGCAGATTTTATTATTATTTAATTCAAGGATATTAAATGTATATATATATTTTTAGGGCTCATGATTGCAGTTAATAATTGTCAAACAAGATAAGACAAATTGAGCTCAAAATGAATAACTAGTCAAGGGGGCATTGTATTACTCATATGTAGAAGTGTTGAATGCATGGATAAAGGACATAATATTTTACTTGATCATTTTAATGGCTTTTTCGTTTCTAACTTTTCATATTCACCAGTCAGCTGAAGAAGTTTACAATTGTTTTAATTAAATGTAATTTTGACGTTATCAAGACAAGAAAAGTATAGAATGCTACACATATATCAATATCGTATAAAATATAATATTTATAAAAGTATGATGAAGAAATAAACCTTTTTATCACAAAAACATATATTTACTATACATATAATGTTAAAAAGTATGTTTTCAATATACTCGCCACATAAATTTAAATATTTAACTACTTTAATTTACATTCCAATCACAGTCAAACATTGTGCATTTACTAAATAATATATTACTATGATTAATATATTTACCAAGTGTTTTCACAGTAAAACTTGTTAAATATTGAACAGCACTGATTTCTCTTACATTATGGATAACTTAAAATATGCTGTTAGTAAAGCCGAACGCGATACAAACACGGTTAAAGTTAGGAACCAAAGTTAACTCTTGCAGGCTTGATAATTTATTAAAAACTAAATACAACAGACTATTTGAATAGAATCTCACTTTAAACAGAATTAGCTATAAAATAAAGCTAATTGAGTTCACACCGTCTAGTTCACTGTTTTTTTTAATATAAATCTGTTTAACAAATAAGGTCACAAAGTTAACAAGCTTTTAATATATTTAAGTTTCCCAGTATAACCGATTTAGTAGACAAAGATATTTAAACGATATTTTTGTTACTACATATAATGACTGGATTTTGTTTAACCTACAACCATTAGAAAGAACCAATTTCAAATAAATATGTATTTTTCATTACTAAATTTACAAATTACCCCTAAAGGGTACTCTTTGTATTTTATTTGTATTTGTTGTACATTCTCCTCGTCTTATATGTATTATATGCTCCACCTAATTGTATTTATTGATATTTAAAGCATCTTTGTTGATTTTGTTGTATTAGTTGTAACAAAATGTCTTAAATTTACTGTCATTCCAAATGCATGAAATAAAAAAAATCGAAAAAATACTTTATGTGATTTATACTCTGTGGAAAGGAGTTGCACGTTACTTAATCCAGTATTTTTATAAATCATAATTTTTAAACAAACTATTATAAATTAAAAATTTAATATATTTTTCAAATTAAGTTGTAGAATACTAATTTAAAATGTAATAATGAAGTAACATTTAAAATCTGTTTCAAATGAATCGGTAAAACAATATTTTAAAAGTACTTTGTTTATGACCTATTGTTTATGGCCTATGGATCACTTTCTCTAACAGACCACAGCCCCGTGAGGATCGCCCTCGTAAACCTCGTGTTTACCTCCGTGAGTTTACTGTTCTGAGCAACATAAATCACGAGTTTCAACTGACTGAACATAGATAGGTAATTCCTTCTTCGTTATATGTTAACAATTAGATATTTTTAAGACGAACTACAAATTGTTTATGTATTGTATAATGTAGAGCCTAAATGTTCAGCATAACTTTTTGTAAATCTAACAATTTCATATTATAATACTAGTGTCTTTTGCAAGGTTACTGAAAACCAGAAATGAGGCGTTGAAATTAATTTCCGAAACGCTAAATTTATTGTAAAGAGGATAACTGACAGAGTGATAAGAAGATAACGCTTGTACAAAAAGGTATAATTTTCTCAAATATTCAAACATTTTTAGAGTACCCATTTAATCCGATTTATTTAATCTATGTATTTTTTCAAAATAAATACCCAGATATAGTCTTACTATTACATATGTTAGATTTTGTTGTCTAATGTTGTTTTCGAGACGTGATATATATATATATATATATAAAACATATGTTTAAAACTTTTTTAGAGTACCCATTTAATCTGATTTATTTAATCTATGTATTTCAAAAAAATAAATACCCAGATATAGTCTTACTATTACATATGTTACATTTTTTGTGTCTAATGTTTTTTTTTGAGACATTTTATATATATACTAGGTGGCCCTACAGACGTTGTCCTGTCCTAATGCCATTGAATTTGTTATATGCTAAATATTCAAGAATGTTTGTTTTACTTCATTTTCAAGATGAGCTCGTTCGCTTCACTCACTTGCCTATCGAAAAAAATAGTTCGAGTTGCCATTTAAGTAGTTTTTTATTTCCATAAAGAGAGTTGCCATTCAACTAGTTTTTATTTCCATAATGAACATATGTTTAAGATTTTCAAGTATGTTTGCAGCTGTTTGGTATAACTAACTGAACTTTGATCAAATCAATGGAAACTTCGAAAACCAGTGGGACAGAGCCCTTAGGTCGGATTAAAAATGTTCTTTTATAAGAACCTTGTCCTGATATTAACGAACACAAAAAAAGAATTATTCAATTTGGTGCACTTATTCTCAAGTGATGGCGTGACCAAGGGAAATAGGGATTCATTTTTATATATTCAGATATATCATTCTCTTAGCTCAAACTAGGTGTTCCTGATCCAGCACTAGTTTCATTCATCTGGAGAATTAAAAAAAGTTTAAAACTAGATCGTTTAAATTTAGGCACAATTTTCCGGAATTTTTCGTGAATAAACGTTTGTACTGCATGCTTCCTTTGACGGGATTTACGGAATCACACAATGGACCAAATGGAGTGTGTTTATAGCAATTAATTTGTCACTGCTAACTTCGTTTGGTTCTGGAATTGTTGTCCAGATAATCGTAACGAAAAATTGTTACCAACGATAAAGTAATTTAATATATGAGTAATTAAAGTTCAATACAGTTGTAATATTTGTAAATGTGTTAACAGTAATATTCATGAAATAATGTATTTGTTTAACATTGCTCTTTAAAATATCAGATGGTGTTGTGTATTTGATATAAATACGTCGGTATTTTTTTCATTAGTAGTGTATTTCCGACCAATAATTCAACCAGAACAATTTTAATTTCCTTCACATTAATCAATTTTTAAACTACATTTAGTCAAATTATAAACCAAACAAATAACCTTTCGGGGTAAAACACTCATAAGGTACATTATGGTTTATATTTTACTGGAGCTCGTTATATTTAATAGACAGTGACAAACTCTCGATGGGTACAAAATTCGTTTCAGATATGCAACATCTTTTGAAGAGCTCATGCTACAATTGCATATGGTGCCTTGTTTTTGGTTCTATAGCTAAACGTAAACATTTACATTATATATGCATCTGTCTCGACTTATCAGAAAATAAGGTAAGGAGTTCTAAACATGTAATCTGCTAAAAAAATAGCTTTATTGCAACTAAAAACTTGTCTTGTATATTTTTTTTAGAAACATTATCACTAAACATCCAAATCAGTTAGTATAAATCGATAGGAAAATGGGTTATACAATTGGAATGCATCTAGATAGATGGATTTTAAAATCCATTCTAGTTGAGTAGGAACACCACGACCAACAGCCATATACACATGTAAGCACCGTTGTATACACGTGACTGAGCATGTTAGTCCAGTACACAACCACTCCACTGTAGGACATGGCTCATGGTTGGGGTTGCTACCGCACTGGCAGCATCTCGTTAGAGGACTTTACCTATCGCTTCTAGTGTTTAAAACTACACTACGTTTCGGGAGGTAAGGAAACTCCTCCCGTTATCAAGTGAATCCTACTTACATCTAAATATCAAACTCTTACACCTAACTAACCTACATTTTTTTGTACACTAATATCCCCGTAAACCAAACACTAGAAATCATTGAAAAACGGTTACTCAATGACCAAAACTTAAATACAAGAACCAAAATCCCAGTAAATGTAATTATGGATTTGCTTAAATTATGTACCGAGTCAAATTCTTTTGAATTGGAGGGCCAAATATTCCGCCAGGATGAGGGAATGGCAATGGGATCGCCTTTGTCACCAATATTTGCCGACATTTTTATGGAAGAATTCGAACAGAAAGCTATTGCGTCTGCTTGTTTTCAACCGAAAGTGTGGCTGAGGTACGTTGACGATGTCTTTGCAGTCTGGAATTATGGCGATAAAAAGTTAGACGAGTTTACTGAGCATTTAAATAAAGTTTCACCAACAATTAAACTCATAACAGAAAAAGAACAAGACAAAAAACTAGCATTTTTGGATGTAAATGTAGTTAAAGATGGAAACGCCCTTAAAACAGAAATTTTTAGAAAGAAAACACACACAGGTCGATACCTCAATTACAAATCAAACCACTGTGAATCAGTCAAAGAATCAGTAGCTTATTCTCTTTTCGACAGGGCCAAATCAGTTTGTTGTGAAAAGAAAACTTTAGACGCGGAGCAAAATAAAATTTCACAAGAGTTACAAAAGAATGGTTATCCTCAAAAAATAATTAACAGATGCAAAAAGGAAAGGGGGACAAAGCCTGACACTGTTCCAAATGTGGATAAACCAACAGCTTTCATAAGCATCCCATATGCCCCAAAACTGTCGGAAAAAATAAGGCGAGTTGCCAGAAAATATAAGATCTTAACAGCTTTTAAATCGTCAAACACTTTGAGACAGCAACTAACTAAAGTAAAACCGAAAAATGAAGAACAAGCCTCAAAAAACTGTATCTACAGCATCAAATGTGAATGTGAGGGTGAATATATAGGGGAAACTAAAAGGCCGCTAAAAGTTCGTATAAACGAACATAAAAGAAACACAAAAAATGGCGAAACAGTAAAATCTAAATTGGCAAAACACGCCTGGGAAAATGATCATAAATTTAGTTGGGAAGAGGCAAAAATTATACATCATGAGTCTCACTATTATAAAAGAAAGTTTGTTGAAGGGGCATTAATTAAATTACATGAAAATCCGATAAGTCAGAGTAGTATTGATGTCAGGCCACTATGGATTCCCTTAATTAAAAACCATTTCAGTCAAAAATCACCCCGCAAACACACGCCAGTTCCCTGTGTTACAGTTGCTCCGGCGTCTAGAGTCCATCCAATGCGGCTACGACACATGCGTCCGTGATCGCCCTTGGAGGAAACACGGCCACGTGATTGCATGACAAGTTCCCAATGCTCACCTTGGAGGCATGCGGTAATCTCTATGAGAATATCGTACTGGTGCCCGTGTAGCATTCTAGGAGGAATCGTGCAGTTTTTGGTTTCCGTGTCATGTTCCCGTTGACAAAGACGTGTGGGTAGCCACAGCTGTGTCGTCACGTGCCCCTGTCGGTAGGTGGGGGTAACGGCTCTCCCCCCTCCACTGCCGCTAGCCACTAGTCCATTAGTATAGTGTGCGGTTTGGTTGTGGATGGAGGTGAGATTTAAGTTTCCCGTGTTTGCCGTCAGCTTGGAAGCCACGATGCAGAACAGGTAATGTATTATCAGTTTTCCATTTGTTCGTATATATAAATGTTGTGTTAGTGTATTGTATTCGATTTTTTAATATATATATATATCTGTTATCTTTGTGATAGTGTAAATTAAAATGTAAAGGAAAATATAAAAAAATGTAGGTTAGTTAGGTGTATATATAAATGTTGTGTTAGTGTATTGTATTTGATTTTTTGTATATATATATATTTGTTATCTTTTTGTTAGTGTAAATTAAAATGTAAAAGAAAAATAACCAAAAATATCCAAAAAAATGTAGGTTAGTTAGGTGTAAGAGTTTAATATTTAGATGTAAGTAGGATTCACTTGATAACGGGAGGAGTTTCCTTACCTCCCGAAACGTAGTGTAGTTTTAAACACTAGAAGCGATAGGTAAAGTCCAAATAAATCAAAAAATAAATTCAAATCCATCGCTATTATGAGTTTCAAAAATACAGTCGTTAGAGGAAGTAAAGCCAATTACAAGCAGTTACCTAATTAATGTACACAACAGTTTCTCACCATAATGCAGTTGTTTAAACAGGGAATCTACTATTTTATACTGTATATTTATCAGGGCAATCACTATATTTTATGTCATAAATAAATATATAAAAAATATATAAAGTCTTTTAACAACTGTTGAATAAGTCTTTCCGTATTGAATTTTAACAACACGTTTATTGTAGTATTTTAAGGCACATAATTAAACACTTGTGGTTTAACATTTCATTATAACTATATTATTAACTTTCTTTCTTTGTAAGTAATTTCTTTAATTTGTATTTTTGCTAAATAAAACAATTTAATGGTTTAATTTTTGAACATATTTTATCAATTTAATTAATCATGATGACAGTTATTTCTAAACTGAAGTACATTTTAAAATATTTGTGTTATTTTATTATTATTCTTGTTTTTGAACCACAGTTTATCAGCTGTAATTAAATTATACGAACTCTCGAGGTTACCGCATACTTACTTGAATATTGTGTTGGAAATGTATTAATTGAGCCTTCGCTCTTTCTGTGGCTCTATTCTGTTATTGTAACGTATAACTTAACTTTTTTTATAACTCTCTTACATCGCTTCCCTATTTGTCTTAAAGACCCATGAACGCAAGTTTATTAATGAAAAGATCACCGGCAAAAAATACCCAGAAACTTTATTGTTTGTTTGTTTGCTTATTTTGTTAGATCTAATAAACTCTGAAAAACCTTATTAAAGTATGGTATTAAATGCAATTCTCTAAAATTAATGCAACGATATCCACAACGACATCGAAAGTCTGTGATGTGGTGTAAAAAAAGGTAACTTTTTTGTTCCGGTCACTGTGGTCCATTATTTTAATTTCTCATGTGTCAAAGATTCTGTCTTTGCTCTCGATCTGCGGGGTGCTTAATTTTCCTGCTATTACATTGCAGTACTTAAATAAATGGCATTTAATATTCAAAATACTATTTTCAAATATTAGAATCAATGTTTGTATCCATTCCGTATTCAAAAGTAATATCATCTAAATTATTTAAAATCATTCGTGTACTCCGTTTGCACTTTGAGAGCGGATAAGAAGCGGGCGGATGGGTTTCCATCAGTCCAGGAGTATTTTAATCCAAAATTCCCAAGATGAAATGGTGTTATATATATGACGTTGCAGGTAAATCTCAATCATCAGCGAACCAAGATTTAAACTAGTTTAATAATTGTTGAAAAGTTACAACAGGTATATAAAACAATGAGGTGACAATCTAAGTAGTTCATCAAATTAAACTTTCTCTCGCCATAATTTAATTAATTTTCTATAATAAAGGAATAAATGTATTTTAATGATTGCAATTGCAATAATACTCTTTGATATTTCCTCATTCTGACGCTTCATTCTTTTTCGGTGAAAACATTTATAACAGTAGTGTTACGGTATGACAAACTTATTGAATTAAAAATAAATATTATGTCAACAATTAAAACGATAAAACGTAGCTCAATAGTTTAAAACAAAGCTGTCCATCAGTGAAATTATGTTATGAATATGTGCATTAATATTTATAATTACTACATTTACATAGTAAGTCCGAATTATCATCTATCTTTTAGCATAATGCTTTAAGAAATTAATACTGTACTTTATCAAGCTAACTTAATTTATCATGCATTAACCTTGTATAGTTTATTTTAAACCCTAAATTTTTTTTTCTAAACCCTAATTATTTTAAACCCTAAAAATGTCACGAGTAATAGAAACAATTTACAGTATTCTAATTTTTTTACAAATCTGAAATTTTGGGCTGAATTCTTCGACAATCACTCATCTTGGGACTGAGAGGAGATTATCCCGCCATCAACGGATCGGAGTCAAATGGGTCGTAAAAGGAGAGCGTTCTGAGTCGAATCAGATTCAGGGTTTTAAACTTTACGCCTGAACCTTCCCATCAGTTTCTTGTTATGAAACTAGATCATAAATCGTAAACTAGCTCACAAATCGTAAAATATCAGGCCTGTGTTCAAATTGTATAACTGATAATATTAGAGTACACTGCAGTTTACTGTTCCGTTGTATTGTTTATTGAAGCGCATGTTTGTGAACTTTTACAGTTCAAAATATCAGAGACTTTTGAATTTGTTTCTTACATTTTGAATAAAAACTACAATACACCGAGTGTTTTATTCTTGTAAACACTTTAAAAGTGCTTTTTAATTTTCGTACAACATTCCTTTTATTTATTTTAGTCCTGTTAACCAATAGTGATTATTTAACATCTATTTATTTACATATAGTTTAACACCAAAATCTCTTTCATCCCCTTAAGTCTCACTTGCGTTCTAAACATAAATTAACGTATATTGTAGTTGTCTCTCAAGAAATAAGTGTAATGTTACAACAAATAATGACGCATTTAATATACAGTACTTAAAGTGTTTTTTATTTAATTTTCCTTAAAAATAGTCAATATGTTTAGTATTACGAAATATAATGTTTCTTTTCACCATAGATCTATACAGTATTGCAGAATTTTCAGCGACATCTATGATATAGGCTTAGTCATATATCATTTAGGGCCTATTGTCTCTCAGGTGAGTCGAACCATCATCGGTCACTGCATTATCTCAGCTGAAAGCGCTTGATAAGTGGCACTTAGGCCTAATAGTTATAAGTCGAGACCTATTAATCAACTACATTTTGTTTTCCCCTTTTTGTGGCATAACTTAAAAAGGGCAACTATCAGAAGAAACTCCAACATAACTAATCAAACCAAACTCTGTAAGTACTATTTTATAACTAGTAAGTTACTAAAAATATGTATGAAATTCAAGATGTGTGTGCTAGTAAAAGGAATGAATTAAGAACCATCTTCAAGAACCATACTATTTAAAAAATAAACTAAAGCCTGTGAATTGCTTAATATATTATTTAACTAAAAGTATTAAACATATTTTATTGAAATTATTTTTTTAATTGTATTTAATTGTTATTTTCCAAATTAATTCCCAAATGTAATTTACTGTAAAAATGACTTCCGTAATTTCAATGAAAATATAACAAAACAGTAAGTTACCTTGCAAAGTAACCTGCGTAAGTGAACCTATGTTAAAATAAGTTTATAACTCTCTACTTTACGTTTTTTGCCAGTTTAAAAGTAAACAGTATCTGCTGTAAAGTTACTCCATTTACGGAGAAGCGTTACTTTATAAGGCTTGCCCTTCTCATTTTATTAAAATCTGTTGTGAATATTTTATAAATACGTAATTTTGTAGCTTCTAAAGATTAGATTAAAGATAAATAATGTTTCTTTTCACCATAGATCTATACAGTATTGCAGAATTTTCAGCGACATCTATGATATAGGCTTAGTCATATATCATTTAGGGCCTATTGTCTCTCACGTCGAACCATCATGGGTCACTGCATTATCTCAGCCGAAAGCGCTTGTTAAGTGGCACTTAGGCCTAATAGTTCTAAGTCGACTCTATTAGATTATCTTACCAATAATATTAGCTGACAATGTGATTCACGTTAGGAGACCGTTGGAGAGCGGTTACGTGAGATTTCCCCCTCTAAAAGAACAATGTTACATCAGCTCTCGATAGACCTTGACCACATTTTTTTACCTTTCTCTTGCTATTAGACCAATCAATAGGTCAGGACAATAAACCCAGTCTTAATCTTAATAAATTTTGTATAGTTTTGGCATATTTTTTATGTATAATTGTTTATGTGTGATAAACAAATATTAAAACATATAATTTGTTTATTGCTAAACGCCTGCAAGTAGGTTTTGTCTTCAACAAACCATTAATTTTAGACATTGTTTATGGTGTTTTTTTCATACAAAATCACTATTTATACTTTGAGCATCTGGCTAGTCTGACGGTTAACTTAATGACTGAATGGGTCACGGGTTGGGTTCCCGCAATGTCCTCCTAAGTTGAGACTTTTGGGGTGCTTTCCCTAAGAAAAATAAACAAATTACAATTAATTATATCCAATTACAAACATTACTATACATTTTGGATATAAACATTGGAAAACATCCTCACACATGTATATAGACCTGTTTGTATGGTGTGAGTTCTCACTGCCAGTTAAAAAGTCCACATATAAGGTTGTAAAGCTGTTGACGACATTTACAATTGATTATTAACACACTATACAAACTATACGATACAACAATAAAGACAAGATAACAAAAATTACAGATTTGTCTCATTATATTAGGCTTAAAACAATTAAAAAGGGTTTAAAACGTTTTAGCGCTATAAAAAAATGCTGTTCTTACACGCGTAATATTTTGGAGAATAAATCTAATCCAGCCACTATAAAATATCCTCTTAAGTTAAGCCTAGCACGCACAGTGATTTGCTTACCACTCTATGCTAACAGATACGTCATCACTAGCCAATACCTGTAGAGACCAAAGCGTAAGCTGAGACAAGAACGATTAATAAAGTCTCTCCACTTTATGTACGCTTATATAATTATTTGTTCTAGAATAATTAGACTTCGGACATTATATCTAGACTCTATTAATACTGACTTAAACCTAGTCATCATAATTACTATATCTTAACCTCAAGTTACTCGAATGTATTTATCGAAAAAGCTGTCTTTTGGGTAAAATCAACCTCACACTTAGAAACTTTGAAATATATCGAAAGATTTTTTTTTAAATTGGATTTGTCACACTTCAGATTACATTCAACTGAAGAAACAAACATATGTGTAGATCCTATCACTAACAACAATGTGCAATAAGAAATCCCACTTCTAGACAAGGTAAGCCTAAAACAGCTACTTGTAAATGTACTAAATTTGTTAACAAGTCATGGTTATTAAAAAACTTAAAAGTATACTCTATACTTAGGTATTATTGGTTACACTCATGTTCTGACCTTAAAAAGGCACGGAAATTGTTCACACTTCATTAAAAAGAAAAATTTGGGAGATATTTTTAAGGCCGAAGATATCACAACATATATAAAAAAAAAAAAATTGTTTTATAGAATATCTTCTACGATTATCTTTGAAAATTTTCATTTATTGAAGAAATGTTCATCATTAAGGAAATTAAAAGTTGCTCAAGTGCACACATACACCCAACTCCGTTTTATTGAGTTATATAGGAGAAAGGTTATCGCGCCCTTTAAGTACTTCAGGCCGTTGAAATAGCAAATAATCCAATCACTATTATACCCGCCTTATAACTGATAGGAAAACATTTCAAGAATGCATTTCATATAGGGTGTATCACCCCCAACTCCCTCCCAGTTGTCATAGATTAAGCATACTCCTTAGGAGTATGCTTAATCTATGCTGTTATTTTGTCTTGCTTACATATCTATTTCATAGACCAACACGAACATACAACAACGTACAAATTACGTATAAAATGCCTGATTTGCATCTGACGTGTTTGTGATTTTTTTCAATGATTTTGTAATTCGATATTTTTTAAACGTTGAAGCTTGAAAATTAGGATGAACGCGTACTTTATAAGTCGTGCAAGTAAAAGAAAATTAGTTTCTTCAACTTAAACCGCTTTAAGATAGAAGAAACGTTATAGACAAATCGTTGACTATTATCTCATGAAAACAGTTTTAGTTATTTAAAATTATTTAAAAAGTCAAAAACTACAAAAAGTGGGAGGAAAATTAAATGACATCCTCATTTTTGCAGTTTGATGAGAATTTACACGACTGTGCGATTCCTTAAGCTGATACTACCTATTATTGTTGTTATTTATCAATCTTGGTATCACATTTATAACTATTTTTTAAGGAACAAAAGAGAGAAGTGTTTTTTTATAAATATGTTCCAGACATTTTAAAGTTTTTATATGACCGTTTTCTTGAAATGTCGTTATTCTGACGAAATTTGATACATTTGTTTTCCGTACACTTTTTTATAGCAAAATAAGGTATTTTTTTACTTTATATAAACTATGTCAAGCTAAAACCCGATGCACTACTTTACAATGTTACGATTTTCACTTTAAAACAAAGGAGCAACATTCATCAACGTAACATCCCGTTGCGGCTTCCCCTCAAAGAAGCTAATTTGTCGCTCCGATTAACCAGTGATAATGTGAAACGGAGTTTCATAAGCGTAAAACGCATCGTGTTCATCAAAAAAGATTCAGCCACAACACACATACGACTATGTTTCATTTGTATTATTACATATATTACAAACATCACATTACTGTAACATATAATAAATGTTTCAAGGAAATACATACGATAGGCCCAAAGACAGTGGTCATGTAAGTGGCCCGGATATGTATAATTTTAAATTGAAACATATTCCATTATATTTACGACTAAGTTTGCACTAGGTACCAACATTTAAAAAAATTGTACCTCAGACACATTAAATAGTTTTAGAATTAAAATATTCAAGAAAACCCAAGTTAGCCATTTGAATGATTTGAAAAGTTTTAAGGTTATTATTATTTGAACACTATTAGACAAATTACCACAATTAGCACTACGCATTACCACCATTTTACATTTAGTACCTTAAGTGACTTTGAAATACTATAATTCTAATTTCTAGAAAACAAGAGTTTTGTAAATCTTCTTAAATCAGTAATTCAAACAGTAATCAGAAATGTGTAAGTAGAAAGTAGCGTGACTTGTTACCATTGATGTCTGTTAGGAAATTAACATAAGATAAATGGGCTCTGTGATAACTGGTGCCTGTTGGTAGTGCAATGTAATCGTTTAATTGCTATGCGAATGTCCTTAACAACTTAAAAGTCCTTAACCTCTGAAGAAATTATTTACATTTTGAAAAGTTAATAAATGCTCCAAAAAAATTGTATATTGATCGCAATTCAAACTTGATAGTTATTCCAGTAGCATGCCCTACAATTTGTTATGACAAAACAAAATAGAGAAACACGCGGGTCTTAAGGTAAAATGAGACTCACTCACATAACATATTTTTCAACATTGTTTCTAGTCCCAGAACTACCTAAAAACTGGTCTATACCAGTTTTGAGGCTGTCAATGGGTACAGCACATAAAGTTGTCATTACACATGGTAAGTCTTTTGGCTGTCCATTATGACAAACTTCGCTTTCACCTTTGGTCCCTCCGTTTGCAGCGGCTAGGGACAGAATCTCCGGGTTTGGTCCCCAATCTGCCAACCTGGGAATGGATGGTCCCTGGCTGTTGTACATAAATACCCTGTCAGTTGAGTTGACCAGTTGGAGGGCAGAATGTGGGTCCCTTGTTTGAGAGCCTCATCCTAGCTGTAACAGGGGCACGGGAGTTGGCCCTCTGAAGGGTCGATTTGGCTGCCGTCCCATCCCCCCTTCCCTTTCCTGCTATATCCTATCCTTCCGGTAACTGCGCAATATTCCTGCTAGTGTAAGATGTGACTAGCAACTATGCTAGGGTTTCCTAATCCACAACATTGTTTCTACGGTTTATTAAACACTAGTGGCTTGAAGAGGCCATAGCCCCTAACCAATACTCCAATACTCTGCCTCTTCGATTTTGTTTACTATTTACATTTAAGTTCGCAAACAAAAAAAAAGAGAGAGAGAGAGAGAGAGAGAGAGAGAGAGAGAGAGAGAGAGAGAGAGAGAGAGAGAGAGAGAGAGAGAGAGTTGGAGTTGGAGGAGAGTTGGAGAGAGTTGGAGAGTTGGAGAGAGAGGGGTGGTGTCAAAAGATTTCCCTTAGGCCCAGGATGATGAAAAAATACGATATCCTACATTTATTTAGTTATAAGTTTGTAAATGGCAAAATCACAGTTTTTATTTTGGCAATCTTTCATCAATCATTTTGTTTACCGCAACATGTGTTCACTTTCCCTTAATTGCATCCAAATTCAATAGGACAGCTGAGTAAAGTTAGCAAGTTGAGCAAGTTGTGTTTGTAAACAAAGCATACAACTATTCTTAATTAAATTTAGGTTTTTGGATTGCAATTGGCAGGCAAGAAGTAACACAAATTATATGCTGAGTCGAAATAGAGTTTATAATACTGTATAAAAGTGGCAGAAAAATTAATTATAATTAAAATTCAGATTTAAGTATTCCATATTCTCTACTTAAACTTCTAATTCGTTTCATTTAATTTTGCAGTAATAATTGTGTTTTATTAGGATAATAGAACTAAAGATAGATTTTTTTCCTTTGTTCAATCATGGGTCACGGAAATTATTATGACAAAGTGGCATTATAGCAGTTCACACCTGGAATTGTAGTCTTTGTTGTTGTTGCAGTTTAGGTAGTTTCTATTGTTTTGTGTAAATATGAACAATCAAAAGCTTTTTGTTAACTACGATGATGATAGCCATTATTCTTTCTAAAATACGATTTGAACATGAGTAAAAAAAACGATGATTGAAGACACAAATACACGATTCAACAAAACGTAAATGGGGGGATATTTTTTTTGCGAAGGTAAAAGTCAAGCCAATTTGTATAGTTCAATAAACAAATTTTAAGTCCGAAATTCAGTTTGATTTCACAGAAACGTTCTCTGCTATGTAATATACCTTCTTTACTAAATTGGATGAAATTGAGTAAAGGTAGGTGAAACTCTGGTAAGAAATTGTGATAAAAGGGATAAGAAAACTAAGGCCTATGGACCTATCCACGGAAAAACCCAGAGTTTAACCGAGTCTGGGTTAAAATCTATTGGGTCAGCAGTAACCAATTGTTGGTTACTAGCAACCGGTGCCGCACGGTCATTAGTAACTAATTTAAGTTAGTCAAAGTATATACGGTTATTTGTAACCGAGTGGTTTGGTACTGCTAAATAATTGTTTATTTAACCTACTAATTGCGGTTAAACATAACCTTACAGCATGATAAACACCAACCTAGTGTCCTATGGGTTAATTTTTACTGAGTAGAAGTAGTTGCCAATAACCCATGGATTTTTAATATTTGACTCTGTACTCGGTGAGAATTTAACTAACACAACGGTGGAAACTAACCTGTGGTAGTGTGATGGGTCGTTCATAACCGTCTTAGCTAGGTTATCAGCATGGTTAAATTAGTTTTATCTAACTTTGTGATGTTGGCAACAACTGTTTCTCTGCAGAGAGATCAGATCAGTGAGTGGCGAGTGCGTCGAAGAATACACGCAGGTCATAAGTTACAAGTTAAAACACATCATGTCTCGTGGTTTCAACTTTTACTATCTTCTTCTTCAATGATTATAAAGATGTGAGGGACCTTCTGACCAACTGGGGTCTGGGCTCATATATTTCACCATTTGAAGGTACGTAGATTATGGCCTTCTTAATTCTGTTGTTTCAGGTTAAGAATTCAAGTTTAATGTCGGTCTACTGAATATTTTTCAGTTTAGATTTATTAATTCAGTCTATTTGAAAATTAACTAATACCCAGTTATTGAAATAAATATCAATGAAGTTGTTAAGAATTTTTTATCCTAGGTTAGGTTATGTAGGTAGGCGAATTCCCCTTTAGGGCTAAGATAGGGCCTACAATATCCCACTTTAGGGGCATTCTTGAAAACCTCATTAATACTTGTTTTAAAAACTGTTTTTTAGCTAAATTTTCAATAGAGTTGGATTGATAAAACCATATTGAAACCATAATCAGCAAACCATCGTAAAATGTTGAATTCCTAACCTGAGACCCCAAAATTATGAAAGTCCTTATCATCGTAAATTAAAATCATGAAATATATAAGCCAAGGCCCCAGTTGGTCAGAAGAGTCGACATATCCCCATGATCATTGAAGTCAAACATGGTAAAAGTTAAAACCACGAGGCCTGAGGTGTTCTAACTTTTAACCCAGCTGCTTAGTTAAAATGGCCAATTGCTGGGTGACCCTGCTGCTCGGTTGGAGTAACCCATCAACTTGGTTAGAGTAACCCGTTAGCTGAGTTAAAGTAACCCAGAAGATTAGTCGAAGTAACCTAGCTGCTAGGTTGAAACAACCAACTTGATCAGTTGAATCAACTAAAATCTACTCGATAATTTATGACCTACTTAGTCGGTCATTACTAACCCATAATCACTGACCCATTTCACAAGGTTACTGGTAACCAACCAACTCGGTCGGTGCTATATTGACCCTATAACTCAGTAAATATCAACCTTCTTCTCAGTTAAGACAAAACCTTTTGGGGTTTTCAGTGTACCACTATTAACATTGAATACATACATTTTTATTCGGTTTAGCTAATTATGTGTGTTTTTGTTGGTCTATATTTATATAGTTTGTATGTCAGCAGACGAAATACAATGTGTTGGTAAATATGTAGACTGTGTTTATCTTTTGGTTATAAAAATTAGGAAAACAGTTAGGTATAATATAATTTGTATTGCATATTTGACCCCAAAGTAAAAACATTTAAACATTTAATACAATTTTACTTCAGTTTTTAAGATACAGAATTTGGCTTAAAGTTACATAAATCTGCATCTGATTCAATATCCAAAACTAAACTAACAACAAAGTTTAAACTAAACCATCGAATTCTTCTTTTGGGCTATTTTTTGTGCAGGCGTAAGAGGTCTTTCGTAAAAAGAATTTTGACACATTCTAATGAATATTTTAATATGCAATATGCTTTCTTACATCTTACATCTTAAAATTTCGCCCGGTGATGTCCCATTAGATTACATGCATTTCAAAATTAGCGTTTTAATTAACTAACAGATATTTAGTTATAGATTTGTAAAGAATAATTTTTAAGCCACTACATTTATTTGATTACTAATGAAAACTATTTGATTCGTGTTTTAAGCCCGTCAAGTGTATATAATAATAAGATTTAGGTTTTTGTGATTTATTATAAGCTTTTACATACAAAAGGGTTATTACAATTACAGGTTATTTACAATATATAAAACGAAAATAACAACAATATTAATGCAATACAATATTTAATGTGGGCTGACGGAATTTGATAAAATTTTAGCTATTGCTAATTTGTTGCCAAAAGAATAATATGTCCTATTAGGTATTTTCAATGGCAAAGTAATGTCAATAATATTTGTTTGTTTGGTCTGGTTATATGCCAATAATAAACATATAATCAATGTCAAATTAATAAAACAAGGGTTACAAATTTTAAAGTTCTTTTATACGCGTTTTGATTATTAATGTTTTTAAAATATGAACGATAAGATAAGTTTTAATTCTTGAAAATACAATGATATCGTTGCTTCTAAGATATATATTAAAGGTTTAAAAAGTTTATGCGACTGTAAAGTTAATTTATTACTATGCGTTCGTAATAATAGCATACGAATAATTTTCCCACCGTTTTTTTAAATGGATATTTAATCCCGCTTTCCACAGAATAATTTAATTTCTGAAGAAAGGCAAAACGATTTACATCCGATTTCCTTTAAGGACATCAATCTTCAGCAATGAGGAGGTCTCCTGTCGAGTCAACTCTTTCTCATCTCTTTCTCATGTAGTGAGAGCTGCTGTAAAACATTTTAACAATTTCGTTTAAAAACATTTTTAGTTTTAGTTACCGTAGAATGTTTTTTGCATGACATTAAATGTTATTACATTTTGAACATAATACAACACACAATAAACAAATAAATTCATATATTCGTTTTAATATGTTTCGCTCCAATACGTTAACTTTAGGGTTTCGCCTTGGTGTTATGGTTGATGCGTAAGACTCAACCATACACTTAATCACTGCATTACTTGTCGATTAACCAGGGTCGTATATGAATGAATGATGTAGAATTGGTGATATGCCTTGTGATGCCTTGTTACTGACTAAGACAGCCTGATTGTTTAGGCAGGATCTTTAGCCTAATTAATAAAAGATGTTCATAGATCTATGAGGTTCAGGGTTGATTCCAACATACCAATTCATCACCAATTTAAGGTTATGAATAGGATCTAGAACCCATCTTGAGGGATTTTACAAAGATAGGCCACTAATGACAATGAGTTATAAAAGAAGTCATAAGATCAGTAAAGCGAGAACTTTATATATATTACAGAGCTCTCACCACCATAACCATTCAATTTACCCAAACAAAAGGTCAAAAAACTTACATAAAAAGTAAACAAGATACAAAATAAATACCCTCGACCCAGCAACCAAGCGAATTTCTTAAGGTAGTTGAACAAATTAAAATCTCTTTATAATATCTTGTTACAACATAATACTTTATTTTGCATTAGCTAAACATTTTAAGATTTTACTAAACAGTTGGCAGACATAAAACATATTTTGAACTACTCATTCAATACTAGCAACCTTTTGCGACCATGTCCACATAAACTAAAAAATAGGATTATTATCATGCATTGTTTAATCGATATCGCTTGTACACAAACCATCTTCACTCCACATTTTATATTCTATGGATCGAATTTGTTTACCATGGATTATGGTTTACAAACAATGATTTTAAAGTACTTGGAAAACTAACTTGAAATGTTTACTTCGACTGTTATATAAAAAAATAAAATCAAGTTTATAAAAATGAATGCTCTAAATGTAAATTATGGCATTGACATTCCCTTCTACTAAATGTTGCCTCTCCTTAAAAAATCCTAAAAATCCACCAAGGGGTTTTTGGATGTAAATCATCAGTTTCTTCTAATTTATACTGCTTGTTGCGGTTTTGCCTGCATAAACTAAAACATGGGGTTATTTACACGCGATGTTTCCTATATCCTTATTATTACAATTCATTCTCACCCCACCACTTTCTTTCCATGGATTTATGGTAGATGGTTTAATATATGATGTTAAAGTTTGCCTCGGCAGCTAGACTTTTTTAAAATTTTAATCAAAGTTGTAAAATATTAAAACTCAAAATGTAAATGAGATATGTACATTTATTTTAAACATCTTGATAAATAGGAATGATATGAAATTGTATTTAATATGTAACAAACTACATTCTAATAAATATTTATTTCTGTTCATATTTACAATGATTTAATAATATTATCATCACTACAAGAATCATGTTTCAGCATGGAAGAACCGAAAACCGGAAAGACCATATGTTGCAAAACACCTCCTGGAAAATGGCCACTCATTGGGAACAACTGAAGACAATTTGAATATTCTCCATATTTGTAAGAAAGGAAGAATATTTTTATTGCTTGGGAAGAATAGTTTATTTTTAAGGAAAAATGTAAGGATAGGGATAAATTGATCAATGAACTTTGACGCTGGTGGTACTTATCGCAACTTGTTTCCGGAACTCCCGGTAGCCAATAGTATATAAGCTGTTCGCCAACTTGTTTCTGTCATTCTCTAATTGGGCCTGATGAGTATCGGTGTAACTGGTTGAAATCGATCGCCTTGTACCATCTTTTGTGTATATTTTACCGTCTTGTATGTAAGTACAGTATAAGTGTAAATATACTTTATAGTGTTGTAAGACGTATTTTATTTATCCTGTTTAATATTATCCTATATTAAACAAAAGCAAACATATACAAAATAAACTGTGAGTGGTACGAATAATAAATACAATGTAGGGTGTCACAAAAATCCGAACTGGCTATAAATAACCATATTCTAAATACATAAATAAATCGAAAATGTTCAGTAAAATTTTTTCGATTTCAACTTCGTTTAGCCGCTATCCACCATTTTGTTTTTTTTCACTTAAACATTTCTATTTCCGTAATGGATTAATGTATCAAGTAAAAATTTGGTATGGAGCTTTACAGGATAAATGTCTAAATCCACAAAAGAAATTATTTTTTTCCGGCGTTTATTTTCAAAATGGCGGCCACTTTAAATTTTTAAAGTCAAATTCCATGAAAACTAGCAACTGAAACAAAATTCTACAAGATATACAATTTAAAGCACTTTGTAATCCAAATCTAATGACATTTTTATTGTAAAAATCGGTTAATAAATAAAAAAAGTTATGGCAATTTTTTATAATAAATTTCAAAATGGCGGCCATATAACATTTTCAAAGTCAAATTCCCTAGTACATTTGACCAAGTCCTTTAAATTTTATGTCTTGTAAAATTTTGTTTTAGTTGCTAGTTTTCCAGGAATTTGACTTTCAAATTTGTATATGGCCGCCATTTTGAAATTTATTATAAAAAGAATACCATAACTTTTTTATTTATTAACCGATTTTTACAGTAAAAATGTCATTAGATTTGGATTACAAAGTGCTTTAAATTGTATATCTTGTAAAATTTTGTTTCAGTTGCTAGTTTTCATGGAATTTGACTTTAAAAATTTAAAGTGGCCGCCATTTTGAAAATAAACGTCGGAAACAAATATTTTTTTGTGGATTTAAACATTCATTCTGTAAAGCTCTATACCAAATTTTTACTTGAAACATTAATCCATTACGGAAGTAGAAATGTTTAAGTGAAAAAACAAAATGGCGGATAGCGGCTAAACGAAGTTGAAATCGAAAAAATTTTACTGAACATTTTAGATTTATTTTTGTATGTAGAATACGGTTATGTATAGCCAGTTCCGGATTTTTGTGACACCCTGTATATATATATTGGGGAAAAATTAATAATATTTACTTTTGTTGAAGTAAAATTGGTGACAGGGGTTTCCCCCATATTATGCTTTTACTAATTCTTCTATCCAAACAAACCCCCTCCCCATTTATCGTAATGCTGATTCACCTTCAAAAACACAGTTCAAAAACTTTACTGACACTACTAACAACCGCTTTATAATTGTTGTGCAAAATGATGAAATATTTGTTAAAATAGCTCACGTTAAGGGTTAATTTTAAAGTCCAACAATTAGAATTGTGGGTAATAAATATAATAAACCTTATTGCATTTTTAAAGTGTGTAATTTATTAAACACTAATCACAACGAATGAAAGATCGATTAATAGGCTAAAAACAAATGAATTCTTAAAGTTTGACTAACAACATTATTGCTATTTTGAAATATTTTAAAACTGAAATATAATAATTTCATACCATTATGTGGGCCCACCAGAGCTTTTACCTAGGCCCGCGGGCCCCACCGCTTCGGTTTGCGGGCCCCTTAGGCCCGTGGGCCCCCCACCGCGTAATTCAAATATCTCAAGACATTAACCACCACTAGCAGTATCTTTTACACGACAATCTACTCGTTTTTAGCGAATTTCCCCTATAGGGAAGAAGCTATTACCGTAAGTCTCATGGTAAGACCTTACGCATGATACCATGATAACTTTTTGTTTTGAGGTCCCCAAATGCCATAAATATTATTAGTTTCAAATATATATATATATATATATATATATATATATATATATATATATATATGTGTGTGTGTGTGTGTATTTGTGTGTGTGTGTGTGTGTGTGTGTGTGTGTGTGTGTGTGTGTGTGTGTGTGTGTGTGTGTGTGTGTGTGTGTGTGTGTGTGTGTGTGTGTGTGTGTGTGTGAGTGTGTGTGTGTGTGTGTGTGACCGTAAGCACGATAACTCTCGTAAAAAAGGTCCAATCTTAATGAAATTTGGTACAAATGTATAAAGCACCATTTATTTGAACGAGTTCGAAAACAAGACGAATCACACCATCCGAACGGGGGCTTTTGGGGGGTTTTGTACCCCAAAAATGGGTTTTTTGTGGTTTCCATATGTAATTTTGATGTAAATCAAATTATAATTTTCACCATTGAATTCTGCATAAAAACAAACAATTTGTTATTTTGATCATTGCTCTAAGTCAATTGGTTCCTGAGATATTGAAAGTGCTAAACACAGTACGTTGTCTAATGTTATTCTTATGGAGAGAAAGAAAAATTGTATATCTAGCTTATTTATGATCATAAACTATCGAAATTTGGTATATGGCTTCATCTTGTTGTGGTTCATTGTTGTTTGCACAAAAAAACATTTGACCTATGGTTCCCATAGCAGCAGACCTAGGTACTTGGTCCCCATGTTATTCTTATGGAAAATAATTAAAATGTTATATATCGCTTATTTATGAATGTATATGGATGAAACTTAGTATGTGACTTCACTAAGATGAGTTCTACGTGAGTGATGAGTGATATGTGCATAAAAACCCATTATTTTGTGTTCCTTGTTGCAGCAAACCTGCGTACTCATCCTCAACGTTATTTTTATGGGGAATAATTAATATTTTAAATATCGCTTGTTTGTGAATATTTCTTGTAAATCCTGTTAAGTGTTTAATGTGTTATGTTATACATTCATTGGAAATTCGCTGAGTATGCAGGTTTGCTGCAGCGGGGGTATTTTGTATGTATACCTAGTTGTGTGTACCAAAATAAATCTTTGAATTAAGATGGTAAATTTTGACATAATAGTATATGTGCAGGATAGTATATATCTAATCTCTAATGAAAGATTATATTTAGTTGATTCTAAGAGTTGAAAAAAAACATTTCCTTACTTTTCGGATTCATATGATTTAGAAAAATATAAACAAAGATATCTGTTATACACATCTTCTAGGCATAAGTGTTTATTTGTTTAACAATATCGGCAGAAGGAAAACGTCACTATGCCCACCCCCTTCTATGTACAAAAATAGAGAAATACACTGTGAAAATTGTTATTTATTTAAATGATAAGATTTATCTAGCTTGCAAGAAGTACCACATTTGATTTTTAACCATCCCTCTATTATATGACCGGACCATTTATGTTTAAAATCAATACTAATACACATTTATGGTTTAAAATCTATTTATAGTAACACAGTTACAACGAATATTTTAAGATTACAGTATAATTGTGACTTTAAGACTTATGTACTATCCATTGGGTATGTACCTAATGTTGTTTCTGAAAGATGACGTGCAAGAGTCTTGAAGTGTTATACTATAATTCTGTAATCCTGAAAATATTCATTACGACACTATTTTAGTTCAATTGACATATTCTGAAAAAGGATTAATAGTGTTCATAATATTGTTGGTTACCTTCATCCTGATATAAATGAAATATTCAAGAATGATAAAATAAAATAAATATTTACATTATGTGCAGTCTATATAAAAATATAATACTATATTTTGTTCATAAATATAGTATAATGTATTTTATAAAATTTTTCCCATTTAAGAAATAAGTCAATAAAACCATGTTGAATATTGATATATTTGGTTATTTGTGGAAAATCGTGTGAGGAAACGGTACTGGTCATAATCTATTAAAGTTATGGTCCAGCAAATTACGATTGTTCTTCCCACATCACGCGAGTCTAGAAATGTATACAATTTAAGTGTGATATTTTTTTTCCTGACGTTTTAATTAATTTGATTGTTTGTTGTTTATAAATTTATTTTAATGTAGGTGAGTTTTATGACTGAATTTTCATTATGTTGGCTAGTTTTACACTATTTAAATTCCTTTTAAGGCAATTGTTTTAATTCTACAATATTGTATGTTATACACTGTAGAAACGAAACAGGTTCAGGTAAGCAACCTTGTGGATTACAATTATTATCTTAGGACAAGGGCGAAATGAGTTATTGTTATTATCGAGTTGCGATGTTTCCTGCAGGACTAGCACGCGATTGCTTGCCTAAAAAAACTACAAAATAACAGTGTTTCGCTGTGTCTTAATACTCAAGGATATTGCTTGTGTAGGGTATTATGATTAAACAAAAGTTATTTCCTTCCATTCTAACACTGGAGGCCATTGTTCGTAGAGAATTACGCGGGTAAGTCGTAATATGTTAAATTCAAACGATCACATTTTGTTCTTTTAGATGTTTTGTTCTTTCCTTTTTCATGAATAAATTAAAACACATTAACGCTTGTATGACAACAATTTATAATTTCAAAATTTAAAAACTTAATTGTTTTTTTTTACGACAATATTGTATTTGGTGATGTAAACTTACATTTAAATAATCAAACATGGTCATAACATTAATTTTGTATTGTAACTTTTACTTATTTAATTTTTAATATAAAAATACATTTCGAACTTTAGAGATACCTTTAACTGAGTACATATTTTAAATAAGTTTTACTGTTGAATTAATAGATACATTTTAATATAAAACAAATAAAATCAAGAATTTTCTTAGAACTTTTAACCTAAATTATAATAAGAATAGATTGAAATAATAAATTATTTTAAAATGTGTACTTTGTTATGACATTTCTATCAAACTGAGTAGTATTGACTCTTCACATTGAAAGGGTTTTCATTCATATATTATTTGAGTCCAAAGAATCTCATCTCCTTCGGGTACAAACTCACAGGACGCGGCGCGGCACGGCACGGCACGGCACGGCGCGGCCCGACCCGGCACGGCACGGCACGGCGCGGCCCGGCCCGGCACGGAACGGCGCGGCCCGGCCCGGCCCGGCACGGCACAGCACGGCGCGGCCCGGCCCGGCACGGCACGGCATGGCACGGCGCGGCCCGGCCCGGCATGGCACGGCACGGCAAAGCGCGGCACGGCACGGCACGGCACGGCGCGGCCCGGCACGGCACGGCGCGTTGCGTCACGGTGCGTCATGCAAGCGTCGACCTCTATTTGCCGTCTTGCGCGTTTTCTCTCCCCTCAGTGGCAAAGATGGCATTGAGAAAGGTGGATCTTATTACGAAAGGGTGTGTTAGGGGATAAAGAATAAATCCAGGAAACAGTAAACAAAAAACCCAACCCTCTGTCCTATTGATATAAATACCCCCGTCGCGTCGCAGGAAACCTGCATACTCAGCGAATTTCCAATGGAGATATAAATGTCTTAATACTACATAAAGACAAGTAACATAAGTTTCATAATATAATATATACAGTTTTGAACGAATGAAGTTGTTTTGGTCTGGGGACCTAAAAACGAAATGTTATCATGGTCCCGGACCATGCCGACTACGGTAATAGCTTCTTCCCTATAGGGGAAATTCGCTAATATATATATATATATATATATATATATATATATATATATATATAAATATATATATATATATATATATATATATATATACAGTTTCGAAGGAATGGTGTTTTTGGGGTCTGGGGACCACAAAAAAGAAAAGTTATCATGATCCCGGGCCTAGGTCTTAACATGCCGACTACGGTAATAGCTTCTTCCCTATAGGGGAAATTTGCTAAAAAGGAAGTAATCACGAGAATGTATTCAAAACCTGAGGAATTATTAAAGTATTCAAGGCACTTTAGCACCTAAAATTTAACTACGAAGCCTGATCTGTTTTGCCCTAAACTACAAAATTGTTTTGGTAAAACAATTTCTATAATTTATATCAATTAATTTGATATTCCAATCTGACTTTTATATTTATAATATTTAACTTTGAATTTACAAGTTAACACCAATAACATAATTTTAAATTACATTACACTTAAATAATCCAAAACACAATCCATTTACTTTGCAAGTAAACTTCCGTTGCCGAACGCCTATCAATGAAAAAATAAACGGTATCAGGAAACTGTCACATACTTTCTCCCTTTTAGCCCAAATTTAATGAATAAATTACTTGTTATTTACTAAATATAGGATACAAGGCACGGTTGAATGTACAGAAAATCTTGAAAACAAGTTGTTTTCAAATATATCCACCCAAATCCCTGTTTAGGAGGCACTACAGAATCCATCTCTAGACAAGTGGTTTTAAGTGGGGAAATGCCCCCTATGCCCCCCGCAGGGTTATTAAGGGGGAAAATATTTCGAATTTCCTCTGTTGGTCAATGCTAACTTGAAAAGCATATCAAGTTTGAACGAAATTGATCAATAAATAATAGAGAAATAGTAATTTTTGTATTCCCCATAAGAATAACATTGGACAACGTACTGCGTTTACTGCAAAATGACAATTTAAATTTTCTCCGCAACCAGTAATCGTAGAATAGTAATTCAATATACCAAATTATTTAGTTTTTTAAGCTCTTTTTAATTGCGATTGGTAATATTTTTTATATTTATGTTTTTTGTATGAAAAATAAAAAAACTTAATTTCTTATATTTAAAGTCATGTAATTTCTGAACCCAAATTTTTATAGAAATGCAGGTGGTGTCATTTTGTTGGAAAACTAAAGTTCTACAACGACTAAAGTTTAATCAAAATCGTTAGAGCCGTTTTTGAGAAATTTGGTTTTTTCATGTTTTTTGGCGGTTTTTGGGGAATAAAATCCAAAAAATAAAAAACCTTAAAAATCCTTTTTGGGGGATAAAAATCCATAAAAATCCAAAATTCCAAAAAATGAAAAAATACCTGGAGATATCGTGGATTTGAACCTACATACCAAATTTCATAAAAATCGGACCATTGGTTAGGGCTCTAGCTCTGTACACATCCATACAGACAGACAGACAGACACACAGACATCACGTAAAACACGCGAATACTACGTATAAGGGGGAGAAAGTAAATAAACGGTATCAGGAAACTGACACATACTTTCTCCCTTTTAGCCCAACTTTAATGAATTAATTATTTTTTATTTACTAAATATAAAATACAAAGCACGGTCGAATGTACAGAAAATCTTGTAAACAAGTTGCCTACAAAAAAATCACCCAAATCCCTGTTTTGGAGGAACTACAGAATCCATTGCTCCACACGTGGTTTTAAGAGGGGAAATGCCCCCTATTCCCCCCCAGGGTTATTAAGGGGCAACATATTTCGGATTTCCTCTCTTGGTCAATGCTAACTTGATAAGTATATCAAGTTTGAACGAAATTGATCAGTAAATAAGAGAGAAATAGTAATTTTTGTATTCCCCATAAGAATAACATTGGACAACGTACTGCTTTTACCGAAAAATGACAATTTAAATTTTCTCCGCAACCAGCAATCGTAGAATAGCAATTCAAAATACCAAATTATTTGGTTTTTTGAGCTCTTTTTAATGGTGAATAGTAATATTTTTTTATATTTATGGTTTTTTATGAAAATAAAAAAACTGATTTTTTATGTTTTAAGTCCTGTAATTTCTGAACCCGTATTTTTACAGAAATGCGGGTGGTGTCATTTTGTTGGAAAAATAAAATTTCTACAAACGACTAAAGTTTAATCAAAATCATTAAAGTCGTTTTTGAGAAATTTTGACTTTTCATGTTTTTTTGCGTTTTTTGGGGATAATTACCCTTAAAAATCAAAAATTCAAAAAAATGAAAAAAACACCTGGAGATATCGTGGATTAGTACCTACTATAGCGTCCCAATTGTAATTGAAACGCTATATATAATTAAATATACTATTTGTTATATATTAAAATAATTAATGTATAAAAATATAAAAGATGTTTTGTGAATAATTGCTGACAGTTGCAAATAAGAATTGCTGGTGCTACTTGGTTTTGCAAGTCAAGGCAAGATCGCGATTTTCTTGTTCGGGTTTGTCAGAATGAGTTGGAGACAATGATTTAAATTCTTCCTTGGCTGGATTGAACTGGAGTCTGGTCACGTGACGGCCGGCGTGCTCGGGTTTCTGGAAGTTTCTAAGCTAAGGTTATATTTTCACGGTCGCTGGGAGGCTCCGGCATTTTACGTTGACAACTAGTGCCCTGAGTGTGTCGTGAGTCTTTCCAGCGAAACGTGAACCTCTTCAGTTTGAAGGTACAAAGTTGTTTTAAAATTTAGAGTTTCAATTTAAATTATTGCTCCAATTTCTCATTTGTTGTTTTTTTTTAAAAGGGGAACAGTCTGTAAAACAATTATTTCTTTTCAGGGTTCGAAGCGTTTCATTCTTTCTTAGATTGAACCTTTTCTTTAATACTTTGGTTGAAGACATGCTTAAAGCCAGACTGTTTAAGAAATAAAAGAAGATTTATAATTAAAGTTCAGTAATATAAAAAAAAGGATCGAACAGTTAATCTTTTATTTGAAAGACAGAAGTGATAAGCAAAACCAAGTTTAATTTTATTTCGAATTTTGAACTGTTTAATTTGAGGAGAAAAAGTTTAATTTTGTTTATTTAAATAAATACAAGAAGAGTTTATTAATTTCTTTTATATATTTTTTATGACCACTTCTTATCACCCACAAGAAAAATTATAGCCTGCTAGTCAGCGCTATACTACATACCAAATTTCATAAAAATCGGACCATTGGTTACGGCTCTAGCTCTGTACACATCCATACAGACAGACATACAGACAGACAGACACACAGACATCACGTAAAAATCACTTTTTTGGATTCAGGGAGCAACAAACGAATATTTTCATTATATTCGTTGTTTTCGTTTGTTTCGTTTTTTTTTTTTATCAACTCAAATTCGAAAATTTTGACGAAAACAATACTTTCTGCGGAAAGCTCCCCTGGGGGGGGGGGAATAGGAGGCATTTCCCCTCTTAAAACGACGTGTGGAGCAATGGATTCTGTAGTGCCACCAAAACAGGGATTTGGGTGGATTTTTTTGTAAACAACTTGAACTATGTATAAGGGGAGAAAGTAAAAATTATACGGCATGAGAAAGATATCAAAGACACGGACATGACGGATATTTATAAAACGAACGAAAAACGAAATTGTGTAGAAGACGGATGGCAACCAACAAGTTCAGCCTAGACTAGCCTCGCTTCCACCCGTTCGCATCGCCTTTTGTCTTCTGTCAGATTTCGTTTTTTGTTAGGGTACAAACACACAGATGATTACTAGGTTAGTTTTTGCCTGTCTATTGGCTATTCCAGTTGCAGTTTGCTGTTTACCACAGGTTAGAAAAATGGTGATGACGGTAAAGGGGAAAAATATTATAATTATCCACATTTTAGCCTCGAATTACATTTTCAGGCACCCACCATAAATTGCAAGGCGCGTGATAACGTTTCAAAAAATCAATCTCAACTGTTCCAAGTGAAGACGCGCCGCGCCGTGCGCCGTGACGCGCCGTGCCGAGCCGTGCTGCGTCCCGTGTGTTTGTACCCTTAACATCCTTTATTATAGTCAGGCTGTACAATCTAATGGAACTAAATCTGCTAGATCACAATTGAATATTCTGTATTAAATTAGAAACCCAGTTTTTGAAGTTAAACAACTTTGAAGTTAAGGATAAATTTGAAGATTAAATCTTCTAGATTGTTATGCTAGTTTTAATTATTAGTTATGCTAGTAGTAATAGTTATGCGTATCTCAAATGTGTGCAGTTAATTTTATAAAAAAGTGTTATGAAGGCTGTTATTTGTTTAACTGTTAAGGGAGATATTAAATTATCACAGGCATAAAGTTAATTTGAAGCTGCTTTTCGGTGAAAAATATCTTAAGCCACCCTTAAGCGGCTTTGAGGCGTGCAAATACAAGATAAGACCCACAAGAGAGATTACGGGCTTGGACACTTTCATGAGGACACTTAGAGATGGGTAATCCTTTATTTAAACTCTGGTTGGAGGTATCTTTTAAATTGAGATGTTTTATTTTATTGATGGATGTTATTACTATTGAGATGTTTGTTTAATGAAGGATCAAGTCTTGGGGACAGCAACTTTTAAAACAAAAATCGAAGAAACATATGTTACATTATTCTTTTATATATCAAGGCTTAAAAATCTATATATTTAATTCCGTAAGCGAATCGGTCCCAGCAAAATATCTCGAGCTAAGAAGAAGTTAGGTTATAACGATTCATTTTAAAGCTTGAGGCCTAAGGACGGTGGGTAAAATATCAGAAATGTCAAAATTTACGTGGGCTACGCCCCACTGAACTTCAAAGATCCACTTATTTTCTTATAGAAATATCACTACAGTGTTTTTATTAATAATTAAAATGAACTAATGATCAGCAGTGATTATCCACTCACACAAAAACCATATGTTAGGGGCTAAAGCCTTGTTAAATTTAAAAACCTAAATACATATTTGGGTAGATTAAAAAAACGGTCCAAGTAAAATTAAGTTAAAATAAATTCTATAGTTGAGCTGTATGTTATATTTTAATAGTGTATTTACAATATGAAATTAATATTATAATTTCATAAGAGAAAACATTAATGTAGATAAACGCCTCGTAATTTTAACTAAGCTTCTTTGACAAGAAAACAAAATTACAAACCTCTAACGTTATACACCTATTATTTTTAAATTCTGACAACACAAAGTATAATGGTTAAAATAAGAAATTTAAAATAAATATGTATTAAAAACCAAATGAGTAGACAACTAATGAAACTGGGAAATATAATATAAATGTACTGACTCAATATTTATTTGAATATAATTAATAAGTTAATATACAATTAAATTCAAGGTATACTTTTAGAAAGCAACTTGCAGAGGAAAGGGCGAGCTTAAAAATGATTTCCATAATAAAACTGACAAAACTAACTTTTACATTAAGACTAATGAAAGCATAAAACTGAAAATGTGGGTTCGTAATGACTTGCGTACTGTACAAGACGCTGCAGTCTAAGTTGTCATCGATCACTCAACAAACACCCTGAACGATCGGTAATCATATCGCCCCTGTAATGTATTTCCACCACCGTTTTATCATCCTCGATCCTCCCCCTTTCCTTACCTATCATGCAAGGCACAAATAAATATTACCTGTTGTCCTCTGAACGCTTCCAAGCTGTAATGGCTGGGTTTATAGTCTGTATTGGCATCGAGTAATCCATTTTGTTTTAGTTATAGTAAAGTGGCTCTTTTATGTGTCCGCCTTATTTTAAGTACATGGAATTAGGAGTATATAGTAGATCATATTTAAACTGATTTCAATATGTAACCATACAATTAGATGTGAACGATCATTTGGAGTATTAACAGCATTTACCATATATCATGTTATGAATCTGCATGGTATTTGGAATGATGTTTGTGGCAATTAAAAATGTAATTATTGTATTAAAATTAATAGGTCATATACGCGATTAGTTCAACGTTGCCTATAAAAAGTTTAGTTTAATTTTCAAGGCAAATATTTTACTAGTATTCTTAGATAATGATAGTAAAATTTCACTATAAATCATTGAGGTTAGTTACAGACTGAGTGAAGTGTACTTTTTTATTGGATGAACGTAGTGAAATCCTCATACTTCAGTCTGAAAATCGAATTCAGGTTGCGCTAAACTTCTGTTTGACGGTTTGATGGATTGTCACGAAACTTTTAGAGTAACGTTTTAATGATATAATGATTATAATAAACGATAATTGACGAATTATTATTACATTTCAATAATTATTAGTGTTTTTACTGAACAGTGTTCAGTCGTAGTTTGAATCACGTAGTGTAAGTTCACGACTGTCATCCGATCTGTCAAATTGTCAAATCAAACATCAACTGAATTGGTTTTGTGTTGAAGTTTTTGAGGTTACGCATAGTTCGATCGTTTCTAATTCCTGTACACATTCTTAATCTAGATACGAATCGCGATTTCGAGTCTATTACTAATCATGTTGTTGTTATATCAATCAATTTATACTTGCCACTAATTTAATCTCTCTGTAAATACTAACTACTTGAATTTGGATAATATGAAAGTGTCATGATTGGCGAGTACGCCAACATTACACTGTAAATAGGAAAATTACATAACTTTTGGCATATTAGCGAATTTTCCCTATAGGGAAGAAGCTGTTACCGTAGGTCTCATGGTAAGACTTAAGTCTGAGACCATGATAACTTTTTGTTTTGAGGTCCCCAGATGCCAAAAACACTATTCGTTCAAATTAATATATATCTATGTATCTATCCATCTATATATATATATATATATATATATATATATATATATATATATATATATATATATATATTAAATATATATATATATTAAATATATATATATATTAAATATATATATATGTGTGTGTTTGTGTGTATGTGTGTGTGTGTGTGTGTGTGTGTGTGTGTGTGTGTGTGTGTGTGTGTGTGTGTGTGTGCGTGCGTGTATGTCCGTGAATGCGATAACTTAAGTAAAAATCGTCCGATTTCGATGAAATTTGGCTCAAATGTGTAAAGTGACATTCATGACTTTAAGTTTGAAAACCAGAAAAATTGGATCATGGGAAGGGGGTTTATGGAGTTTCAACATTTTCCAAAAATCAGTTTTTTACACTTTTCACCCTGAAATTTTTAACACACTCAATTTTTGTTTTAACCATGTTATAGAGCTTAAAAAACAAATAATATCGTATTTTGAATCATTAACCTAGGTTAAGTGGTTGCGGAGAAAATCCAAAAAACGTGTTCATAAAATCTCCTATCTGATGGGAAAATGGTTTTTAGCTTTTCCTCAATTAATTTTACTGTAAACTTCACATTTGCTTTTACCAGTCAGTTTAGATCTACAAAACAATCATTTTGGTTTTTAAATTGTGATTATACGTCCAACCGTTGCCGAGATATTCAAAGTGCTAAATACAGTACGTTGCCCAATGTTATCCTTATGGAGAATAAATAAAATTTGATATCTCAATTATTTATGAATTGGTATGTGGCTGCACATAGTAGTGGTATATTGATATTTGCATAAAAAATTGATTTTTCGTTGATTATCCTCTGCATACTCATCCCTAATGTTATTCTTATGAAGAATACGTACAGATTTATATCTCCCTTAATTATGAACATAAATTATTAAAACTTGGTATGTTAGCTTCACCTGGTTGAGTTATATTGATAATTGTAAAAATACACATTTTTATCTTCCTAGTGTCAGCAAACCTGTGTTCACAGCTCTAATGTTATTCTTATGGAGAAAAAATAAAATGCTATATATCAATTATTTATTTATGTATTTTTATGAAACTTGGTAAGTTGCTTTATATGGTAGTAAGGAATATATTAATGCATAGGAAATTCGCTGAGTACGCAGGTTTGCTGCTACGGGGGTATTTTATACTGTTTTACCCTTTATATGGTTGTTTGTAACAGGAGGAAGATGAGAGTAGGCCTACTTAACCTAAATTATGGTGTTGACCATATATTTAAAAATCTGTCTTTAAAGTTGCAGTTGCAGTTGCAGTATGAAAGCTTAAAACTTAACACTATCCTTTGAGGCTGTCTTAATTAACTTCCATTTAATTTATGTAGGCCTATGATATTGTTCTGTAATTTTACCTGTAGTGAGCCATGTCAGTCAATCATCTTACACTCACATCGAGCCTTGTCATAAGTTTATTCTGTTTTTAAATAGGCATTATCTAAGGGGAAATTTGATAAAAGACCTATATATTGTGTATTTACATTTTTCTATGTCCAAATGCTTTTCAAGGGAAACTTTAAAGTTGTCTATGGGTTTTAGCGTTAATCACATGTAGGCTAATCTCGTACCAGGAACTTCTAAGATAGGTTATAAAATAGAGAACTAGCCTAGGCGCTCTTACGGGGTGCAGTACGATATGCGATCACTACTCGGATGTGATATACCGGTAATGGTATAGGTCTAACATATTTGATAACAGTATATCGAAGTTCAACGATCGATTAGGCTACTATACAATCGAATTAGTTTAATATATATTCCCATGTGAATATATATGGGTAGACTTTCATAAGCGAAACGATATCTAAAACCGAGTTAAATTGTTCAATACGGTATAACGATTATTCAGGTTATTTGGTTATGGATTCGGTTATTTAGGTTTCGGTTATGTTATGTTTTAGTTTAGGTGTCTTAAAATTTGTCCAGGTAACAAATGTTGATTTCACTATTGTTTAAACTGGTACTACCAGAAACAAAATTATCATGTCACGTCATTGTCATGTTTGTTTGTTTCATTTTTATTTTCAGTTCAATTGAAAAACAAACTAAACACAACAAACATGACGTAATAAACATACAAATGATAAACTACTTTGTAATCGATAAAAATATCAACCTAATCAATATATTGAATCGAAAAATGTTATTCAGTTCTTTATAATCGTTACGCTTATGAAAGTCTAACCATAAATATTCTTAACTAAATTATTAATAATATTCCAGATTTAGAACTAACATTTTAAAACCTAAGGAAAATAGGCTAATAACATTTGCAAACAAAACTTATTTGTTATCAACAACATTATATGTTAAGTTGAACCTGTGGGATCCTGAGTTTGACTTCTTACGGTCCCTCTAGAAGCCCAGGTTTTTAAGCTGCTTAAACTTATATAGCTTAGCCCTACTGGATTAATTATTGGTTAATCATGTCCAATAATTACTTAATTTATTGAATTACACTATATCAGACTTAGGCCCTCCAGACTAAATTGTAAGGCTACATAGTATTTCCTACTTGGTACGCTGTTAAAATAAACATGCAAACAGTTGCAGAAGGCTATTTTTTTTAAGAAACTGACAAACAAAAACAGCTAAGAAAATACTATAAGACGGCTGGCTGTCTCACAAAACTAAATATACCTCATAAAAGGTATTCTACTGTGTCCAATTCTGCGCTCCCCTCCGGGTCATACCTGTGACATCAGGGTTATTTTAGAATGGAAATTAAAGCCAGGCAATCATTGTCACTTTGAATTCAGTGCCTTTTATGACTCAAGAGAAGATACCTGTGAATTGATTATAATTGTTAGGTTTAACTAATTAAATTTACTTTTGTTTACAACATTAATTTACAGGGACTTCGTCTTGAAAACGATTTAAGCTCCAGTCACAAAATCTTTCGCCTTTCTACCTGCCTCCCCCATGAAGCCAATGTTACATTTAAAGTTTGGTCCAGTAGTTATTTGTAAACATATATAGTTTTAAAATTTGGTAGGAATGTTGTACTGGTGATTATCTAGCAATTTCAGTGACAAAATTTTCGATTTACGTTTTAAAATTCGATAGAAAAATTATTTAATTTTTAGTATTTTGGGACAAAATATAATAAATAAAAAATAAATTTGAAAATTTGCTCCCTAAAATCGCTTTGTCATTTTTTTCTTTTTAAAAAAATAAACAAACAATCCGACCACCTATTGAGGCTGGATGGTACTTGTAGGATACTATTGCTGTTAAATAGGTTTAGAAATCTACCTGGATTCACTGTTGCCCCCTCTTACAAGATCTTAAATTAAAACTGTCAATTATTGCATTAAATAGTTTCAATTTTAAAGAAAATCCGTTCCGCAGGCATTTTATTTGTTGGGTGGCTTACATTGTGTTTAGAAAAATTTACATTTATCCGTTTCTCCCTTCACATTACCCTTTCTCACCACCCATTACCCCAAAATTCCACTGGGCCCTTTAGATAGACTGGATGGTTACCATGCATGTTTAAGTTGTGAAAACTGGCGGAAAATGCGTATCCGCAGAACAAATTATGCTGAATTAGTTATTAAACCTCTTAATGAATCATTGCTACTACTAAACACAAAATTCCAGTGGCGACCGTATACAGAACAATTATACCTTGATCTTTTATTTGGTAAAAGGAAGAGATTATTCTGCATTCTGCGGCTGTAAGTTAGGTTTGATATAACTGACAGGCGTTATACAAAATGTCACCATAGTTGAAGTTAGCATGTTTTTAAATGTAAAAATAAATAACATAAAATAAGCAAATCTATAATTTAAATACCGGTATATTAAATCCTACAAACAAATTAAAAACTGGAAAATGATACATTCATTGAAATATAGCCTATTTTAATAATAGTTGTACTTCTCTGAAAACACATCAAATAACTTTAAAATAGGTAAATAAATAATTATATTATTTATTGTTTATAGGTTCCCAAAATAATATCTTCTTATGCCACCTCCACAATATGGCTAAGTCTTGGCGAGCAAAGATGAACTAGAGTCTGTGGATGGGTAGTTCGCCTCCACTCGTGTTATTCCAGCGCTGATTATTTATTCGCCAAGTGTAAATGCAACAGAGTTTATGATTACATAAACTCCATTTAACTAAGTTGTGATTGGATTAGGAGTAGGAGATGCAGCTGTTAATAAACAGAACTAGAGTTAAATCAACAGCAGTAGAGCTATTTGTAAAATATATTTCAGTCATATGTTTTACATTCTACGAAGAACCATGCATTCTTGCAATATTCGTTTTTTCTATTAACTTTAGGATAGTTCTTCTGCAATCAAACATTTTCTTAAACAACCTTTTATACTGCTCAAATATCTTGTCGTAATATGTGTCAGAAGAATAAGAAATTTAATTTTTTAATGTTAATTTTCCCTTAGTTTATTTTATTTATTTGGTGTAACGTTTTACACACGAGTTGGAGAGTGGTTTAATTGTTTCACTAAGTACTGTAGAAACCTAAACCTGTGGCTATTTTCACTCTAGGACCGGCTTGAGCATTAACGCCTACAACACTAAATCCCTTCACCCTCCGCCCACAACCGGCAATGTACAATTATGCTTGTTTTCTATACACTTACAGATTGTACGAGGAAGAGCATAAGTTGTGAGCTGTGATTAGGACAAAATGGTAAAATAAGGAACAGATTTAATTGATCTACTGGAGTAAAAAGCCTTAAAAAATTATGATAAAAACAGTTCAACAGAGTTTCGTCGTAGGTCATACAACTATAAATATTGAAAACGTCACATAAATTAGTTTTCATCATACTGCTTCAAAAACGGCTGTTTTCATCACATGTGTTGAGATGCCAAAGTTGTTCTTTTAGCGAATTTCCCCTATAGGGAAGAAGCTATTACCGTAGGTCTCATGGTAAGACTTAAGCCCGAGACCATGATAACTTTTCATTTTGAGGTCCTCAGATGCCAAAAACACCATTCGTTCAAATTTATATATATATTTATATATATATATATATATATATATATATATATATATATATATGTCTGTAAGCACGATAACTCTCGTAAAAAAGGTCCGAACTTAATGAAATTTGGTACAAATGTGTAAAGTACCATTTATTTGAACAAGTTCGAAAACCAGATGAAACGCACCATACGAAGGGGGGTTTTTTGGGGGTTTTGTACCCCAAAAATGTGTTTTTTGGGGTTTTCACATGTAATTTTAATTTAAATTAAATTTTAATTTATACCATTGAATTCAACTTAAAAAAACAAACAATTTGGTATTTTGATCATTGCTCTACGTCAATTGGTTACCGAGATATTGAAAGTGCTAAACACAGTACGTTGTCTAATTAATGTTATTGTTATGGAGAAAAAGAAAAATTGTATATCTCGCTTATTTATGAACATAAACTGGCAAAATTTGGTATATGGCTTGATCTGGTTATGGTTTATTGTTGTTTGCACAAAAAAAAACAATTTTTCGCCTATGGTTCCTGTAGCAGCAAACCTAGGTACTTGGTCCCCATGTTATTCTTATGGGAAATACTTAAAATGTTATATATCGCTTATTTATGAATGTATATGGATGAAACTTGGTATGTGACTTCACTAAGATGAGTTCTATTGATATTTGCATAAAAACCCATTATTTTGCGTGCCTTGTTGCAGCAAACCTGCGTACTCATCCCCAATGTTATTCTTATGGAGAATAATTAATATTTTAAATATCGCTTGTTTGTGAATACATTTCTTATGAATTAAGTGTTATGTTATATATTCATTGGAAATTCGCTGAGTATGCAGGTTTGCTGCGACGGGTGTATTTTACTCCTAGGATAAAAAGTATTATTTTAATGATTTTTTCGTCCTAGGACTAAAAACAACATTGGATGACACTTTTCGGTCGAGGTAGCGAATACAACAAATAAGCAACAAGAATATGAATTGAACAAATTATTCAACTAGTGTAACTTGTGTAATGACAACTTGTGTAACAGCTGTTTGTTTAGAGTAAAAGTAAGATCAATATGGAAGCAAAATTTCAATGGTAAAAAAGTAAACAAATTGAGAAATTGTCATGTTACAATGGTTTGGAGTATGACGAAAATATAGTTCATCACTAGGACCAAAAGTGGCTTTTCTACCCTCGCTCATTTTCCAGCCTTGGCCATTAAACCACTCGAATAGAAAAGCGTCCCTTTTGGTCCTAGTGATGAAATATACTATTTTTAATCTTTAGCTCCCCGTCACTATGGTTTAGAGGTCTAAATATATTTGGGCATCCAACAGCATGGTCATATCAGATAAGACAGCTCGCCAAACACTGTCAAGTTAAATCTGGGACTGAACGGACATGTGAGGTCAGTGGGCAGTCGATGGTGGAGGTGGAATATTTTTAAAACAGAAAATGGCAAGGGTAAGGAGTAAATCAGAAGAATGATAAAATTAAGTAATGTAGAGCTCTACCAGATGTGTTAAATTTCACGAGTATTGGAGCTGTGCGGCTGTTTCACTTCAGTCATTGTCGTTATCAAATATTTTATTCTTTTCCGCTATCATTATGTTTTCAAGTATATATTTTTTTAGGGGGTATTTACTAACACAACATTTTTAACAGTAACTAAACAATTTGTTTAAAGTACACAGATAAATGTTTATTCAAGAAACCCTCAAAAACTTATTTTGTAGTTGTAATGTATCTCTCGCATGTAGTTTTATATTGTAGAGTATCAAGTTTGGGACGGGTTAGTTTAATTCATAAAAATACAGTATGTCTTTTAACATTTGAATGAATAATAATTATTTCTGAATTTAACTCAAGCAATCAACATAATTATACAGGGTTAGTTTTAAATGAGTCCCCCCCTAATTTTTTTCTAAATTTTCTAAGATATGGACTCCAGACTACCCCCGATCATTTATGACCAATTTATACTCGTTTTGACCTAGTTAGTATTTTTGGCCGCTATTTTGGATCTGCCATATTGGATTCAACTATTTATTTTTTACAGTAAAGATGGTGTTGTGACCCATCATTTACGATTATTTTTTTACGGTGAAAACAATGACGCAATCCGTTTTCGAAAATCATTATTCGTTCTCAAGATATTGGTGAATTAGAAAAATTAAATTTGGGTAGAGTTTTAAAGGTCCCAACCTTAAAACATGCCCATATTTGCATCATTACATTAAATAATGACCATTAGCTACTATCAATTATTGTTGAGTGTCATTCGCTTCATTTTGATCAAAGTAAAATTTTCGGCCGCCATCTTGGATCCGCCATTTTGGAATAGATAATTTTGACAAATGTAAAGGTAGGGTTGTGACCCATCATTTCCAACTGTTCCACGCTGAAATCAATGCTGGAATCTTTTTTCAAATATCACCCTTCATTCTCATGATATTGTCACTTTTTGAAATGTAAAACAGAAATCTTTCAACATTATGAAAATGGATAGCGGCATTTATTTCAGCGTGGAAAATAGTTGGAAATGATAGGTCACAACCCTACCTTTCCATTTGAAAAAATTATCTTTTTCCAAAATGGCGGCCGAAAATTGTACTTTTGTCAAAATGGTTCGAATGCCACTCAACAATGATTGGTAGTAGTTCATGGTCATTATTTGATGTAATTATGAGAATATTGGCATGTTTTAAGGTTGGGACCTTTAAAACTTTCTCCAAAATTCATTTTTCTAATTCGCCAATATCTTGAGAACGAATAATGATTTTCAAAAACAGATTGCGGTATTATTTTCACCGTAAACATATACATCTATATGATGGGTTACACCCCCACCATTACGATTAAAAGTAAATAGTTGAATTCAATATGGTGGATCCAAGATGGCGGCCAAAAATAATAACTAAGTCAAAATGAAGTATAAGTTAGTCAACAATGATCGGTGGCAGTCCGGAGTCAATATCTTAAGAAATGTAGACAAAATTAGGGGGGGACTCATTTAAAACTCACCCTGTATGTTAATGGTAAGTTGGATTCCAAATTATCAAAACATCACTGCTCCAAGAGTTAGGCCTAAGATAGCCGATAATAATGGGACACATTTGTACATTAACGTTAAATATGTTCAAACCATACATGAATTATCGAACTTAGTTCAATAGTTCTACCAGAAGCCTCTGCATTATTATCACCGTTGTATTTAAATCCATGATAGCCAGGAAATTGCCAAAAATTACAAGGCACCAATTAATGTTAACAGGACCTATCTTAGTTAAAGTATTCTAAGGCTTATTATTGAAGTATGGTTGACGTTGTTATATTGTCAATAACATGTAATGCCTCTAATATATGTAAATGCTATTACAATTATAATTTAAATAGTAATTAATGGAAACTGTAATTTTTGAGAGCTGTTCAAGTTGTTATTGATTTATAACTATTATCTGTTTTGTTCTAAATGTAGCATTATAAATATAATATTTATGGGCAATTATACTTTTACAGAATGTTTAAAATTAAAGTTCCAGTTGCATTTGCTAACTATTGATTGGAGTAAAAAACTGGTTTGATTATTAAAGCTACATATTGGTTGTGAAAACTTTGAACTGAACGACAAACGGTGCCACAAAGGTCTGTAGAAATTTTACAGGGGCCTTTTATAAATAATTACGGAATAATAATAATAACGACTACTTTTTCGTAGCCAAAATTGTTTAAGGCTGTAAGCAAAATTGTTGAATTTTTCAACTGGATGTATTTTGTGACAATATATATTTTAATGTAAGCTTAATTCAAACCAAACACTGAAACTGAACTGCTTAATACATACCTGGTTAGTGATCAGGAAATTCTAATATAATGCATAATATGATCTCATCTGCCATTGGTAATTGGCTTAACTTTCCGGCGACATTTAGACTGTGTAAATGAGTTGGGACTAAATTGACGTTTCCATAAATGGGCTGAAAGTTTAATGCGACGCTTTGATCTTAAAGCAATTACATTTACATTAGTAAATATCCAATTATAAAACACCCGTAACAGCTTCTGTTGAAACTTCCACTATCAGTGTCCGAGCTTGAAGTAACCTTATTTATTTAAGTTATCTTACGTGTAACTGACAAACTACAATCCGAGAAAGCATGCTTTAAACATATTCAACCCTTTAAAATCTTGTCAGCTACTGTAACATTTGAATGTGTCAATTTATGACTCTCCTGATTGCTGACCACAGTGGTCCACTTGTCAACTTGGTTTGAGTGCAAAGCTGCAAGACATGCCACATTAGAATGTAATGAACGGAAATGTAATACTCCAACAGGTTCACACTGAGAACGTAATTTAAAACCTAATATTTTAAACGTATATCTGTCATAACGTATATTATCCCTTTAACCGAACTAAAATTTTGGCACAGATTTAAAAGTCATCCTTATCTGCACCCAATACTTATAAGCACGTGCACTTAGCAGTTACTAAGATAAAATAAGAACGTTGTTTAAAAAATACACTATACAATATTATTCTGTCACATATTTGTTCTCTAATAAACAAGGACCTACCATGAAACAATATTTAAATTAAATTTGGCCTGTTTTGTCTGCTTAGCATTTTTGTTGGCAAGCCTTTGATTTTCCGTGTTTATACTTTCAGTGAAATAATGTTGTGTTATTTATATACTTTTACTATTTATTTATCAAACCCAATTACATTGAATCTATATTGTGTTCCCTCCCCTGCTTGTAGCTCAGACACTCAGACTAACATCCTGTGGTAACTCTTGGCATAAAAGTTTTGAAAATAATCAAAACATTATTATGTACGATGTTTATAAATCAGATTTTACCAGAATTCTTAGTATCCATTAGAAATTTTCCTTTATTTGTGTTTCCTGTACGTTTATTTTAGTACTCGCACAAGAAAGCCAAGATTACAAATAATTAAGTGTGATAACTCAAATATGGAATACATATAATTTATATGTATCTCTCATGACTGAGTTGTTTTATAATTTTTACAAAGGCTAGTGGGCTAGTAAAGATCTTAATGCTATATATTTCGTTTTTAAAAGAACTTTAGGTAAAATATTGTATATCAAGTAGGTATTTTTCCCCTATAAAATGCTTTCATACATAAGATATCTCATACACACTAACACATACTAGTTGGTGTCAAATGCCTAATTTTCTCATTGCTGTTCAAATTAAACTTACTAATAACAAAAGCCAAATATGCTAGATATTACAATTACTCTGTCGCTCTTTTCTACAACTTGTAACCATAATACTTAAAAATACTAAACACACTTCCTGAACTCATGTAGATCTCAATGGCAGCATGGTTAATGTAGCTTGAAATTTACATAGATAAATTAAAAAAGTTAAGGAAAATAAATATGTTTTCACGTATTTTTTAGTGAAAAAAACCTTTCTACCTTTTAATGGTGAAATATATTGAATTTTATTTGTTTTGCTGGTAAAAGTAATGTAAGCTCAATTTGTACTTAGAGTAAAAATACGTCACACTATATATACTCTCGAAATGTGTTGAGTTACAAGAAACTACACTATCCCTTCTTACTACAGACGTTTTCCGATTTCAGAAAACAAACTGTAACGATTTTCTTTAAACTTATTTTTGATTTATTTGCAACAATCTGTTTGGACGGGTTAAGCTAGCAAGTGTTGTAATTGTTTCTAAACTTAGGGACTGCTTAACATATTTAATAATTTGTTTCGGCTTGTGATAAATAATTATAAAAGTGTCAATAAAACAAGACAACCTACAGAAATAAAATGAAAATGTTAGAGATAAAATAAAACCAAATGGTGGCGTTGTGCGCGTTGTATTGGAACTTAGATTAAGGTCCTTGATAGCCTTAACAAAACAAATTAGCGGAAATGGAAAAAATACTGTCAGGCTTAAATTCTGTAACGAAATCAGGAATAGATTATAATTATATGTATATGAATTGGACATTTAAAGTTAACCAAACTTTTTTTGCAATCTTACGAAATGGTAACGTTAATTATCGCAAAGATTTAAGGCAATCAAACTTACCACCTACTTAAGAGAAAGTTATAATACAACTCCAATTACAGTACATAATTGTAATTTTTCGACGGGCTTTAATTTTGAAAAGTGTTCTTGTCACCAGTGTATTTCTTGCTTTGTAATTTAATTTGAATTACATTACACAACCTCCAGGTTAGATTTGCCTGTGGGACCACATTTCACCGTTAAAACTTTTATCACGAAACAAGATAAATAATTATTAACCAAGTTACATTTATTACTGGAATGTATTCTGTTCATCATAAATATTTGTATTTACAAATTTCTTTATAACTATGTGAATTCAGAAATCACACATTTCGAAGTATTATTTGCAAAAGTTATAACAATAATTGCTAATCCATTAAGTAGTGACTACATTGAACTCCAAATTTAAAGTTCAGCAGTTTCTTACTTTTCACGTTTCACAGAGCAATTCTTGTGCATTCTTGAACGCTGGAACGCTGTGCGCTCTTGCGTTGAGCGTTCTTGGATAGCGGTGACTAGTTTCAAGAGTCAATATAGATTACCACTTTACAATATTGCATTTATACCTTAAATAGTATGAAACCAATCACAATATGATTTTCAACATACACACATGATCACATAATGATCAAGTTATGGTCACATCGAGGTTTACTAATGCCAGAGTGTTCGGAGATGAAACCGAACCGTTGTGGAGAATGTGTTTTGCCCCGAAGTTGGTATCATATTTCTCCCTCTGAACTTGAGATGATGTAGCCATTATTCCTATCACTGTCTGTAACATTATTATAATTTAGATATTATTATTTAGATAACTTGATCAATACTATTAGTGAGTTTCCCTACATATAGTTTAATTGATTTATTTAAATGCTATTATGTATATTCATGTTTATTATATACATTTATTTATGTGTATTATTGATAACTATCGTAATTTACCGCATATGCAATAAGGTGTTATATTTTAAATACACTTTATATATTGAGGTTACATCTAATACGATTTTTTTAATACAACAAATATTAGACTCACATTTGCTTATTTCAGACTGCACAATGCAGATTAATGGGTTTCATACTGGTCGTAACTAGTTTTATAAAGTGGTTGTTAATAAACGGTATCAGGAAACTGACACATACTCTCTCCCTTTTAGCCTAACTTTAATAAATAAATTGCTTTCTATTTACTAAATATAGAATACAAAGCACGGTCGAATGTACAGAAAATCTTTTAAACAAGTTGTTTTCAAAAACATCCACCCAAATTCCTGTTTTGGAGGCGCTACAGAACCCATTGCCACACACGTTGTTTTAAGGGGGGAAATGCCCCCTATTCCCCCCCAGGGTTATTAAGGGGCAACATAATTCGAATTTCCTCTGTTGGTCAATGCTAACTTGACAAGCATATCAATTTTAAACGAAATTGATCCGTAAATAAAAGAGAAATAGTAATTGTTGTATTCCCCATGAGAATAACATTGAACGTACTGCAGTAGATGTGAATTGGCAAAGAGGCGCCACTTCCGGCGCTTTTTTCCCATGTTATTCTTATGGGGAGCCGTTTTTGCGCCGACGCCAGCTCCCGCCTATACTAATAAGCCACAAGTTTCCTTGTTGGCCTGTACTAATACCCAACCCCTGCCTATATTAAATATATTGTCCCCATCCCTCCTCTATATTTTTAAAAATTAATTTTCAAATTCAGGCTAAAAAACTATCTTTATTGTTTATGGTCCGATTTGTCTGCAATTTGGATATGTTATTGTCCTAGGCAAGTGTTTTAATAAATTCCACTTACATATCCCAAATTCACTATTACGGTCAAATTAAAAAATATTTTTGAAAAATACTGCCAATTGCCACCTTCTTTATTAACTGTCTGATTTGTCTGCAATTTGGATATGTTATTGTCCTACGCAAGTGTTTTAATAAATTCCACTTACATATCCCAAATTCACTATTACGGTCAAATTAAAAAATATTTTTGAAAAATACTGCCAATTGCCACCTTCTTTATTAACTGTCTGATTTGTCTTCAATTTGGATATGTTATTGTTCTAGGCAAGTGTTTTAATAAATTCCACTTACATATCCCCAATTCACTATTACGGTCAAATAAAAAAATATTTTTGAAAAATACTGCCAATTGCCAACTTCTTTATTTACTGTCCGATTTGTTTAAAATTTGGATATGTTATTGACCTAGGCAAGTGTTTTAATAAATTCCACTTACATATCCCAAATTCACCATTACGGTCAAATTAAAAAATATTTTTGAAAAATACTGCCAATTGCCAACTTCTTTATTTACTGTCCGATTTCTTTAAAACTTGGATATGTGATTGTCCTAGGCAAGTGTTTTAATAAATTAGCCTTACATTTCCCAAATTCACTATTACAGTCAAATTAAAAAATATTTTTGAAAAATACTGCCAATTGCCAACTTCTTTATTTACTGTCCGATTTGTTTAAAATTTGGATATGTTATTGTTGTAGGCTAGTGTATATGCACCATCCACATTTTACAAATATTGCGGTTAAATTTTTAAAAATTTGGAAAAATACTGCCAATTGGCAACTTCTTTATTTATGGTCTGATTTGTTTAAAATTGATATATGTCATTATTCTAGGCTAGTGTATATGTACACACCATCCACATTTGACAAATTAACTATAATGGTCAAATTTAAAAAATTTGGAAAAATACTGCCAATTGGCAACTTCTTTATTTACTGTCTGATTTATTTTCGAATATGTTATAGCTCTTATATAGGTAACAAGACCACACTACCACACGTTCCATTACCCATTTGTCTTTTTTGTTTGTTTATTTTGCTGTAATCCCAAAACTGACTTTGCTGTTTATTGTCCGATTTGCCTACACTTTGGATATTGTCCTAAGCATTTATTGTCTGATTTATTTTTGGATATGTTATAGCCCCCAACTATATCTAAAATTACAATATTATTTCCACCTATAATACAGTTGTTTGTTTTGCCGCAACCTAAAAACTAACATTGGTATTTGTGTTTTTACAAAACTATATTTTGTAAATTACTACCAATAACTCCTTTATTTACTTTTCGACTTGTTATATCCCCTTATATCTAAATTTACCGTATATTTTTCCCCTTTTAGTGCTGTTTTGTCGTAACCAAACTTTGGATGCAATATATTACTGGCCATTGCATAAGTAAATACCCCATATCCAAATTCACTATTACGGTTGGATTAAAAAAAATAAATACAAGCTTATTATATACATCCAGCTGATAAGTAATATATATCCACAATTATGGTCAGAATAAATTTTGGATATGTTTTAAGCCAATGCCAAAAATAAATTTTTAAAACCCAAAACACTAATCTTTCTTTGTGCTTGTTTGGAGTAGTCTTTATTTTATCCAACTTAATTTTAATTTTGTAGTTAAAATCAAACTTCCCACATTCTAGCTCCCTTTCCAGCCAGTGGTTGGAGACATAAAGGTTACGAATATTTTCAAACTGTACAATATATCTTTTTCTACCCCTATGTTGGACTTGTTTAATAGCGCACCATATTCCAAATCCTCCAGTCTACTACATTCTTTAAATTTAACATTGCCTTTAATATCTTGCATCTCTATGTCTTCTTGTCCATTGTTACGGAAACTTTCTATTTTTGGAAAGGAATTGCCATAAAATGTTGCGGTTCCGTTAGTGTTAAAGCTTACAAGTGGCTCGTTGGTAGGTAGATAAATAATGTCCAAATCACCACTGTATGGCAACACGCTATAACCTTGCCTATTCTTATTTATCTCTATAAATACAGTTTTACAGACACCTTTAACATAGTATACACCCGTCCATCCTTTTCTGCCAACACTCCCACAAACTTGTTTACTACAAACGCATACACTATATAATGTCCATAATGCTCTAGATCCTCCCCGCAGGAAGTAATCTTTTAATTTATCCTCTCTTTCCCTTCTTTCTTTAGCCAACTGTGCTTTGTATTCCTCTGCAACAGTATTTTCCACATATTCCAATGTCTTCTAATTCCAGTTTCCTCTTTTTGGAACAACTCTCTAAGAAAGGCTTGGAAAGTGGCTCTATTTCTTTAATAGTGTATGGGTACAGTTTATTGGTCCGGCTTCTTAAAACGTAGGGAGTAAGGTTAAGACTTTCCACTAAGCCTAATTCTTCTAAATTGATGTGTTTAGGTATAGTGGAGAAAGGTGTATTTGATGTGCCCCCAGATTTGATGTAACACTTATGCTTTACACTTATGGCATCCTCCTCTATTACCTCTACATAGTTGGTAAACAGTTAAAGCTAAATGCAGATAGAGCATACTTTATTAACTTTTCCCTTTGTGTACTATCTTTTGGCAGTTTTAGTTGTACTCCAGTTATCTTCTTCGTATTACTATTACCCCAATATGCGCATTGTAATAAATCATTAAACACTAAACAACAACTGTTTTGTAATTGATTGGCAACTTTCACCCACATCTTATGCAGAGGTACAGCATAGAATGGAGCATTTTGAAAGTACCGTTTGTTGTCTTCTATTAGACTTAAACAATCTCTTAAAGGTTCAAACCCTTTACCAAAACCTCTACAATAGTTATAGATTGTTGCCTCTAACCTTGTTATTCCATTCTCTCTAGCTGGTTTAGACGAGAACGTTTCTTTTAGTCTCGCATCTGGACAGTTTACAAAGTTTATTATATGGTTTCCTATACTTTTAATTACTCCAGGGCTTGTAATCTGGCATATAAATTTATTATATATTTTTACCCTGCTATTTACATTAAACCATGTTAAACAATCTTTACTAACATTATCTACAATAACATTATATCCATTCGCCCCTTGGTAGCAAAAGTTTTCTGTAAGATATTGGCACATTTCCTCTTTATTAAATATTCCAGCCAAATCTAGTGTTATATCGAAATCCATAAGATCTTGCAGTATCTTTGGAAGATCTTCCAACAAATCCTTAATTTTAACATTTGCAAGCTCTATTTTATAGGGAATTGCTATAGGATCATCACACTTTTGTTTAATTTGGTCAATATCTTTCTTTATTATTTGTAACACACCCTCGCTTTGGGAGAATGGTAGTTTGGCCACAACACCATGTCGAGCTAAAGAGAACTTTTTAAATATTCCTCGTAAGTAGCTATTAAACGAGCCACATATTTCCTTCTTAACTTTAAATTTATTCCGAACATCCCCATCACAATCCGTAACATTGGTTATCTTAACTAACATTATGTTATCACAAAACGCATCCGTTATAGATGTTAAGTTATTTAATTTTGGTTCGCAATAGTTTATATTACCTATGTCTGTAAGAAGGTTATTATTACGTAGATTTTCTAATAAAAACCACATACCGAATCTTTCGTTAGTGGGTTTAATACAATTTCCCAATAAATGGCTAACAGAGTACACTTCTTTTATACAAAAAAGCAGCGGAAACATGTAAACAGGACAGATTAAACTATAGGTATATATGTGTTGTAAATATATATTGTATATAAACATAGGCGAGCGGTAAGTGTAACATGCACGTGGACACCCATATGTCCACAATGTTATGATTGTGTTAAATTTGTTTATATTACATGTATTTCTTACACAATTTACAAACTATTTTTGTGTCAGTTGACAGAATGTGTAAAGTTGTGTAAAATGGTTGTAAACCAGTATCTGTGCCTGTGTTTTAATGCGTTAGAGTGTGTTATTTGTCGTGTCTCTGCATTTGTGTTGTTTTATAAACTTTAAATATTAGTATGTCCTTATACTCTTACTATTTCTGTTACTATAATATTAATTTTTTACTGTTTGTTTTCCAAGTTTGATTGTGGGTTTCGCTAATATATCGGATGTTGTACCAATACTGGCTAAATGGTAATGGATTGATTACATGCTGCACTATGTGGTGTTTGTCTTACTGTTTGGCAATACACTTCCAACACATTTCCTGTCTAATATCTGGCCGGTTGTATCCAGCACATTTATGTTTTACTTTACAACAACACAATGAGACGTCTATTCTGCTGCTTATACAACAGATGTATGGGTCTTGTAGAATGTGCGTATCTGTATTAAATACATATATTACTCTACTGCGCAGGATGTTGGGTTTAATAGTACAAAACCTAATACAAGGACTAAGAATAGAATTATAGAATTTCGACAATTTGGGTACTAATGTTAATATGTTAACTATATTGAGACTATAAACTTATTTAGTCGAATTTGTGGGTATTCCATATTTGCACGTGGGTGTCCACTTACATGTTACACTTACCGCTCGCCTATGTTTATATACAATATATATTTACAACCTCTATATGCCTATAGTGTAATCTGTCCTGTTTACATGTTTCCGCTACTTTTTGTATAAAAGAAATGTGCTCTGTTAGCCATTTATTGGGGAATTGTATTAAACCTACTAACGAAAGATTCGGTATATGGTTTTTATTAGAAAATCTACGTAATAATAACCTTCTTACAGACATAGGTAATATAAACTATTGCGAGGGCGAACCAAAATTAAATAACTTAACATCTATAAGGGATGTTAGTTAAGATAACCAATGTTGCGGATTGTGATGGGGATGTTCGGAATAAATTTAAAGTTAAGAAGGAAATATGTGGCTCGTTTAATAGCTACTTACGAGGAATATTTAAAAAGTTCTCTTTAGCTCGACATGGTGTTGTGGCCAAACTACCATTCTCCCAAAGCGAGGGTGTGTTACAAATAATAAAGAAAGATATTGACCAAATTAAACAAAAGTATGATGATCCTATAGCAATTCCCTATAAAATAGAGCTTGCAAATGTTAAAATTAAGGATTTGTTGGAAGATCTTCCAAAGATACTGCAAGATCTTATGGATTTCGATATAACACTAGATTTGGCTGGAATATTTAATAAAGAGGAAATGTGCCAATATCTTACAGAAAACTTTTGCTACCAAGGGGCGAATGGATATAATGTTATTGTAGATAATGTTAGTAAAGATTGTTTAACATGGTTTAATGTAAATAGCAGGGTAAAAATATATAATAAATTTATATGCCAGATTACAAGCCCTGGAGTAATTAAAAGTATAGGAAACCATATAATAAACTTTGTAAACTGTCCAGATGCGAGACTAAAAGAAACGTTCTCGTCTAAACCAGCTAGAGAGAATGGAATAACAAGGTTAGAGGCAACAATCTATAACTATTGTAGAGGTTTTGGTAAAGGGTTTGAACCTTTAAGAGATTGTTTAAGTCTAATAGAAGACAACAAACGGTACTTTCAAAATGCTCCATTCTATGCTGTACCTCTGCATAAGATGTGGGTGAAAGTTGCCAATCAATTACAAAACAGTTGTTGTTTAGTGTTTAATGATTTATTACAATGCGCATATTGGGGTAATAGTAATACGAAGAAGATAACTGGAGTACAACTAAAACTGCCAAAAGATAGTACACAAAGGGAAAAGTTAATAAAGTATGCTCTATCTGCATTTAGCTTTAACTGTTTACCAACTATGTAGAGGTAATAGAGGAGGATGCCATAAGTGTAAAGCATAAGTGTTACATCAAATCTGGGGGCACATCAAATACACCTTTCTCCACTATACCTAAACACATCAATTTAGAAGAATTAGGCTTAGTGGAAAGTCTTAACCTTACTCCCTACGTTTTAAGAAGCCGGACCAATAAACTGTACCCATACACTATTAAAGAAATAGAGCCACTTTCCAAGCCTTTCTTAGAGAGTTGTTCCAAAAAGAGGAAACTGGAATTAGAAGACATTGGAATATGTGGAAAATACTGTTGCAGAGGAATACAAAGCACAGTTGGCTAAAGAAAGAAGGGAAAGAGAGGATAAATTAAAAGATTACTTCCTGCGGGGAGGATCTAGAGCATTATGGACATTATATAGTGTATGCGTTTGTAGTAAACAAGTTTGTGGGAGTGTTGGCAGAAAAGGATGGACGGGTGTATACTATGTTAAAGGTGTCTGTAAAACTGTATTTATAGAGATAAATAAGAATAGGCAAGGTTATAGCGTGTTGCCATACAGTGGTGATTTGGACATTATTTATCTACCTACCAACGAGCCACTTGCAAGCTTTAACACTAACGGAACCGCAACATTTTATGGCAATTCCTTTCCAAAAATAGAAAGTTTCCGTAACAATGGACAAGAAGACATAGAGATGCAAGATATTAAAGGCAATGTTAAATTTAAAGAATGTAGTAGACTGGAGGATTTGGAATATGGTGCGCTATTAAACAAGTCCAACATAGGGGTAGAAAAAGATATATTGTACAGTTTGAAAATATTCGTAACCTTTATGTCTCCAACCACTGGCTGGAAAGGGAGCTAGAATGTGGGAAGTTTGATTTTAACTACAAAATTAAAATTAAGTTGGATAAAATAAAGACTACTCCAAACAAGCACAAAGAAAGATTAGTGTTTTGGGTTTTAAAAATTTATTTTTGGCATTGGCTTAAAACATATCCAAAATTTATTCTGACCATAATTGTGGATATATATTACTTATCAGCTGGATGTATATAATAAGCTTGTATTTATTTTTTTTAATCCAACCGTAATAGTGAATTTGGATATGGGGTATTTACTTATGCAATGGCCAGTAATATATTGCATCCAAAGTTTGGTTACGACAAAACAGCACTAAAAGGGGAAAAATATACGGTAAATTTAGATATAAGGGGATATAACAAGTCGAAAAGTAAATAAAGGAGTTATTGGTAGTAATTTACAAAATATAGTTTTGTAAAAACACAAATACCAATGTTAGTTTTTAGGTTGCGGCAAAACAAACAACTGTATTATAGGTGGAAATAATATTGTAATTTTAGATATAGTTGGGGGCTATAACATATCCAAAAATAAATCAGACAATAAATGCTTAGGACAATATCCAAAGTGTAGGCAAATCGGACAATAAACAGCAAAGTCAGTTTTGGGATTACAGCAAAATAAACAAACAAAAAAGACAAATGGGTAATGGAACGTGTGGTAGTGTGGTCTTGTTACCTATATAAGAGCTATAACATATTCGAAAATAAATCAGACAGTAAATAAAGAAGTTGCCAATTGGCAGTATTTTTCCAAATTTTTTAAATTTGACCATTATAGTTAATTTGTCAAATGTGGATGGTGTGTACATATACACTAGCCTAGAATAATGACATATATCAATTTTAAACAAATCAGACCATAAATAAAGAAGTTGCCAATTGGCAGTATTTTTCCAAATTTTTAAAAATTTAACCGCAATATTTGTAAAATGTGGATGGTGCATATACACTAGCCTACAACAATAACATATCCAAATTTTAAACAAATCGGACAGTAAATAAAGAAGTTGGCAATTGGCAGTATTTTTCAAAAATATTTTTTAATTTGACTGTAATAGTGAATTTGGGAAATGTAAGGCTAATTTATTAAAACACTTGCCTAGGACAATCACATATCCAAGTTTTAAAGAAATCGGACAGTAAATAAAGAAGTTGGCAATTGGCAGTATTTTTCAAAAATATTTTTTAATTTGACCGTAATGGTGAATTTGGGATATGTAAGTGGAATTTATTAAAACACTTGCCTAGGTCAATAACATATCCAAATTTTAAACAAATCGGACAGTAAATAAAGAAGTTGGCAATTGGCAGTATTTTTCAAAAATATTTTTTTATTTGACCGTAATAGTGAATTGGGGATATGTAAGTGGAATTTATTAAAACACTTGCCTAGAACAATAACATATCCAAATTGAAGACAAATCAGACAGTTAATAAAGAAGGTGGCAATTGGCAGTATTTTTCAAAAATATTTTTTAATTTGACCGTAATAGTGAATTTGGGATATGTAAGTGGAATTTATTAAAACACTTGCGTAGGACAATAACATATCCAAATTGCAGACAAATCAGACAGTTAATAAAGAAGGTGGCAATTGGCAGTATTTTTCAAAAATATTTTTTAATTTGACCGTAATAGTGAATTTGGGATATGTAAGTGGAATTTATTAAAACACTTGCCTAGGACAATAACATATCCAAATTGCAGACAAATCGGACCATAAACAATAAAGATAGTTTTTTAGCCTGAATTTGAAAATTAATTTTTAAAAATATAGAGGAGGGATGGGGACAATATATTTAATATAGGCAGGGGTTGGGTATTAGTACAGGCCAACAAGGAAACTTGTGGCTTATTAGTATAGGCGGGAGCTGGCGTCGGCGCAAAAACGGCTCCCCATAAGAATAACATGGGAAAAAAGCGCCGGAAGTGGCGCCTCTTTGCCAATTCACATCTACTTACTGCGTATACCGCAAAATGAAAATTTAAATTTTCTCCGCAACCAGCAATTGTAGAATACTAATTCAAAATACTAAATTACTTAGTGTTTTGAGCTCTTTTTAATGGTGAATAGTAATATTTTTATATTTATTTTTTTTTTATAAAAAATCCAAAAAACTGAATTTTTGATGTTTTAAGTCCTGTAATTTTTGAACCCGAATTTTTACAGAAATGCGAGTGGTGTAATTTTGGTGGGAAACATGATTTCTACAAACGACTAAAGTTTAATCAAAATCGTTAGAGCAGTTTTTGAGAAATTTTGATTTTTCATGTTTTTTGGCGGTTTTGGGGGGATAATTACCCATAAAAATAAAAAATTAAAAAAAATTAGGGCTCTAGCTCTGTACACATCCACACATCCACACACACACACACACACACACACACACACACACACACACACACACACACACACACACACACACACACACACACACACACACACACACACACACACACACACACACACACACACACACACACACACACACACACACACACACACACACACACACACACACACACACACACACACACACACACACACACACACACACACACACACACACACACACACACACACACACACACACACACACACACACACACACACACACACACACACACACACACACACACACACACACACACACACACACACACACACACACACACACACACAGGCAGACAGACATACAGACATCACGTAAAAACCACTTTTTTTGGTTCAGGGAGCACCAAAACGAATATTTCCACTAACAACTCAAATTCGAAAATTTTGACGAAAACAATACTTTCTCCATACGGTATATTATGTATAGGAGGAGAAAGTAAAAAGCTAAAAAATACTGTAACAAATACGATCAGTTATTTATTTATTTTTTGACCGTTTCAATGCATTAGTATACAATGGTATTCGTTTCATATACCTCAACCAAAAAAATAAGTTTGATAAGTTGTTGTTTTAACATTAAAAGCAAGCTATAGCAAATTTATTTTGTTACTATGAGAAGTTTACATCTATATATTTAAAGCCGTAAGGAAAACCTTTGGACAGTTCGCCTGAACTTCTCTACTGGGCCGATTTACATGCGGGTTGTACCAAAACAAAGGTTGGTTCTATATTAGCAGGTTTTATTTGTATTTTGAAAATATTTACGTTAAATGGTTCGAAAATGAAAAATAAACTTTTCTTATGGAGATTTAACATGGGGGAACAGTCAACTTTTTCAATCCTTTGGACAGTTTGTCTGAGACTTCCACTGGACCGATTTACATGCAGTTTGTACCAAATAAAAGCTAAACTTTTCTATATTAGCAGGTTTTATTTCTCTTACCCTATCTTACTTTCTTAAACTAAAAAAATCTAATTTTCCAAACCCTTGCAATGATATTATTTTATAGTCCTTCAATCAGCTGATTGTAAAGACACTAGGTATTTTGTCTAATATAGCGTCCCAATTGTCATTGAAACACTATATATATTTAATATAATATTTATGAGATGTAAAGAAGAAATAATGTATGTAATATAAACAAGTTTTGTGAATACTTGCTGACAAATTGCAAGTCTGGGCTAGCTCGCGATTTTCTTGTTCGGGGATGTCGGAAAGAGTTTGAGACAATGATTTAAATTGTTGCTTGGCCTGAAGGAACTGGAGCCGGGTCACGTGACGGCCGGCGTACCCGGGTTCGAGAATTTTCTGGGGCTGCGGCATTTTTACGTATTCCTCTGGTGTCGTGAGTTTGTCGTGAGTCTACCCAGCGAAACGTGAATTTCTTCAGATTGGAAGGTACAAAAGTTGTTTTAAAATTAGAGTCTTAATTTAAATCATTGCTCCATTTCTCATTTTGTTGTTTTTCAAAAAGGGGAAGAGTCTGTAAAACAATTATTTCTTTTTCAGGGTTCGAAGCGTTTCTTCTTTTGATACTTGGGTTGAAGATAAACTAAAAACCAGACTGTTAAAATACAGATAGAAGAATTATAATTAAAGTTCAGTAATATCACAAATCGAACAGTTGTAAAAAAGTTTTATAATTTTTACAAAGGCTAGTGGGCTAGTAAAGATCTTAATGCTATATATTTCGTTTTTAAAAGAACTTTAGGTAAAATATTGTATATCAAGTAGGTATTTTTCCCCTATAAAATGCTTTCATACATAAGATATCTCATACACACTAACACATACTAGTTGGTGTCAAATGCCTAATTTTCTCATTGCTGTTCAAATTAAACTTACTAATAACAAAAGCCAAATATGCTAGATATTACAATTACTCTGTCGCTCTTTTCTACAACTTGTAACCATAATACTTAAAAATACTAAACACACTTCCTGAACTCATGTAGATCTCAATGGCAGCATGGTTAATGTAGCTTGAAATTTACATAGATAAATTAAAAAAGTTAAGGAAAATAAATATGTTTTCACGTATTTTTTAGTGAAAAAAACCTTTCTACCTTTTAATGGTGAAATATATTGAATTTTATTTGTTTTGCTGGTAAAAGTAATGTTAGCTCAATTTGTACTTAGAGTAAAAATACGTCACACTATATATACTCTCGAAATGTGTTGAGTTACAAGAAACTACACTATCCCTTCTTACTACAGACGTTTTCCGATTTCAGAAAACAAACTGTAACGATTTTCTTTAAACTTATTTTTGATTTATTTGCAACAATCTGTTTGGACGGGTTAAGCTAGCAAGTGTTGTAATTGTTTCTAAACTTAGGGACTGCTTAACATATTTAATAATTTGTTTCGGCTTGTGATAAATAATTATAAAAGTGTCAATAAAACAAGACAACCTACAGAAATAAAATGAAAATGTTAGAGATAAAATAAAACCAAATGGTGGCGTTGTGCGCGTTGTATTGGAACTTAGATTAAGGTCCTTGATAGCCTTAACAAAACAAATTAGCGGAAATGGAAAAAATACTGTCAGGCTTAAATTCTGTAACGAAATCAGGAATAGATTATAATTATATGTATATGAATTGGACATTTAAAGTTAACCAAACTTTTTTTGCAATCTTACGAAATGGTAACGTTAATTATCGCAAAGATTTAAGGCAATCAAACTTACCACCTACTTAAGAGAAAGTTATAATACAACTCCAATTACAGTACATAATTGTAATTTTTTGACGGGCTTTAATTTTGAAAAGTGTTCTTGTCACCAGTGTATTTCTTGCTTTGTAATTTAATTTGAATTACATTACACAACCTCCAGGTTAGATTTGCCTGTGGGACCACATTTCACCGTTAAAACTTTTATCACGAAACAAGATAAATAATTATTAACCAAGTTACATTTATTACTGGAATGTATTCTGTTCATCATAAATATTTGTATTTACAAATTTCTTTATAACTATGTGAATTCAGAAATCACACATTTCGAAGTATTATTTGCAAAAGTTATAACAATAATTGCTAATCCATTAAGTAGTGACTACATTGAACTCCAAATTTAAAGTTCAGCAGTTTCTTACTTTTCACGTTTCACAGAGCAATTCTTGTGCATTCTTGAACGCTGGAACGCTGTGCGCTCTTGCGTTGAGCGTTCTTGGATAGCGGTGACTAGTTTCAAGAGTCAATATAGATTACCACTTTACAATATTGCATTTATACCTTAAATAGTATGAAACCAATCACAATATGATTTTCAACATACACACATGATCACATAATGATCAAGTTATGGTCACATCGAGGTTTACTAATGCCAGAGTGTTCGGAGATGAAACCGAACCGTTGTGGAGAATGTGTTTTGCCCCGAAGTTGGTATCATATTTCTCCCTCTGAACTTGAGATGATGTAGCCATTATTCCTATCACTGTCTGTAACATTATTATAATTTAGATATTATTATTTAGATAACTTGATCAATACTATTAGTGAGTTTCCCTACATATAGTTTAATTGATTTATTTAAATGCTATTATGTATATTCATGTTTATTATATACATTTATTTATGTGTATTATTGATAACTATCGTAATTTACCGCATATGCAATAAGGTGTTATATTTTAAATACACTTTATATATTGAGGTTACATCTAATACGATTTTTTTAATACAACAAATATTAGACTCACATTTGCTTATTTCAGACTGCACAATGCAGATTAATGGGTTTCATACTGGTCGTAACTAGTTTTATAAAGTGGTTGTTAATAAACGGTATCAGGAAACTGACACATACTCTCTCCCTTTTAGCCTAACTTTAATAAATAAATTGCTTTCTATTTACTAAATATAGAATACAAAGCACGGTCGAATGTACAGAAAATCTTTTAAACAAGTTGTTTTCAAAAACATCCACCCAAATTCCTGTTTTGGAGGCGCTACAGAACCCATTGCCACACACGTTGTTTTAAGGGATTCCCCCCCAGGGTTATTAAGGGGCAACATAATTCGAATTTCCTCTGTTGGTCAATGCTAACTTGACAAGCATATCAATTTTAAACGAAATTGATCCGTAAATAAAAGAGAAATAGTAATTGTTGTATTCCCCATGAGAATAACATTGAACGTACTGCGTATACCGCAAAATGAAAATTTAAATTTTCTCCGCAACCAGCAATTGTAGAATACTAATTCAAAATACTAAATTACTTAGTGTTTTGAGCTCTTTTTAATGGTGAATAGTAATATTTTTATATTTATTTTTTTTTAATAAAAAATCCAAAAAACTGAATTTTTGATGTTTTAAGTCCTGTAATTTTTGAACCCGAATTTTTACAGAAATGCGAGTGGTGTAATTTTGGTGGGAAACATGATTTCTACAAACGACTAAAGTTTAATCAAAATCGTTAGAGCAGTTTTTGAGAAATTTTGATTTTTCATGTTTTTTGGCGGTTTTGGGGGGATAATTACCCATAAAAATAAAAAATTAAAAAAATTAGGGCTCTAGCTCTGTACACATCCACACATCCACACACACACACACACACACACACACACACACACACACACACACACACACACACACACACACACACACACACACACACACACACACACACACACACACACACACACACACACACACACACACACACACACACACACACACACACACACACACACACACACACACACACACACACACACACACACACACACACACACACACACACACACACACACACAGGCAGACAGACATACAGACATCACGTAAAAACCACTTTTTTTGGTTCAGGGAGCACCAAAACGAATATTTCCACTAACAACTCAAATTCGAAAATTTTGACGAAAACAATACTTTCTCCATACGGTATATTATGTATAGGAGGAGAAAGTAAAAAGCTAAAAAATACTGTAACAAATACGATCAGTTATTTATTTATTTTTTGACCGTTTCAATGCATTAGTATACAATGGTATTCGTTTCATATACCTCAACCAAAAAAATAAGTTTGATAAGTTGTTGTTTTAACATTAAAAGCAAGCTATAGCAAATTTATTTTGTTACTATGAGAAGTTTACATCTATATATTTAAAGCCGTAAGGAAAACCTTTGGACAGTTCGCCTGAACTTCTCTACTGGGCCGATTTACATGCGGGTTGTACCAAAACAAAGGTTGGTTCTATATTAGCAGGTTTTATTTGTATTTTGAAAATATTTACGTTAAATGGTTCGAAAATGAAAAATAAACTTTTCTTATGGAGATTTAACATGGGGGAACAGTCAACTTTTTCAATCCTTTGGACAGTTTGTCTGAGACTTCCACTGGACCGATTTACATGCAGTTTGTACCAAATAAAAGCTAAACTTTTCTATATTAGCAGGTTTTATTTCTCTTACCCTATCTTACTTTCTTAAACTAAAAAAATCGAATTTTCCAAACCCTTGCAATGATATTATTTTATAGTCCTTCAATCAGCTGATTGTAAAGACACTAGGTATTTTGTCTAATATAGCGTCCCAATTGTCATTGAAACACTATATATATTTAATATAATATTTATGAGATGTAAAGAAGAAATAATATATGTAATATAAACAAGTTTTGTGAATACTTGCTGACAAATTGCAAGTCTGGGCTAGCTCGCGATTTTCTTGTTCGGGGATGTCGGAAAGAGTTTGAGACAATGATTTAAATTGTTGCTTGGCCTGAAGGAACTGGAGCCGGGTCACGTGACGGCCGGCGTACCCGGGTTCGAGAATTTTCTGGGGCTGCGGCATTTTTACGTATTCCTCTGGTGTCGTGAGTTTGTCGTGAGTCTACCCAGCGAAACGTGAATTTCTTCAGATTGGAAGGTACAAAAGTTGTTTTAAAATTAGAGTCTTAATTTAAATCATTGCTCCATTTCTCATTTTGTTGTTTTTCAAAAAGGGGAAGAGTCTGTAAAACAATTATTTCTTTTTCAGGGTTCGAAGCGTTTCTTCTTTTGATACTTGGGTTGAAGATAAACTAAAAACCAGACTGTTAAAATACAGATAGAAGAATTATAATTAAAGTTCAGTAATATCACAAATCGAACAGTTGTAAAAAAGTTTTATAATTTTTACAAAGGCTAGTGGGCTAGTAAAGATCTTAATGCTATATATTTCGTTTTTAAAAGAACTTTAGGTAAAATATTGTATATCAAGTAGGTATTTTTCCCCTATAAAATGCTTTCATACATAAGATATCTCATACACACTAACACATACTAGTTGGTGTCAAATGCCTAATTTTCTCATTGCTGTTCAAATTAAACTTACTAATAACAAAAGCCAAATATGCTAGATATTACAATTACTCTGTCGCTCTTTTCTACAACTTGTAACCATAATACTTAAAAATACTAAACACACTTCCTGAACTCATGTAGATCTCAATGGCAGCATGGTTAATGTAGCTTGAAATTTACATAGATAAATTAAAAAAGTTAAGGAAAATAAATATGTTTTCACGTATTTTTTAGTGAAAAAAACCTTTCTACCTTTTAATGGTGAAATATATTGAATTTTATTTGTTTTGCTGGTAAAAGTAATGTTAGCTCAATTTGTACTTAGAGTAAAAATACGTCACACTATATATACTCTCGAAATGTGTTGAGTTACAAGAAACTACACTATCCCTTCTTACTACAGACGTTTTCCGATTTCAGAAAACAAACTGTAACGATTTTCTTTAAACTTATTTTTGATTTATTTGCAACAATCTGTTTGGACGGGTTAAGCTAGCAAGTGTTGTAATTGTTTCTAAACTTAGGGACTGCTTAACATATTTAATAATTTGTTTCGGCTTGTGATAAATAATTATAAAAGTGTCAATAAAACAAGACAACCTACAGAAATAAAATGAAAATGTTAGAGATAAAATAAAACCAAATGGTGGCGTTGTGCGCGTTGTATTGGAACTTAGATTAAGGTCCTTGATAGCCTTAACAAAACAAATTAGCGGAAATGGAAAAAATACTGTCAGGCTTAAATTCTGTAACGAAATCAGGAATAGATTATAATTATATGTATATGAATTGGACATTTAAAGTTAACCAAACTTTTTTTGCAATCTTACGAAATGGTAACGTTAATTATCGCAAAGATTTAAGGCAATCAAACTTACCACCTACTTAAGAGAAAGTTATAATACAACTCCAATTACAGTACATAATTGTAATTTTTCGACGGGCTTTAATTTTGAAAAGTGTTCTTGTCACCAGTGTATTTCTTGCTTTGTAATTTAATTTGAATTACATTACACAACCTCCAGGTTAGATTTGCCTGTGGGACCACATTTCACCGTTAAAACTTTTATCACGAAACAAGATAAATAATTATTAACCAAGTTACATTTATTACTGGAATGTATTCTGTTCATCATAAATATTTGTATTTACAAATTTCTTTATAACTATGTGAATTCAGAAATCACACATTTCGAAGTATTATTTGCAAAAGTTATAACAATAATTGCTAATCCATTAAGTAGTGACTACATTGAACTCCAAATTTAAAGTTCAGCAGTTTCTTACTTTTCACGTTTCACAGAGCAATTCTTGTGCATTCTTGAACGCTGGAACGCTGTGCGCTCTTGCGTTGAGCGTTCTTGGATAGCGGTGACTAGTTTCAAGAGTCAATATAGATTACCACTTTACAATATTGCATTTATACCTTAAATAGTATGAAACCAATCACAATATGATTTTCAACATACACACATGATCACATAATGATCAAGTTATGGTCACATCGAGGTTTACTAATGCCAGAGTGTTCGGAGATGAAACCGAACCGTTGTGGAGAATGTGTTTTGCCCCGAAGTTGGTATCATATTTCTCCCTCTGAACTTGAGATGATGTAGCCATTATTCCTATCACTGTCTGTAACATTATTATAATTTAGATATTATTATTTAGATAACTTGATCAATACTATTAGTGAGTTTCCCTACATATAGTTTAATTGATTTATTTAAATGCTATTATGTATATTCATGTTTATTATATACATTTATTTATGTGTATTATTGATAACTATCGTAATTTACCGCATATGCAATAAGGTGTTATATTTTAAATACACTTTATATATTGAGGTTACATCTAATACGATTTTTTTAATACAACAAATATTAGACTCACATTTGCTTATTTCAGACTGCACAATGCAGATTAATGGGTTTCATACTGGTCGTAACTAGTTTTATAAAGTGGTTGTTAATAAACGGTATCAGGAAACTGACACATACTCTCTCCCTTTTAGCCTAACTTTAATAAATAAATTGCTTTCTATTTACTAAATATAGAATACAAAGCACGGTCGAATGTACAGAAAATCTTTTAAACAAGTTGTTTTCAAAAACATCCACCCAAATTCCTGTTTTGGAGGCGCTACAGAACCCATTGCCACACACGTTGTTTTAAGGGGGGAAATGCCCCCTATTCCCCCCCAGGGTTATTAAGGGGCAACATAATTCGAATTTCCTCTGTTGGTCAATGCTAACTCGACAAGCATATCAATTTTAAACGAAATTGATCCGTAAATAAAAGAGAAATAGTAATTGTTGTATTCCCCATGAGAATAACATTGAACGTACTGCGTATACCGCAAAATGAAAATTTAAATTTTCTCCGCAACCAGCAATTGTAGAATACTAATTCAAAATACTAAATTACTTAGTGTTTTGAGCTCTTTTTAATGGTGAATAGTAATATTTTTATATTTATTTTTTTTTAATAAAAAATCCAAAAAACTGAATTTTTGATGTTTTAAGTCCTGTAATTTTTGAACCCGAATTTTTACAGAAATGCGAGTGGTGTAATTTTGGTGGGAAACATGATTTCTACAAACGACTAAAGTTTAATCAAAATCGTTAGAGCAGTTTTTGAGAAATTTTGATTTTTCATGTTTTTTGGCGGTTTTGGGGGGATAATTACCCATAAAAATAAAAAATTAAAAAAATTAGGGCTCTAGCTCTGTACACATCCACACATACACACACACACACACACACACACACACACACACACACACACACACACACACACACACACACACACACACACACACACACACACACACACACACACACACACACACACACACACACACACACACACACACACACACACACACACACACACACACACACACACACACACACACACACACACACACACACACACACACACACACACACACACACACACACACACACACACACACACACACACACACACACACACACACACACACACACACACACACACACACACACACACAGGCAGACAGACATACAGACATCACGTAAAAACCACTTTTTTTGGTTCAGGGAGCACCAAAACGAATATTTCCACTAACAACTCAAATTCGAAAATTTTGACGAAAACAATACTTTCTCCATACGGTATATTATGTATAGGAGGAGAAAGTAAAAAGCTAAAAAATACTGTAACAAATACGATCAGTTATTTATTTATTTTTTGACCGTTTCAATGCATTAGTATACAATGGTATTCGTTTCATATACCTCAACCAAAAAAATAAGTTTGATAAGTTGTTGTTTTAACATTAAAAGCAAGCTATAGCAAATTTATTTTGTTACTATGAGAAGTTTACATCTATATATTTAAAGCCGTAAGGAAAACCTTTGGACAGTTCGCCTGAACTTCTCTACTGGGCCGATTTACATGCGGGTTGTACCAAAACAAAGGTTGGTTCTATATTAGCAGGTTTTATTTGTATTTTGAAAATATTTACGTTAAATGGTTCGAAAATGAAAAATAAACTTTTCTTATGGAGATTTAACATGGGGGAACAGTCAACTTTTTCAATCCTTTGGACAGTTTGTCTGAGACTTCCACTGGACCGATTTACATGCAGTTTGTACCAAATAAAAGCTAAACTTTTCTATATTAGCAGGTTTTATTTCTCTTACCCTATCTTACTTTCTTAAACTAAAAAAATCTAATTTTCCAAACCCTTGCAATGATATTATTTTATAGTCCTTCAATCAGCTGATTGTAAAGACACTAGGTATTTTGTCTAATATAGCGTCCCAATTGTCATTGAAACACTATATATATTTAATATAATATTTATGAGATGTAAAGAAGAAATAATGTATGTAATATAAACAAGTTTTGTGAATACTTGCTGACAAATTGCAAGTCTGGGCTAGCTCGCGATTTTCTTGTTCGGGGATGTCGGAAAGAGTTTGAGACAATGATTTAAATTGTTGCTTGGCCTGAAGGAACTGGAGCCGGGTCACGTGACGGCCGGCGTACCCGGGTTCGAGAATTTTCTGGGGCTGCGGCATTTTTACGTATTCCTCTGGTGTCGTGAGTTTGTCGTGAGTCTACCCAGCGAAACGTGAATTTCTTCAGATTGGAAGGTACAAAAGTTGTTTTAAAATTAGAGTCTTAATTTAAATCATTGCTCCATTTCTCATTTTGTTGTTTTTCAAAAAGGGGAAGAGTCTGTAAAACAATTATTTCTTTTTCAGGGTTCGAAGCGTTTCTTCTTTTGATACTTGGGTTGAAGATAAACTAAAAACCAGACTGTTAAAATACAGATAGAAGAATTATAATTAAAGTTCAGTAATATCACAAATCGAACAGTTACCTTTTATTTTGAAACATTGAAGTGATAAGCAAAACCAAGTTTAATTTTATTTTGAATTTTGAATTATTTTATTTGAGAAGAAAGACATTTAATTTGTTTGTTTAAATAAATACAAGAAGATTTTATTTAGTTCATTTTGATTTATGACCACTTCTTAACCTCAAGAAACATTATAGCCTGCTAGTCAGCGCTATACTAACAACAGAAGAAGAGCAAACTCTCAAGAAGCATTTGGTTTATCATGGCCAGTACCTAAAAAATTATACAATTATTATGTATTATCCTTTAAATTGAAAGAAAAAATAATACAGTTTTATATTATTTAAACTATAAAGATTTATAGTTGGTGATTTAAAAAATAAATAAGTTTTGATTGTTAAATTGTTTAGTACTATAACTAAATTTACTTAATTATATAAAACAGCTGATTGCAATAACATTATGGTTATAAATGATTACTCCAATGGCAAATTGTAAAGGGTCAGTTTGAATAAATGGTTTAAATTCATATTAAATACCATTTTGAGCATATTAATGCACCGGTTTTAATTCGACGTGTGCTCCCAACCCTGTGCGTGTAAGGAAATAATATAAATAGATAAATAAATAGATAAATATATAGATTTATTCCTCTCAGGAAGTAGTCAATTGTTCCGATGTCACGTCATAATGCTTTACTTTGCCGCCCTTAAAATCAGAATTCGAAGATCAGTCGATAGCGCGCCGATCTACAAAATAGACCAGTCGGGTTCGAATCCAACCGACGCCGGCGCCTTTGAATTTTTTGTAACGTGGTTATAAACGGTGTCACTAAGCTCTGTTTTACTAATAATATATTAGTTAATTTCACAGATTGTTGAATCCATTTTTTTCTTCTTAAAATTTGCTATAAGAAAATTAATTGGAAGGAAATTAAAAAGTACATTTTATACATGTTTCGCATCAACTGCCTAGCGCTCCACTCACCACGAATGGAGCTGTATCCGTCGAGTATCGACGGGCAACAACTAGTTTTTCTTAGTTGACAACATTTATATTATTAAATTGCAAACGGTCAGTTACCGTATTCATTAAAATTATTTTTATTGTTATTGTATTATTTTACGTGTATTATTTTGCATGTAAAATATGTAAACATTAAATTACCCCCATTACTGCTATTATTTATTTAAACCTTAAGATTACCTTAAATATTAAGATTTAAAACTACGAAATGCGCATTCAAAATAGTCAAACCCCTGTGAAACCCTCAATGTGCAACATATCTGAGTTTACTATAGTTTGTGTAAAACAAAGGGATTTAAGACGTAGCGACGGTTCCTCAAGCTCTTCACTTGAGACGTAGGAAGAAGTTGGTATTAAATCATACCCCACGGGACACCGCACCGCCGCTTTCCTTACTTTGTTCTTCCGTTCCACCAAAATAAAGATTAGTAACTTAAATTTACATTTGTTTATATGTAGGATACGAAAATGTTTTGTCAAGTTAACATTTTTAATGAAAGAGTTGTTTATCCAATGGCCATTGGGCGACGATTAATTATGAAAATGTTTATTTTGTTTCATTTTCTTTTCTTTCTTTGGCAACATATCGTGTTTTCCTTTACAGATTTGTCTTGCAGACAAATACTTTTTTTTACTGAATGGTTCCATTTTAATGTGCTTTTATAAAAAATGCTGAAATAAGAGTAAAACTATTGTAGGTTTTGAGATTATACTTATCTCGTAGCTTAGCTAGTGGAACCAACGTACTCGTTTTCTCTCATATTCCGGGTTTATTAATTATAACGAAGGTCAAATCATGAAATGCTGAGGACAAGACCGTTGTCAGTCTAGTACATTATGGCTACTGCAAAACTTATTGAAGCCCTAAGGTGCGGTTGTTTTTTATTACACGTAAGCTGAGCCCTAAAACGAGCCATAATAATGGCTTCAACAGACAGAATGTTAGATTGAATTAAGACATTAAATGTCAAAGTAACACTTTATTTACACGTAACACATGCTTACTTTCGAGAAGCAGTCAATAAATATAAACTTTTAACTGACTAAACTAATAATACACACCTTGTTACTCTCTCCTTAGTTTTTTTTTATTGCATTCTATTTTATGAAATACGCTCACTAAATAAATATCTTAAATAGTTTTGAACATTATTTTACTTCAAAAAGCCTCTTAGATAAATTAAATTTTAAGATATAAATTATGAAGGTAAATATTAGAATATGAAATACAAGACGAATTCCAAAAGATGCTAATCCTGGACAAAATGCTGAGAATAATGAATACTGATGAGAAGGGTTGATTATGTCAGCCGTCTTACAGCGTTCACAATGTTGAAACCGAACGTTCTCTCATAATGTGACGAACAATATTGTCGTGTTATATAGTGGGGTGTGCTTCTTATCGTAGAGCAATGATTGTTCGTTAACAGCTTTAGTTAAAACTAATATTATATGGATTAGTCAGACAACGGTAAAATGTATAAACAGCCAAGCGGTTTCATTGTAAAAAAACAAACCGGGGTAATGCAAAGGAAGATTGTATGTATTTCATTCCATTACCAAGGTTTGTTTTTACACCGGAATTCGCTTGTCTGTTTATACACTATAGCGTAGTCTGACATAATACATATAACACTGGTTTGTAACTAAAGCTTTTTCAATTAAACTAAACTACGTAGATTTTAAGTGCATTTGAAAAATATTCAAATCTAGTGATACTTCATAGAGTAAATAACAGTATTGACGTTTATCCTGACTCTTGCTCTAAAGTGCAAATTTTTTTATTGAGGCAGCGAGGGAAATCATCAAGACGATATCAGACTCGTGGTCGTGGCGATACAGCTGCGGCTCTCAAAACAGACGTGGTTTATTACTTCATTAGCGTCGTGTCTTCTGGTAATGTTTCTGAAAATGTTCGAGTTTAAATGGGAACAAATGGGAAGTTTAAATTCATCCAGAGTTGATGTTTATTATAGGTTTATTAGACGTCCAATCTCTACCTATAAAAGGCTCACTCACTCACTCATCACGAATTCTCCTACTTCCCATTTACCTAGAGGATTAAAATTTTGTACACTGATTCTTTAGGCATACAATAGGAAAACCAAATCGTTTTCATCCTAGCCTTCTGACCTTAGGGCTCCGCCAGAGACCAGGACAAAATTAGCATGTATTCCTTATGGACATTCATTTTCTTGAGCTGATGAAAAAACAAACAGCTGATCTTGATTCTTAGTAGTTCCACGGGCTAACCACAGAATGCAGCATACACAACTGTCATAGGGTTAATAAATCATTTGCGGGGCGTAGCCTGCGGGTAACAGCTAGTAATAATAATAATTTTAAGTAGATGTGAAGTACTTCTCTGATGTTGTTTTATAGTTATTAGACTGAAATTCACACTCCAATTCAGAGTTAGTCTATCAGTCGGTACTACCAGTCTAAAATGTAATTGTAATAGAAATTGTAGGCAAACGATTGAACTTCGAATCTTCCCTAGCCACCTAGAAACGACTTGTCTTTATATGGCTGATTTAATTTTATTTTATTCAAACAATTATAAGCTTGGCTCTAGATTTTAACCACCATAAAAAGCAAACGTGTAATATCATATTTGCCTGTTCTAACTGCAGTGGTACCTAAAATATAAAACCAAAACCAAAGTTTTTATTTTTTATTATTGATGTGTTTTTTTGTTAGATTTTAATAATTTGTAACTTCCTCAATGCAATATGTTACACTTTTTACCCCTTACAATAAGATTACCGCATTAACACTGTCATTAGCAATCATATTACTACAAAATCACTATTCCGCTCTACATATATAATTTTACTTAAAAACTGTAAAAACAATGTTATTTATATATTTTTATATTTAATATGTCTTATTCAGTATTAAACCGTTTAAATCATATACAAGTAACAGATAATATTTTATGTGTGGAAAATAAAATTTGTAGAGTAGGAATATCGTCACTTACCAACGTAGAAATTCTTTAATTTCGATAAAATGATATTAGTTATACATATAAATTAATACCCAATCATTTTTATTGCCCTTATTTTACTAACAGCTTCAATAAAAAAATTTAAATATAGAAAGCACAAAGGCTGAGCTGTGACAATTACCAACAACCTTGAACGGAAAGCACGCTGCTTTAAAATATTCCACAAAGCGCAACCTCGCGTGTTTCTTATCTGGCTTTAATGTAATTGGCTACAATACAGAACTGTTTTAAACGTGAAGTGTCGAGAAATAGCGAAATATTGTTCATAGTTATGTGTCTACCTCAAGTCAGTTCGTCACCATGCAATACAACGTAACATGACATAACAGCAAAACAAGACGAATACCAAAAGATGCTAATCCTGGACAAAATGCTGAGAATAATGAATACTGATGAGAAGGGTTGATTATGTCAGCCGTCTTACAGCGTGGAGCGTGTTCATGTGGAGGGTTTTTTCTTTAACCCTTACACATTGTACGTTATAAGATCGGTAAAAATATCAGATTTCAAAAAATTAGGTTTAATTGCTTGTCCAATTGTTATAAATCATTTGTATAACGCTATTTGTTACCAATTTACAACAAAGGTTTAGTATATATGTCACACATTTCAACAGTTTATCACATTGAACACGTCAATCAATAAACCGTAAAACATACAAAACAGTTTCATTATAGAATTTTTAAAATTCAATAAATTGTCATTCACTGTATAAACTAAATAAAAACATCATATATCGAATAGGTCACCAGACTTTACTCATTATTTAGGGATTATTTATAAGAAAATAAATCTTTTCATTTTATTCAACATGTATTTATATTATTGTCTACTCGGACTTGAATAGGCAATCTGTATATATTTTTAAATCATTAGCAGTAACATTTCTTGATGATGTGCCTATTAATATATAAATATTATTTATAAATAAAAAATTTTTAACAAACTGATTGTAGAGTATTTATAACATAAATTTTAGCTGAGAAATCATTTGAGAATAATTCGTGTTGTATACATGTTTAATAAAGCGTTTCTGAACAGGGCTTAACAAATATACATATTAACATATGTATTTGTTAACCAATCAGTTCATATCACCAATTTCTGTATTAAATACTGCTTAAATTAAAAACTCATGGTATAAACAACTAAAAATATTACAAACCTAAAATAAATTAATAATTTGTTGTTTGTAAAAATGGTTTAATATTTAATTAAATTTAAACATTGTTTTGAGTACTGATTCAAACAAAATCTAAATTTGTTTTTACACTTTTATGCTATTATGAATAGTTACACAATTACGTGATTGGTTTACCTATATAATTAATTCATTTATTTATTGAATTTTCTATTAGTTAACCAATTATACATTTTTGGAAACGGTTTGTACATACACCCAAACTATCTTGTAAACCCGTGTAGACTCACAACGTCAGTTTAAACCTCTTCTGGAAGTAATCTAAAACTTGTTTACATGACTAGTAAGATCTATATTGTTTGTAATTATAAATTTGTTTGTAATGAATCATTGTGATTTTGTCAAAGATAAGGTATCTGGTTATACGATGTTCGCTATACGAGTATTTAGAATAAAAACCCTCAACAAATTATATCATATTCTCGTTTGCTGTGAGTCGCAGGGTAGTAACAAACTAAACAGTCCCTTTGTTGACTGTGAAACTTTGCTGCGTATGCATTCTCTTTATAGAGTGGCCTAAATAAATAGTTTGAGGTGACACAGTTACCAAACCTAATTAGGAAAACATAAAATGGCTACATTGTGACGCAGCACCATTTAATGTCGAATAAACACGGCTTTGCCTAAAACTAACATGACTAATATTTGTTTGGAAAATTATATTTTAAATTGACAACATTTATATTATTGTTTTGAAAACGGTCAGTAACCGTATTTATTATCATTATTATTGATATAGTAATATTTTACTTGTATTATTTTGTATTTAAAATAACTACACTTCACTCCCATTACTGCTATTATTTATTTAAACCTTAAGATTTAAAACTACGAAATGCGCATTCAAAATAGTCAAACCCCTGTGAAACCCTCAATGTGCAACATATCTGAGTTTACTATAGTTTGTGTAAAACAAAGGGATTTAAGACGTAGCGACGGTTCCTCAAGCTCTTCACTTGAGACGTAGGAAGAAGTTGGTATTAAATCATACCCCACGGGACACCGCACCGCCGCTTTCCTTACTTTGTTCTTCCGTTCCACCAAAATAAAGATTAGTAACTTAAATTTACATTTGTTTATATGTAGGATACGAAAATGTTTTGTCAAGTTAACATTTTTAATGAAAGAGTTGTTTATCCAATGGCCATTGGACAACGATTTGAAAATCTTAGTTTTTTATTTTATTTTTTTATTTGGCAACATATCGTGTCTTTCCTTACAGATTTGTCTTGCAGACAAATACTTTTTTTACTGAAACATTTTAATGTGGCTTTATATAAAATGCTGGAATAAGAGTTAAACTACGGTCGGTTTTAAGATTATACTTATCTCGTAGCTTAGCTAGTAGAACCAACGTACTTGTTTTCTCTCATATTCCCAGATTCCGGGTTTATTAATTATAACGAAGGTCAAATCATAGATGCTGAGGACAAGGTCGTAGTGAATCTAGTTCATTATGGCTGCTGCAAAACTTATTGAAGCCCTAAGGTGCGGTTGATGTTTTATTACACGGTAAGCTGAGCCCTAAAACGAGACATAATAAAGGCTTGACAGACAGAATGTTGGATTGAATCAAGACATTAAATGTCAAAGTAACACATTATTTACACCTAACACATGCTTACTTTCGAGCAGCAGTCAATAAATACAAACTTTCAACTGACTAAACTAATAATACACACTTTGTAACTCTCTCTCTCTTTTTTATTTATTTTTGTTTAGCTATTTTACGAAGTATGCTCACTAAATAGATATCTTAAATAGTTTTGTACATTATTGTACTTCAAAACCCTAGATGAATTAAATTGTAAGATATAAATTATGAAGGAAAATATTAGAGTATGAAATACAAGACGAATTCCAAAAGATTCTAGTCCTGGACAAAATGCTGAGTATAATGAATACTGTATTAAACCGTTTAAATCATATATAATTAACAGAAAATACTTTTTGTGTGAAAAATGAAATTAGTAGAGTAGGAATATCGTCACTTACCAACCTAGAAATTCTTTAATTTCGATAAAATGATATTAGTTATACATATGAATTAATACCCAATCATTATTAATTGTCCTTATTTTACTAACAGCTTCAATAAAAAATTTTAAATATAGAAAGCACAAAGGCTGAGCTGTGACAATTACCAACAACCTTGAACGGAAAGCACGCTGCTTTAAAATATTCCACAAAGCGCAACCTCGCGTGTTTCTTATCTGGCTTTAATTTAATTGGCTACAATACAGAACTGTTTTAAACGTGAAGTGTCGAGAAATAGCGAAATATTGTTCATAGTTATGTGTCTACCTCTAGTCAGTTTGTCACCATGCAATATAACATTACACGATATTAGATCGGTAAAAATATCAGGCTTCAAATAATCCAGATTTAACTGCTTGTCCAATCTTTATAAATCATTTGTATACCGCTATTTGTTAGGAATTTACAACAAATATTTAGTATATAAGTCACACATTTCAACAGTTTATCACATTGAACACGTCAATCAATAAACCGTAAAACAGACAAAACAATTAGTGGATAAACTGCTTAAGTGTATAAACAGACAACCAATTTCCGTTGTAAAAACAAACCTTGGTAATGGAATGAAAGACATACAATCTTCCTTTGCATTACCCCGGTTTGTTTTTTTACAAAGAAACCGCTTGGCTGTTTATACATTTTACCGTTGTCTGACTAATCCATATAATATTAGTTTTAACTAAAGCTGTTAACGAGCAATCATTGCTCTACGATAAGAAGCACACCCCACTATATAACACGACAATATTGTTCGTCACATTATGAGAGAACGTTCGGTTTCAACATTGTGAACGCTGTAAGACGGCTGACATATTCAACCCTTCTCATCAGTATTCATTATTCTCAGCATTTTGTCCAGGACTAGCATCTTTTGGAATTCGTCTTGTATTTCATATTCTAATATTTTCCTTCATAATTTATATCTTACAATTTAATTTATCTAGGAGGTTTTTTGAAGTAAAATAATGTTCAAAACTATTTAAGATATTTATTTCGTGAGCATATTTCATAAAATAGAATGCAATTAAAAAATCAAAGGGGAGAGTAACAAAGTGTGTTTTATTAGTTTAGTCAGTTAAAAGTTTATATTTGTTGACTGCTGCTCGAAAGTAAGCATGTGTTACGTGTAAATAATGTGTTACTTTGACATTTAATGTATTTATTCAATCTAAGATTCTGTCTGTCGAGCTGGTTTTAGGGCTCAGCTTACCATGTTATAAAACAACAACCGCACCTTAGGGTTTCAATAAGTTTTGCAGCAGCCATAATGTACTAGATTCACTACGACCTTGTCCTCAGCATTTCATGATTTTACCTTCGTTATAATTAATAAACCCGGAATATGAGAGAAAACGAGTACGTTGGTTCTACTAGCTAAGCTACGAGATAAGTATAATCTCAAAACCTACAATAGTTTTACTCTTATTTCAGCATTTTTATAAAACCACTTTAAAATGTCACCATTCAGTAAAAAAAGTATTTGTCTGCAAGACAATTCTTTAAAGAAAGACAAGATATGTTGCCAAATAAAAAAATAAAATAAAAAAACTAAAATTTTCAAATCATCGTCCAGTGGTCCTTGGATAAACAACTCTTTCATTAAAAATGTTAACTTGACAAAACATTTTCGTGTCCTACAAATAAACAAATTTAAATTTAAGTTACTAATCTTTATTTTGGTAAAACGGAAGAACAAAGTAAGGAAAGCGGCGGTGCGGTGTCCCGTGGGGTATGATTTAATACCAACTTCTTCCTACGTCTCAAGTGAAGAGCTTGAGGAACCGTCGCTACGTCTTAAATCCCTTTGTTTTACACAAACTATAGTAAACTCAGATATGTTGCACATTGAGGGTTTCACAGGGGTTTGACTATTTTGAATGCGCATTTCGTAGTTTTAAATCTTAAGGTTTAAATAAATAATAGCAGTAATGGGAGTAAAGTGTAGTTATTTTAAATACAAAATAATACAAGTAAAATATTACTATATCAATAATAAATACGGTAACTGACCGTTTGCAAATTAATAATATAAATTTTGTAAATTTTAAATATAATTTTACAAAAAAAATTAGTCATTAGGCAAAGCCGTGTTTATTCAACATTAAATGGTTCTGCATCACAATGAAACCATTTTATGTTTTCCTAATTAGGTTTGGTAACTGTGTCAACTCAAACTATTTATTTAGGTCACTCTAAAAAGGGGTGTGTATAAGCAGCAAAGGGTCACAGTCACATTAGCAGCAACATTTATTGATGTTATAAAACTATTTATAAATCAACAATTTTTAAAAACTAAATGTAGAACATTTATAACATAAATATTAGTTGAGAAATCATTTGAGAATAATTCGTGTTGTATACATGTTTAATAAAGTGGTTCTGGACATGGGAACACATATGTATTTGTTTACCAATCAGTTCTTACCATCAATTTCTTTATGAAATATTGCTTAAATGAAAAACTAATGGTATAAACAACTAATAATAGTACAACCCTAAAATAAATTACAAATTAATTATTTGTCATAATGGTTTAATATTTTATTAAATTGAAAATTTGTTTTGTGTACTGATTTAAAAGAATCTAAATTTATTTTGACACTTTTATGCTATTATGAATATTTTACTTAGAGTTACACAATTACGTGATTGGTTTACCTATATAATTAATTCATTTATTTATTGAATTTTCTATTGGTTAACCAATTATACATTGTTGGAAACGTTTGGTGCATACACCCAAACTATCGTGTAAACCCGTGTAGACTCACAACGTCAGTTTAAACCTCTTCTGGAATTAATCTAAAACTTGTTTACATTACTAGTAAGGTCTTTGTAATAATATACTTCTTTGCAATGTTTCATCATAATTGTGTCAAAGATAAAGTATCTGGTTACACAATGTTCGTTATACGAGTATTTAAAATAAAAACCCTCAACAAATTATTTCATAGTCTCGTTTGCTGTGAGTTGCAGGGTAGTAACAAACTAAACAGTCCCTATGTTGACTGTGACCCTTTGCTTCTTATGCACTCCCTTTGTTGAGTGACCTAAATAAATAGTTTGAGGTGACACAGTTACCAAACCTAATTAGGAAAATATAAAATGGTTTCATTGTGACGCTGCATAATTTAATTTTGAATAATATTGAAAACTCTGTTACATAAAACGTCACTTCTACTTTGAGATTTGCACATCCTAAATAAATCTATACAGGATAATATGTACCCTTACAAATATTACATAAGTATAAAACAGTAAGTCTAACTGTTATTATTATTATTAGATCTTACAAAACATTTGAAAAATCCCTTGCAAAATCACCTTTATTGGTGTGATTATAACATCTGTAGTTAAATATGTGTTCGTCACCATTACGGATTTAACATATGAAAACTGAGCTCATATTAATTTTTATACTCAGAGTAATACAGTACAGTAAAACTGTGAATAAGAGTAGGCCAAAAAAGAATTATATGCTAAATCACAGTTAATATGCTAAAATCACATGTAACAAAATAGTGGTCAGTCCGTAGCAAAAATGGGATTCCAGTCAAAGATAATTCAGTGTTATATCGGCCTTTTTATTGCGTATATAGCAAATACGTAAATTAGTATATATTTCAATATTATCTGTAACGTAGATTATAATTTAGATAAGTAAGTAATAATCATTGATATAACACTATTTTAAAATCCTATTTTAAAATCCCCTAGATATCCTCGGTATTCAACTGAAGTATAATATATACGAATATATCTTATGAATTATATTCTTTAGGCAGGTATTAAAGAGTTATACTCAAATTTTATTGTATCGTCTTTAATATGGCAACATAAAAGACGTCGCGGCAGTAAATTGAAATCCTCTTTGTGAGAGGTGCCATTGATGTAATTGTTGTCACCTTTTTGTGACTATACAGGATTTTAAAGAAAATAATTTTTATAATTTTAACAAATAAATAATGGAAACAAAATTTGAATAGGTTTGTTTATATTAAACTTCCGACAAACTTTTATGAATTTAGTTACAGCCTTGTCTACATAATTGTTGCTTTGTTTCCTTAAATGCTTAACTGCTTGGTTGCGGTTTCCTAATAATGTTGTAAAACTTGCATTTCAAAGAACAACCTTGGTAATTAAAACTGTTTTATGAATGCTATCTGTATTTAATAACCTTGAAACTCAAGGATTCCTCATGTTTCTCAAGTTGTTACAGGGAAAAAGACTTTCTTGTGTATTTAATAATTGATATTTAGTGTTATTAAAGATAAATAGATGTTAAATATAGTTTTAATTACAGAGCTATATACTGAATTTTCTTAATCTAAATCTACATTTCAGATGTGTATATGGTGTTAGCTTAATTTGACTACTTTTAATATATTTAAATATTTTCGTAGTTTTTGAGTTTATCGGTAAATACTCGAAACATCTACACTGAGTTTTTAATTAGCATAATTATTATTTTCCTTCGACGATATACATTTTGTCATACACGTTTTTAAGGGGAAATTGTTTAATTATTTACAATATTAACGTCAGTATCGTAAAAATGGTGCAAACAAATATTTATTGGATAATAAACAGTGATTGAGAAAATGACTTAAAAATAAATGTCTAAATTCTTGTGACTTTTTTGACAAATAATTTATTTTACTGTAAATAATCCTTAATCATGTCACATAAAGCACGCAGTACAAAATCTAAATATTGTAATTTTTCAATATAATCTTTCGTTTTCCTATAAACAACTAGCTAAAAAACATAATTAACATATAAGTTGGTTAAAATATATCAAACAGCAGTCACCTCAACCTCACCTCATTTGGGAAAATCATTACTTGGTGTTTTTACGTTTATCGGGCAGACTAAAAGGTGCATGGGTTGCAAAATAGCTTTTTTTATTATACAGTGATTTTTTTAATAACTTGTATTACATACTAATCTTAACCATTATTATATTTATATAAAAGTAATTAAAACGCAATTGAATGACCAAGATTTTCTATAAAGTGGTTATAAGTAAATTTGAACGCAGGCCGAATCATAAAAAAGGATGGTTAAAAATTGCATTTATAATCTTAAATGGATAAGTGGTGAAGTTCTAATGTTAATTACATTGTATGACATGTTTATAATAGTTTTTTTTCTGAGGATTGTATATTTATATTCTATAAGTAGTCTACCCGGGAGATGGGCCCCAACATGGGGTCTTATGGGCCTAAAATCTGCCTTCTGATTGGTCGAGAGCCGGTCACGTGATTCAAGATGGCGGCGCCCATGGTGGCGTTCCCGCCAAATTTGCACGCCAAAAAAAAATTTGCGCCAAACCTAACCTCACTTTCCTTCCCGCCACTTTTTTCCCTCCAGGTAGTGTTACCAACTTAGCAGAGCTAATGTACCATACATAATTATATGTATCATATATAATTATATGTACCATATAACGCGTCAAACATAACCTTACTTCCTGCTGTGGCTAGCCTTCCGTGGCTAGACACTTAGCCAGTGTTGCCACTCTAAACGCTACCTATAAACCTAAATTATTATATGTATATATATATATATATATATGTATTATGTCAAACTATCTAAAATCATTATATGTATATATTACGTCACGCTACGATGTGTTACCGACCTATGGCAATGTATATTTCGCAAGCAAGTACAGCCAAACCATTATATAAAACCATTACATGTATATATACCAGAAAGTACCGCTAACTCAAAATATAAAACTATTACATGTATATATCGCAAGAAAGTGTTGCCAAAAAACTAAAAATCGCTTATATCTCGAAAACGGTAAGTCCTAGGGTCATTTTGACCCCAGAAAACTGCCTACTACGTAGTGTAGGCACTCCAGGGGGGTATCTACCCATATGAAAAGTCTTAACCAAAATATTGCGGGTTGCATCTCAAAAAATGAAGGGGCAAATTTTCAAAATTAAATATCCCAAGAACGGCTTGGCCGATTTTCACTAAACTTGGCATGTATGTACCTGTTAACCTCCGCTACATATTACAAAACCCTAAACTCTGTACTGCAGGTAGTATCAAAATAATTGAAGGAGTCATACTTTAAAAATCAATATCTTAAGAACGGGTGGGACGATATAATTGAAACTTGACATGTGGATACTTGTTAACATCCTCTAACCTTCAATCTTGTTTGAGGGTATAAGAGGGTTGTTTAGGGGATGATGGAGGGTGTAAAACTTTAAAATTTAATATATTGAGAACGGCTTGGCCGATTCTAATGGAACTTGGTATATAGGTACCTGTTAACCTCCACTACTATTTAAAAAAAAACTTAAACTCTGTACTGCGGGAAGTATCAAAACAATTGAAGGAGCTATATTTTAAAAATCAATATCTTAAGAATGGCTTGGCCGATTTTAATGAAACTTGGTATGTATGTACCTGTTAACCTCCGCTACATCTTACAAAAACCTAAACTCTGTACTGCGGGAAAGTATCAAAATAAATGAAGAAGGTATATTTAAAAAATCAATATCTTAAGAACGGCTTGGCCGATTTTAATGAAACTTGGTATGTATGTACCTGTTAACCTCCGCTACGATTTACAAAAACCTAAACTCTGTACTGTGGAAAAGTATCAAAACAACTGCAGGAGCTATACTTTAAAAATAAATATCTTGAGAACGGGTGGGACGATATAATTGAAACTTGGTATATAGGTACTTGTTAACCTCCGCTACGATTTAAAACTACTCAAACCGTGTACTGCAGGTAAGTATCCGAAAGAAATGAAGGGTAGAAATCCACAGCGGCGCGAAGGTCAGCGGGACTTACAACGGTGCATATTACCAAGGTAAGTAATAAAAAGAATATGTTTACAGCTAAATTAATTTATTATACATATATAACACTAACTAGTATATACATTTATCATGGTCTGTCGCCAGACTCCCGCTCTTGTCTCCCGGCATCCTCTTCTTCTCCTTATTCTTCTGCTCCCCTCCCCCTCTCTCCAGGTCCCGCCAGCCACAACCTTCCCCCGTCAACTGTAACAGGGAAAACCCAAGGTTAGCCACTATCTAACAGCAACATCCGCAACAAGTCTCTGTCAGCAAACTTGCCGTTACCTGTTCTGTGATTGGCCGGAATAAGCTCGCACCCCATTGGTTGTAATTAGGCGTTCTGCCCTCTGATTGGTCCATACACCCGCAACAAACAACACTATTGCATCAGTCACCTCCCCACCACCCCCAATTACCGCTATTTTCCTCTCACTTTGCTCTCAGCTTTCATTGCGATCAGACGTGTCCCTGTGCTGCTCCGTTAGCTGTGTCTTGCAAAGATAAACTTGAGCGTTTGCTGACCCTATCTTACGTGTAACATAACCTTACTTTTAATTTGTATTATTGTATTCTGTGTAACATAACCTCACTTTTGATTTATATTATTGTATTCTCTGTAACATAACCCCACTTTTGATTTGTATTATATATTTTTGAGTAACATAACCTCACTTTTTAATTTGTATTATTGTATTCTGTGTAACATAACCTTACTTTGTGCTATAGTAATCCTTCCAAAATGGCTGTAAATCCTGTCGAGATACTCAGTTCTGACGATACTTATGTGAAACACTTTAGACTTTACGGTACAAGAACAATTTTCAAATTTTCTAATCCTCCTCCTGAAACCACCGAAATTGATTGGCTACGACAAGGTTTTGCCAAAATTGTCAATGAAATGAAAGAGCGGGCCCATGAAAACGATCAGCTCGGCTTTACTTTACATAGTCTAAATTTAAAAAGTAAAGAACCTGGTTTTGTAGCTTTCCGGCCCGCGAACGAAGTAAATGAAGACATCCTTTGGCAAATTTTCGGGGGTATCGTTCAAAGTAATTCAGAATCAATTAAATCCACTGATACGTTTCAAGTTGAATGTACCCGAGTTAATCTCCCTGTAGGTTCTGGAAAAGTAAGGCCTGGCTTGTATAATACTTTTGATGAAGAGTGTAAAGCTAGACGGGGAATAGTTGTAATCAATAACAAAGATAATTTGTGTCTCCCTCGGGCTTTGGTGGTGGCCATAGCAAACTTGACTAAAGACCCTCAGTATAAGGCAATACGTCAGGACAAGGGTAAAAGACAAACGTTTAGGGCCAGAGAACTTGTTCAGCGGGCTAGGGTAGAGATCTCAGAGGAAGGTGCCGGTATCCCCGAATTGGAAAAGTTTCAGGATTTGCTAAAAGATTTCAAAATCACGGTCTACAACTTTGACAGAAAAGGTCGTGATGTTTACTTTGAAGGGGCTGTTGAAAATCCTAAATTTAAAATAAATCTTCTGTTTCACAATCGGCACTATAACGTAATCAACAGTTTGACCGCGGCTTTCGCCTGTAACTATTTTTGCGAAGCTTGCCATGTCCCTTTCGAACACAAAGCTGAGCACCGATGCTCAAACATCTGCCCCTACTGCCAAACCATCTCGCCTCCCTGTAAAGAGGAGCATGGGGGAATAGTTTGCCCGGACTGTAACATGACTATGAAAAACCAGCACTGTTTTATTGCCCATAAGGTTGATAGATGCAAAACAGTAAAAAAGTGTCTTGACTGTGGGAAATTGATTAATTTAAAAGAGAGATCAGGACCTCACAGATGCGGGGAAGTTTTTTGTAAACCCTGCAATGCATTCAAAGATCCAAATCATAAATGCTACATGCAACCCAATGAAGGAAAACCTAAAACTAAAGACTACCTTTTCATTTTCTTTGACTTGGAGACTCGCCAAGACGAGTCTCTTCCCTCTGACCCTGAACAAAAAGTACATCAAGTTAACTTGTGCGTCTCACAACAATTTTGCTTTAATTGTATCGATGGTAAATTTTGCATGACATGTAGAAACCGTACAAGAGTCTTCAACTCTGACCCGGTTCACCAATTCATGGAGTATGTGATGCAAGTTCGTAAACAGTTCAAAAATGTCTGTGTAATTGCCCACAACGGGCAGGGCTTTGATTTTCAGTTTTTACTAAAACATATAATGGAAGAAACAAAATTCACGCCTGAGCTGGTAATGAGGGGAACTAAAATTATTTTGATGGAAATGGACAATGTCAGATTCATTGACTCCCTAAGCTATTTCCCCATGGCCCTCTCTGCGCTCCCTAAAGCCTTCGACCTGCCTCCCGAGAAAAAGAAGGGCTACTTCCCGCATCTTTTCAATACATTGGCGAACCAAAATTATGTAGGCCCTATGCCCGACAAAAAATACTATTGCCCAGAGTCGATGTTTGAGAAACCACACAAGGCATTTGAGATTTGGTACGAGGAACAAGTAGCGAGTAACTATATTTTTGATTTTCAAAAAGAAATCCTGGAGTACTGTATTTCAGACGTAGAAATCCTAGCTCAGTCCTGTCTTAAATTCAGAAGTATTTTCTTGAAAGAATGTAACGTAGACCCTTTCCTCGAGGCCGTAACTATTGCCAGTGCGTGTAACTTGGCCTTCCGCCGCAATTTTCTAAAACCAGACACAATTGGCTTGATTCCTAAAAACGGGTACAGACTGACTGACAACCAATCTACAGCGGCCCTTCAATGGCTAAGCTGGGAAGAGGAGGAACGGGGAGTGAGGATTGAGCACGCTGGCCGAGGCAAAGAAGTTAAAATTAACGGGCTAAAAGTAGACGGGTTTGATGGTGAGAGAATTTATGAGTTCCACGGGTGTTATTGGCACGGGTGTCCAAAATGTTTCCCTTACAATCGAGAGGCTCCTCTGAAGGAGGATCCCTCAGATTCACTTAATTTAAGATATGAAAGAACTTTGAAAAAGATGTCAAAAATCAGTGATTACGAAGTTGCAGTAATGTGGGAGTGTGAGTTCCGTAAATTAAAGAAAGATAAAAACCTTAAACACTTGAACAGTCTGCCGATCCTCAACAACCTTCCCCTTGACCCTAGACAAGCGTTCTTTGGAGGCAGAACGGGCAATGCAAAAACATATTATAAATGTGAAGGGGGAGAAACAATCCAATATGTAGATGTCTGTTCCCTCTATCCATATGTTTGCAAGTATGGCAAATATCCTTTGGGCCACCCCACAATCTATGTGGGAGATAGGGAGTGCAGGCAGCGAGGACTAAATGTAGATGGTTTGTTGAAATGTAAAATTCTACCACCTCGGGATCTCTACCACCCGGTTCTCCCAACAAAAATGAATAATAAATTGATGTTTGTTTTATGTAAAACTTGCGGGGAAATTCAAAATCAGGGGGATTGTGAACATGAGAGTAGTGAAAGGGCGTTAGTTGGGACATGGACTATGGATGAAATCAGAAAATCTGTAGAGAAAGGATACGTTGTGCTTGATATGTATGAGTTGTGGGAGTACGAGGTAGCCACATACGAGAAAGGGGGATTGTTTACAGATTTTATTAATAAATTCTTGAAAATGAAGCAGGAAGCCTCAGGCTATCCTAGCTGGTGTAAGACTGAACAGGATAAAGATAAATACATTTCAGACTATTTCCAACATGAAGGTATTAAATTGGACAAGGACAGAATCGTTAAGAACGGGGGTTTGAGACAATTGGCAAAATTAATGTTAAATTCATTTTGGGGAAAATTCGGACAGAGGGAGAACCAAACTAAAGCAACAATTGTAAGGGAATCTAAAGTTTTGTTTAACATGTTAATAAGTCCAGAAGTACAAGTCAATAGGATCCAGCTTGTTAACGAAGAGGTTGTTGTTGTAAACTGGGAATATATTGAGGAAGTTGGGGAACCTTTGAGAAATGTAAATGTTGTAATTGCGGCCTACACCACTGCCCAGGCGAGACTTAAACTTTATGAAAACTTGGAGGCTTTGGGTGGGCAAGTCCTTTACTATGACACAGATAGTTGTATTTATTTCTACCGGGGAGGGTTGTACAGGGTCCCTACGGGAGATTACCTCGGGGAAATGACCGATGAATTGGCAAGCGAGTACGGGCCCGGCTCTTATATCGTTGAATTCGTTTCTGGGGGGCCTAAAACCTATGCATACCTTGTCTGGTCAACCATCAAACAAAAAATAGAATCTGTGTGTAAAATCAAAGGCCTCACCCTCAACCTAAAAACCTCCGAAACATTAAATTTTGAACAGTTAAAAAAGATGGTCCTTAGTGAAACTGCTGAAATTTTAGAAATTGAAGAAAACAGAATCAGGAGGACTAAAGACAGAGATATTGTAACAGTAAGTGAAATTAAAAAGTTTAAAATCACAGGACCTAAAAGGAGGCTCGAGGGTGAGTACGACACCTTACCATTTGGCTATAAAAAGATACAAAGACTCGAGTAACCCGACAGGAATTACGGGAGGAGCGATTCGCTCCCTGCGCTGTTCTTTGCGTAACATAACCTTACTTTCGATTTGTTTGTTTAAAATGTCTCATATAACCGCCTATATATTTAATGATCTGCCCGTACAGTGCTGTACAGTATCAGTAAATATTGATGAGGAAGTTAAGTGTAATGATTTAAATATACTCTCTGAACTGCACTGAGTTGACTTCCCCTTAGTAATATATTGTAAGTAATAACAATGAATTTTAATATATTTTAAATAAAGCTAAAGAGGTTATGAGGAGTTATGGTAATCACTTTGAATTTGCCCATAACAATATCCTCACCTCTGTAAATATAGTTGAGCAAGTCTTGAATAATGCAAAAAATCCCCACTGTATGAGTGTGTGTGTGAATGAAGGTCAATGGCGCGGGTGACGAAAAGCCCCGTAAACCTGAATGAAGGTCACTGGCGCGGGTGACGAAAAGCCCCGTAAACCTGAATGTGTGATGAAGGGCTTAGTAGATTGAGGCGCAGGGCTAACACCCCGGCTACTCCTTCGAACAACCCGGTGTGAATGAAGGACCTTGTACATTGAGGTGCCTGGCTAACACCCAGGCTACTCCTTGGAACGGTCCGGTGGGTGAAACAAAAAAAATATATAAAAGTAAAATACAAAAAAGTATAAAAGTAAAAATAAAAAAACGGGGGAGACAGCTAGTTTGTTTTTGGAAGGTCTCCACGGGCCATGGCGGTGGAGGGGCCATGGTTTGTCTTTAAAAAAATCTCTATCCTTTGTTTGCTCAAAGGGAGAGGACATTAGTCTGTACTGGGCATCAACCAGGTAATCTGGATTGACTCACGCACGGAATAATGTTTAACCTGGGTGCACATGCACGGATGGTCTCAAACCCCATCCAAGCAAACAGACACTTACAGGGGGTTTATTACGGTGTGCAAGGGTTCCTAGACTTCTGAATCAAATAGTAATAAAAAGTGACAGTCATTTTAGGTCATATACAAATTTAATACGTTACTATAATTCATTGGTAATAAGCGGTAAAGGTTTATCTAAGTACTTTAGTTAAGAACAATATAGAATAGTTTACACGGGGTTTGGGAAATGGTTTGGTGTTAAAGTAATTTTTGTTAAATTATGTTGACTTTTACCTGTTTTTAGGAGCAGTTGGGTTCGTCAAGCTTTACCTAATTTTTAGCCGTTATTTAGGGACGTGTCTCTGCCTTTTTATTATATAATTAGTACATTAACTGGGTATAAGTCCCGAGCTTGTAGAGGCTAGTATGTGGGAGTTGGAAAGCCTAAGCTGTAACTTCTATTTTGTATGTTAAATTAAGTGAATAAATTCCTAGCTCTTTGATTTAAACCGTTTTGAATTGGCAATACAAAGGGTGCGGGGTAGGGAAGGGGGTCAGTCGCCAGACCCCTCTTCGCTAAAATGGCTCTCAGGCTAATTTACAGAGCCTTAGCCGTTACGATGTATAATTAAAAGCAGTTATTGTTCAGATATGTTTACATTTTACCTGTTATCTATGAGTATTTTTCCAGTTGGATTCATATTTACAACCCGTCTACAAGTCGGAATATATTATTTAAGTGGGTTCTGGCTTCATGTGTGGAGATTCTTTTTTTTGCTTTTTAGTATTGTTAGTGTATGTAATTTATGACGTTGAAGAATACTTGTAATACCATGCTTATAAAAGCAGGATTCTTTCAATTTCGATTACTTTGGGAAACTTTCTATGCGTTTAATTGTTTAGAAACCTCAAGATACTAAAAACAGTAATTTAAAGGAGAGAAGAGGCTTATAAACACAGACAACAAAAAACCTATACCCCTATTCCAAGGGAAGCGAAACGCTCCCTTTTGATAACATTACACCGGAAGTTGTAGGTCCAATCTGGACCCACTTTGAACTGATTCTAAGTGTTAGACACAGCTAAATGCCGGGTCCAACGTGTTTGAATTAAATTAACGTTCCGAGAAAGAGACAGATGACAGTAGGGTACTTTTGTAAAGTTAAAAAGGTACAGAGATTACACACTTTAGAGGTCAGATGTGACTTTTTGTTGTAGTTAGTTGCTTGTTAAACTCTGTTACGATATACCAACAACCAGAATATATACTCTGTCTTGAATACTTTCAGTCTGCATTCACAAGTAAAAAGATTTTTATCAACACCAAAACTAAATTTAACGAGGAGTTGACCACATCAAAAAAAACCATGAACAAGAGTAAATCTAAGAAGGCAACAAGCGGTGAAATTCGTTCTTTATAAGGACAGCAATTATGGAGTGTTTTCTCCTCGGTAGTTTTATTTTTGTTTACCCTGAAACCAGAGCAGCAAGCAGTGTGAGGGGGCCGAGCGCAGCAAATGAAAGTAGCGTGACGTAATAAATATATACATATAACAATCAGTATAATTTAGCGTGACCTAGTATTGCAAGGAAAAAAATAGGTTGGCAGCGCTACAAAGAAAAAAAAACCAGGTTGGCAATACGGTCCTAATGTAGGTTAGGTAAAGTGGTATGAGAGGCCAGGAGGGAAGGGGAGGGGGAGGTGGAGGGGGAGTGGGAGGGGGAGGGTGGGGAGGGGTGGGGGAGAAGAGGGGGAGGGAGGGGAGGGTTTTAATTTCCCTTTGACGGTGTTATTCCTTGGTCATTTGTATCCAAGTCCGGTGAAACGACGGGGTCGTCCTGCGGTTTTACGGTGTAATCTCTCGGTCGATTGTGTCTACCAGGGTTACATTTAACATGACCGTAACTTCTTAAAGTTCCTTGCCAAACGTCTGTCACCGAGTCCGCTAAAACTGTCCACCGGGGAAACATTTAACCTTACCTAAATATTTTAAATTCCCCTGGTCAAACGTTTCCAAGTCCCTCCCTTGATGTTATCATGAGGATGGGGTCACACGCTCTGTACTTCTCACATCAATATCAGTTATGGAGCCGGCTTGCACAGATTTTGTGGTATTCTCAAATTTTCATGCACCCTTACGGATGCTTAATGTTTGTCATCCGATACATGGTGTGCAGGTGACGCATCACATGCACATCATGTATCATTATTGTCTCCTCCATTGCCTCTAGGTTGAGTAACGTGCAGATAGTATGTGTGTGTGTGGTTTGATTGCCACGTTTGCCATTTGAACTCCTGCACTGGTTGGCTGGACAACTTTTTTTTAAAAGGTATGTGTAAAATATCTTTAACTCCAGTGTAATCAGGGAGAATACAGCTTGGAAGTTTCACACTCATTCTCATTAATACATTTAAAGCAGTACTGTTGAGAAACGCACAAGTTACCTTTATGAACTTTTTATCAGGGTCTGAGGGAAGCGACTCGTCCTGGCGAGTCTCCAAGTAAAAACATATGAAAAGAAAGTATCGGTCTTTTGGTGTTCTCCTATCTACCCTTATGAAACACTGATGCGCTGGGTCCTTGAACGCATCACAGCGTTTACAATAAACTTCTCCGCATACGTGAGCTGTCTTACGTTTTTTTTTGGATGAATCATTTTCTTACAGTCACGGCAAAGTTTTAAAGTTTTACAAACTTGCCCCTGATGGGCTATTAAACACCGCTCGTTTTTGAAGAAACGGTTGCAAAAACGACATGTGATGCCTCCGTGTTCTAGTTTACAGGGTGGGGAGATGGTATGGCAGGAGGTGCATCTGTTTGAGCATCGATGCTCTGCTTTGTGGTCAAAAGGGATGTGGCAGGCTTCACAGAAATAACGGCATACGAAAGCAGCAGTTAAGTTTGTAATTACATTATAATGACCGTTATGAAAGAGCAAGTTAATTTTGAATCTAGCGTCTTCATTACCTCCTTCAAAGTAAACATCTCGGCCTTTTTTATCGTAGTTGTAGACGGTAATTTTGTATTTTTTAAGATGGGACTGGAATTTTTCAAGCTCAGGGATACCGGCACCTTCCTCCGGCATTTCTACACGGGCTTTTGCTATGAGCTTATTAGCTCTGAAAGTTTGTCTTTTACCTTTATCCTGACGTATTGCTTTATACTGAGGATCATTTTTTGCAAGTGCTTTACCTACTACCAACGCTCTAGCCGGGCATAAATTGTCTTTATTATTAATTACTACAATACACTTCCTAGCATAACATTCCTCGTCAAACGTGTTGTACATCTCTGGATGTACTCTCCCCTTACCTACTGGTACGTTAATCCTAGCTACATCAACTTTAAACGTGTCGGTAGATTTAATGGATTCAGCGTTGGATTGAAGAATACCCCCGAAAACTTTCCAAAGGACATCACCGACAAGAGTACATATCAACAGACAATTAAAGCATAAAATGCATTATTTATAAAAGCAATAATTATGCAGATAATCTAAGAAACTTGATCAGCCGTGTCTCATCGTTAGGTTATGTTATGCTCTGTTAAGTTAGGTTTGTGCATGGAAATATGAAACATCGTCAGTCTTAGTGAGGTTTATTGATGCAGGTTTAAGTTAGGTTTGTCGATGCCAATTTTTTGACATCAACATCGCGCGCGTTGTTGATGTCAAAAAATTGGCATCGACAAACCTAACTTAAACCTGCATCAATAAACCTCACTAAGACTGACGATGTTTCATATTTCCATGCACAAACCTAACTTAACAGAGCATAACATAACCTAACGATGAGACACGGCTGATCAAGTTTCTTAGATTATCTGCATAATTATTGCTTTTATAAATAATGCATTTTATGCTTTAATTGTCTGTTGATATGTACTCTTGTCGGTGATGTCCTTTGGAAAGTTTTCGGGGGTATTCTTCAATCCAACGCTGAATCCATTAAATCTACCGACACGTTTAAAGTTGATGTAGCTAGGATTAACGTACCAGTAGGTAAGGGGAGAGTACATCCAGAGATGTACAACACGTTTGACGAGGAATGTTATGCTAGGAAGTGTATTGTAGTAATTAATAATAAAGACAATTTATACCCGGCTAGAGCGTTGGTAGTAGGTAAAGCACTTGCAAAAAATGATCCTCAGTATAAAGCAATACGTCAGGATAAAGGTAAAAGACAAACTTTCAGAGCTAATAAGCTCATAGCAAAAGCCCGTGTAGAAATGCCGGAGGAAGGTGCCGGTATCCCTGAGCTTGAAAAATTCCAGTCCCATCTTAAAAAATACAAAATTACCGTCTACAACTACGATAAAAAAGACCGAGATGTTTACTTTGAAGGAGGTAATGAAGACGCTAGATTCAAAATTAACTTGCTCTTTCATAACGGTCATTATAATGTAATTACAAACTTAACTGCTGCTTTCGTATGCCGTTATTTCTGTGAAGCCTGCCACATCCCTTTTGACCACAAAGCAGAGCATCGATGCTCAAACAGATGCACCTCCTGCCATACCATCTCCCCACCCTGTAAACTAGAACACGGAGGCATCACATGTCGTTTTTGCAACCGTTTCTTCAAAAACGAGCGGTGTTTAATAGCCCATCAGGGGCAAGTTTGTAAAACTTTAAAACTTTGCCGTGACTGTAAGAAAATGATTCATCCAAAAAAAAAACGTAAGACAGCTCACGTATGCGGAGAAGTTTATTGTAAACGCTGTGATGCGTTCAAGGACCCAGCGCATCAGTGTTTCATAAGGGTAGATAGGAGAACACCAAAAGACCGATACTTTCTTTTCATATGTTTTTCCTTGGAGACTCGCCAGGACGAGTCGCTTCCCTCAGACCCTGATAAAAAGTTCATAAAGGTAACTTGTGCGTTTCTCAACAGTACTGCTTTAAATGTATTAATGAGAATGAGTGTGAAACTTCCAAGCTGTATTCTCCCTGATTACACTGGAGTTAAAGATATTTTACACATACCTTTTAAAAAAAAGTTGTCCAGCCAACCAGTGCAGGAGTTCAAATGGCAAACGTGGCAATCAAACCACACACACACATACTATCTGCACGTTACTCAACCTAGAGGCAATGGAGGAGACAATAATGATACATGATGTGCATGTGATGCGTCACCTGCACACCATGTATCGGATGACAAACATTAAGCATCCGTAAGGGTGCATGAAAATTTGAGAATACCACAAAATCTGTGCAAGCCGGCTCCATAACTGATATTGATGTGAGAAGTACAGAGCGTGTGACCCCATCCTCATGATAACATCAAGGGAGGGACTTGGAAACGTTTGACCAGGGGAATTTAAAATATTTAGGTAAGGTTAAATGTTTCCCCGGTGGACAGTTTTAGCGGACTCGGTGACAGACGTTTGGCAAGGAACTTTAAGAAGTTACGGTCATGTTAAATGTAACCCTGGTAGACACAATCGACCGAGAGATTACACCGTAAAACCGCAGGACGACCCCGTCGTTTCACCGGACTTGGATACAAATGACCAAGGAATAACACCGTCAAAGGGAAATTAAAACCCTCCCCTCCCTCCCCCTCTTCTCCCCCACCCCTCCCCACCCTCCCCCTCCCACTCCCCCTCCACCTCCCCCTCCCCTTCCCTCCTGGCCTCTCATACCACTTTACCTAACCTACATTAGGACCGTATTGCCAACCTGGTTTTTTTTTCTTTGTAGCGCTGCCAACCTATTTTTTTCCTTGCAATACTAGGTCACGCTAAATTATACTGATTGTTATATGTATATATTTATTACGTCACGCTACTTTCATTTGCTGCGCTCGGCCCCCTCACACTGCTTGCTGCTCTGGTTTCAGGGTAAACAAAAATAAAACTACCGAGGAGAAAACACTCCATAATTGCTGTCCTTATAAAGAACGAATTTCACCGCTTGTTGCCTTCTTAGATTTACTCTTGTTCATGGTTTTTTTTGATGTGGTCAACTCCTCGTTAAATTTAGTTTTGGTGTTGATAAAAATCTTTTTACTTGTGAATGCAGACTGAAAGTATTCAAGACAGAGTATATATTCTGGTTGTTGGTATATCGTAACAGAGTTTAACAAGCAACTAACTACAACAAAAAGTCACATCTGACCTCTAAAGTGTGTAATCTCTGTACCTTTTTAACTTTACAAAAGTACCCTACTGTCATCTGTCTCTTTCTCGGAACGTTAATTTAATTCAAACACGTTGGACCCGGCATTTAGCTGTGTCTAACACTTAGAATCAGTTCAAAGTGGGTCCAGATTGGACCTACAACTTCCGGTGTAATGTTATCAAAAGGGAGCGTTTCGCTTCCCTTGGAATAGGGGTATAGGTTTTTTGTTGTCTGTGTTTATAAGCCTCTTCTCTCCTTTAAATTACTGTTTTTAGTATCTTGAGGTTTCTAAACAATTAAACGCATAGAAAGTTTCCCAAAGTAATCGAAATTGAAAGAATCCTGCTTTTATAAGCATGGTATTACAAGTATTCTTCAACGTCATAAATTACATACACTAACAATACTAAAAAGCAAAAAAAAGAATCTCCACACATGAAGCCAGAACCCACTTAAATAATATATTCCGACTTGTAGACGGGTTGTAAATATGAATCCAACTGGAAAAATACTCATAGATAACAGGTAAAATGTAAACATATCTGAACAATAACTGCTTTTAATTATACATCGTAACGGCTAAGGCTCTGTAAATTAGCCTGAGAGCCATTTTAGCGAAGAGGGGTCTGGCGACTGACCCCCTTCCCTACCCCGCACCCTTTGTATTGCCAATTCAAAACGGTTTAAATCAAAGAGCTAGGAATTTATTCACTTAATTTAACATACAAAATAGAAGTTACAGCTTAGGCTTTCCAACTCCCACATACTAGCCTCTACAAGCTCGGGACTTATACCCAGTTAATGTACTAATTATATAATAAAAAGGCAGAGACACGTCCCTAAATAACGGCTAAAAATTAGGTAAAGCTTGACGAACCCAACTGCTCCTAAAAACAGGTAAAAGTCAACATAATTTAACAAAAATTACTTTAACACCAAACCATTTCCCAAACCCCGTGTAAACTATTCTATATTGTTCTTAACTAAAGTACTTAGATAAACCTTTACCGCTTATTACCAATGAATTATAGTAACGTATTAAATTTGTATATGACCTAAAATGACTGTCACTTTTTATTACTATTTGATTCAGAAGTCTAGGAACCCTTGCACACCGTAATAAACCCCCTGTAAGTGTCTGTTTGCTTGGATGGGGTTTGAGACCATCCGTGCATGTGCACCCAGGTTAAACATTATTCCGTGCGTGAGTCAATCCAGATTACCTGGTTGATGCCCAGTACAGACTAATGTCCTCTCCCTTTGAGCAAACAAAGGATAGAGATTTTTTTAAAGACAAACCATGGCCCCTCCACCGCCATGGCCCGTGGAGACCTTCCAAAAACAAACTAGCTGTCTCCCCCGTTTTTTTATTTTTACTTTTATACTTTTTTGTATTTTACTTTTATATATTTTTTTTGTTTCACCCACCGGACCGTTCCAAGGAGTAGCCTGGGTGTTAGCCAGGCACCTCAATGTACAAGGTCCTTCATTCACACCGGGTTGTTCGAAGGAGTAGCCGGGGTGTTAGCCCTGCGCCTCAATCTACTAAGCCCTTCATCACACATTCAGGTTTACGGGGCTTTTCGTCACCCGCGCCAGTGACCTTCATTCAGGTTTACGGGGCTTTTCGTCACCCGCGCCATTGACCTTCATTCACACACACACTCATACAGTGGGGATTTTTTGCATTATTCAAGACTTGCTCAACTATATTTACAGAGGTGAGGATATTGTTATGGGCAAATTCAAAGTGATTACCATAACTCCTCATAACCTCTTTAGCTTTATTTAAAATATATTAAAATTCATTGTTATTACTTACAATATATTACTAAGGGGAAGTCAACTCAGTGCAGTTCAGAGAGTATATTTAAATCATTACACTTAACTTCCTCATCAATATTTACTGATACTGTACAGCACTGTACGGGCAGATCATTAAATATATAGGCGGTTATATGAGACATTTTAAACAAACAAATCGAAAGTAAGGTTATGTTACGCAAAGAACAGCGCAGGGAGCGAATCGCTCCTCCCGTAATTCCTGTCGGGTTACTCGAGTCTTTGTATCTTTTTATAGCCAAATGGTAAGGTGTCGTACTCACCCTCGAGCCTCCTTTTAGGTCCTGTGATTTTAAACTTTTTAATTTCACTTACTGTTACAATATCTCTGTCTTTAGTCCTCCTGATTCTGTTTTCTTCAATTTCTAAAATTTCAGCAGTTTCACTAAGGACCATCTTTTTTAACTGTTCAAAATTTAATGTTTCGGAGGTTTTTAGGTTGAGGGTGAGGCCTTTGATTTTACACACAGATTCTATTTTTTGTTTGATGGTTGACCAGACAAGGTATGCATAGGTTTTAGGCCCCCCAGAAACGAATTCAACGATATAAGAGCCGGGCCCGTACTCGCTTGCCAATTCATCGGTCATTTCCCCGAGGTAATCTCCCGTAGGGACCCTGTACAACCCTCCCCGGTAGAAATAAATACAACTATCTGTGTCATAGTAAAGGACTTGCCCACCCAAAGCCTCCAAGTGTTCATAAAGTTTAAGTCTCGCCTGGGCAGTGGTGTAGGCCGCAATTACAACATTTACATTTCTCAAAGGTTCCCCAACTTCCTCAATATATTCCCAGTTTACAACAACAACCTCTTCGTTAACAAGCTGGATCCTATTGACTTGTACTTCTGGACTTATTAACATGTTAAACAAAACTTTAGATTCCCTTACAATTGTTGCTTTAGTTTGGTTCTCCCTCTGTCCGAATTTTCCCCAAAATGAATTTAACATTAATTTTGCCAATTGTCTCAAACCCCCGTTCTTAACGATTCTGTCCTTGTCCAATTTAATACCTTCATGTTGGAAATAGTCTGAAATGTATTTATCTTTATCCTGTTCAGTCTTACACCAGCTAGGATAGCCTGAGGCTTCCTGCTTCATTTTCAAGAATTTATTAATAAAATCTGTAAACAATCCCCCTTTCTCGTATGTGGCTACCTCGTACTCCCACAACTCATACATATCAAGCACAACGTATCCTTTCTCTACAGATTTTCTGATTTCATCCATAGTCCATGTCCCAACTAACGCCCTTTCACTACTCTCATGTTCACAATCCCCCTGATTTTGAATTTCCCCGCAAGTTTTACATAAAACAAACATCAATTTATTATTCATTTTTGTTGGGAGAACCGGGTGGTAGAGATCCCGAGGTGGTAGAATTTTACATTTCAACAAACCATCTACATTTAGTCCTCGCTGCCTGCACTCCCTATCTCCCACATAGATTGTGGGGTGGCCCAAAGGATATTTGCCATACTTGCAAACATATGGATAGAGGGAACAGACATCTACATATTGGATTGTTTCTCCCCCTTCACATTTATAATATGTTTTTGCATTGCCCGTTCTGCCTCCAAAGAACGCTTGTCTAGGGTCAAGGGGAAGGTTGTTGAGGATCGGCAGACTGTTCAAGTGTTTAAGGTTTTTATCTTTCTTTAATTTACGGAACTCACACTCCCACATTACTGCAACTTCGTAATCACTGATTTTTGACATCTTTTTCAAAGTTCTTTCATATCTTAAATTAAGTGAATCTGAGGGATCCTCCTTCAGAGGAGCCTCTCGATTGTAAGGGAAACATTTTGGACACCCGTGCCAATAACACCCGTGGAACTCATAAATTCTCTCACCATCAAACCCGTCTACTTTTAGCCCGTTAATTTTAACTTCTTTGCCTCGGCCAGCGTGCTCAATCCTCACTCCCCGTTCCTCCTCTTCCCAGCTTAGCCATTGAAGGGCCGCTGTAGATTGGTTGTCAGTCAGTCTGTACCCGTTTTTAGGAATCAAGCCAATTGTGTCTGGTTTTAGAAAATTGCGGCGGAAGGCCAAGTTACACGCACTGGCAATAGTTACGGCCTCGAGGAAAGGGCCTACGTTACATTCTTTCAAGAAAATACTTCTGAATTTAAGACAGGACTGAGCTAGGATTTCTACGTCTGAAATACAGTACTCCAGGATTTCTTTTTGAAAATCAAAAATATAGTTACTCGCTACTTGTTCCTCGTACCAAATCTCAAATGCCTTGTGTGGTTTCTCAAACATCGACTCTGGGCAATAGTATTTTTTGTCGGGCATAGGGCCTACATAATTTTGGTTCGCCAATGTATTGAAAAGATGCGGGAAGTAGCCCTTCTTTTTCTCGGGAGGCAGGTCGAAGGCTTTAGGGAGCGCAGAGAGGGCCATGGGGAAATAGCTTAGGGAGTCAATGAATCTGACATTGTCCATTTCCATCAAAATAATTTTAGTTCCCCTCATTACCAGCTCAGGCGTGAATTTTGTTTCTTCCATTATATGTTTTAGTAAAAACTGAAAATCAAAGCCCTGCCCGTTGTGGGCAATTACACAGACATTTTTGAACTGTTTACGAACTTGCATCACATACTCCATGAATTGGTGAACCGGGTCAGAGTTGAAGACTCTTGTACGGTTTCTACATGTCATGCAAAATTTACCATCGATACAATTAAAGCAAAATTGTTGTGAGACGCACAAGTTAACTTGATGTACTTTTTGTTCAGGGTCAGAGGGAAGAGACTCGTCTTGGCGAGTCTCCAAGTCAAAGAAAATGAAAAGGTAGTCTTTAGTTTTAGGTTTTCCTTCATTGGGTTGCATGTAGCATTTATGATTTGGATCTTTGAATGCATTGCAGGGTTTACAAAAAACTTCCCCGCATCTGTGAGGTCCTGATCTCTCTTTTAAATTAATCAATTTCCCACAGTCAAGACACTTTTTTACTGTTTTGCATCTATCAACCTTATGGGCAATAAAACAGTGCTGGTTTTTCATAGTCATGTTACAGTCCGGGCAAACTATTCCCCCATGCTCCTCTTTACAGGGAGGCGAGATGGTTTGGCAGTAGGGGCAGATGTTTGAGCATCGGTGCTCAGCTTTGTGTTCGAAAGGGACATGGCAAGCTTCGCAAAAATAGTTACAGGCGAAAGCCGCGGTCAAACTGTTGATTACGTTATAGTGCCGATTGTGAAACAGAAGATTTATTTTAAATTTAGGATTTTCAACAGCCCCTTCAAAGTAAACATCACGACCTTTTCTGTCAAAGTTGTAGACCGTGATTTTGAAATCTTTTAGCAAATCCTGAAACTTTTCCAATTCGGGGATACCGGCGCCTTCCTCTGAGATCTCTACCCTAGCCCGCTGAACAAGTTCTCTGGCCCTAAACGTTTGTCTTTTACCCTTGTCCTGACGTATTGCCTTATACTGAGGGTCTTTAGTCAAGTTTGCTATGGCCACCACCAAAGCCCGAGGGAGACACAAATTATCTTTGTTATTGATTACAACTATTCCCCGTCTAGCTTTACACTCTTCATCAAAAGTATTATACAAGCCAGGCCTTACTTTTCCAGAACCTACAGGGAGATTAACTCGGGTACATTCAACTTGAAACGTATCAGTGGATTTAATTGATTCTGAATTACTTTGAACGATACCCCCGAAAATTTGCCAAAGGATGTCTTCATTTACTTCGTTCGCGGGCCGGAAAGCTACAAAACCAGGTTCTTTACTTTTTAAATTTAGACTATGTAAAGTAAAGCCGAGCTGATCGTTTTCATGGGCCCGCTCTTTCATTTCATTGACAATTTTGGCAAAACCTTGTCGTAGCCAATCAATTTCGGTGGTTTCAGGAGGAGGATTAGAAAATTTGAAAATTGTTCTTGTACCGTAAAGTCTAAAGTGTTTCACATAAGTATCGTCAGAACTGAGTATCTCGACAGGATTTACAGCCATTTTGGAAGGATTACTATAGCACAAAGTAAGGTTATGTTACACAGAATACAATAATACAAATTAAAAAGTGAGGTTATGTTACTCAAAAATATATAATACAAATCAAAAGTGGGGTTATGTTACAGAGAATACAATAATATAAATCAAAAGTGAAGTTATGTTACACAGAATACAATAATACAAATTAAAAGTAAGGTTATGTTACACGTAAGATAGGGTCAGCAAACGCTCAAGTTTATCTTTGCAAGACACAGCTAACGGAGCAGCACAGGGACACGTCTGATCGCAATGAAAGCTGAGAGCAAAGTGAGAGGAAAATAGCGGTAATTGGGGGTGGTGGGGAGGTGACTGATGCAATAGTGTTGTTTGTTGCGGGTGTATGGACCAATCAGAGGGCAGAACGCCTAATTACAACCAATGGGGTGCGAGCTTATTCCGGCCAATCACAGAACAGGTAACGGCAAGTTTGCTGACAGAGACTTGTTGCGGATGTTGCTGTTAGATAGTGGCTAACCTTGGGTTTTCCCTGTTACAGTTGACGGGGGAAGGTTGTGGCTGGCGGGACCTGGAGAGAGGGGGAGGGGAGCAGAAGAATAAGGAGAAGAAGAGGATGCCGGGAGACAAGAGCGGGAGTCTGGCGACAGACCATGATAAATGTATATACTAGTTAGTGTTATATATGTATAATAAATTAATTTAGCTGTAAACATATTCTTTTTATTACTTACCTTGGTAATATGCACCGTTGTAAGTCCCGCTGACCTTCGCGCCGCTGTGGATTTCTACCCTTCATTTCTTTCGGATACTTACCTGCAGTACACGGTTTGAGTAGTTTTAAATCGTAGCGGAGGTTAACAAGTACCTATATACCAAGTTTCAATTATATCGTCCCACCCGTTCTCAAGATATTTATTTTTAAAGTATAGCTCCTGCAGTTGTTTTGATACTTTTCCACAGTACAGAGTTTAGGTTTTTGTAAATCGTAGCGGAGGTTAACAGGTACATACATACCAAGTTTCATTAAAATCGGCCAAGCCGTTCTTAAGATATTGATTTTTTAAATATACCTTCTTCATTTATTTTGATACTTTCCCGCAGTACAGAGTTTAGGTTTTTGTAAGATGTAGCGGAGGTTAACAGGTACATACATACCAAGTTTCATTAAAATCGGCCAAGCCATTCTTAAGATATTGATTTTTAAAATATAGCTCCTTCAATTGTTTTGATACTTCCCGCAGTACAGAGTTTAAGTTTTTTTTAAATAGTAGTGGAGGTTAACAGGTACCTATATACCAAGTTCCATTAGAATCGGCCAAGCCGTTCTCAATATATTAAATTTTAAAGTTTTACACCCTCCATCATCCCCTAAACAACCCTCTTATACCCTCAAACAAGATTGAAGGTTAGAGGATGTTAACAAGTATCCACATGTCAAGTTTCAATTATATCGTCCCACCCGTTCTTAAGATATTGATTTTTAAAGTATGACTCCTTCAATTATTTTGATACTACCTGCAGTACAGAGTTTAGGGTTTTGTAATATGTAGCGGAGGTTAACAGGTGCATACATGCCAAGTTTAGTGAAAATCGGCCAAGCCGTTCTTGGGATATTTAATTTTGAAAATTTGCCCCTTCATTTTTTGAGATGCAACCCGCAATATTTTGGTTAAGACTTTTCATATGGGTAGATACCCCCCTGGAGTGCCTACACTACGTAGTAGGCAGTTTTCTGGGGTCAAAATGACCCTAGGACTTACCGTTTTCGAGATATAAGCGATTTTTAGTTTTTTGGCAACACTTTCTTGCGATATATACATGTAATAGTTTTATATTTTGAGTTAGCGGTACTTTCTGGTATATATACATGTAATGGTTTTATATAATGGTTTGGCTGTACTTGCTTGCGAAATATACATTGCCATAGGTCGGTAACACATCGTAGCGTGACGTAATATATACATATAATGATTTTAGATAGTTTGACATAATACATATATATATATATATATATACATATAATAATTTAGGTTTATAGGTAGCGTTTAGAGTGGCAACACTGGCTAAGTGTCTAGCCACGGAAGGCTAGCCACAGCAGGAAGTAAGGTTATGTTTGACGCGTTATATGGTACATATAATTATATATGATACATATAATTATGTATGGTACATTAGCTCTGCTAAGTTGGTAACACTACCTGGAGGGAAAAAAGTGGCGGGAAGGAAAGTGAGGTTAGGTTTGGCGCAAATTTTTTTTTGGCGCGCAAATTTGGCGGGAACGCCACCATGGGCGCCGCCATCTTGAATCACGTGACCGGCTCTCGACCAATCAGAAGGCAGATTTTAGGCCCATAAGACCCCATGTTGGGGCCCATCTCCCGGGTAGACTACTTCTATATATGTTTTTGAGACACAGCACCGTAAAGAGACATTGTAGGATATGTGTAGATTTAATTTAAATACGAAATTACCAACCTTAATGTTAGATAAAGTAACTAAGAATAAAAATAATGAATGATATTCTAAATATACGCATTATCTATTAATAGTCATTTTACAGTTGAATAGGGGAGGGGAGGAATAATAAAATCAGACACAAAATGTATATTAACTTCTTGAATATAGTTTATGGGCGATAGAAGTAATTTGAAATATTTATGGAGGAAATAACTTTTCAAGTGTATTTTATGACTAAGTTATGGTTCTTGGAGATATTCACAGTTCCATAAATCTGTAGGATAATGTGTTTAGGTTACACTGTGATAGTCAAATAAAGATATTGACTTGCAACTGTATTAATGTTGCAAAAAATCAATATGCCTCTTTAACAAATTCGGATATATTTTTCGTATTGTCTAAAACAGCTATTTATATTTAACGATATCGCACGCAGCACGCTGACGTGAGGGAAGTGAATTTCCGTATTAAAACTAAAAAATCTAATAAAGGGTTTAAAACCACATTGGTAACATTTTTTGGAAAATTTAAAAATGTTATTTTTTGGCTGTTCTGATGATCCTGGTTATATTTAAATTCACTATTAAGATGGTAATCTTGTACATTATAAGGTTAGGAGGAGGTATAGTCAGGATAACAAGTTGCCACAGGGGTATTTGGGGTGATAAAACTACATCAAGATATGAAAAACACCCTTTTCCAGTGTGAAATCCCCATAAGACAAGGTACTGTGTTAAGTCAATTTACATTTTCTTTAATAACTCGGTAAATACTTATGCTAGAATGATGATGAGGGAGGGCTTAAAACTTTTGGAATTTTACGTAAAACAATTTAATATATAATAATTTTACAATAGGGGCTTTTCTGACCCTTTTTGGGCCCAAAAACTCAAAATTTGAACAATTAAAATCTCCAAAAAAGGGGTTAGAGTTGTCTGATTGTTTTACCCAACGAACTTGTCCAACTGTTTACAGAAGGGAAGGTTCCTTCCAAATTTCAAGTAAATTGAACAAAAATTGCAACCGCTAGAATGGGAACGCACACACACACACACACACACACACACACACACACACACACACACACACATATATAAAGTTGTTAGTGACCCCCCAAAAAGTGTTCAGGGGATCACGTTAGGAACTTCTATGGTGGTCCCGGGCTTAAGTTTCACCGTGCGTGTCATGCTAATAGTTCACTTTTCCATAGGAAATTCACTAATAACAACTGCCTGTTTTAAAGTATGTTCTAGAGTAAATTTTAATGATGGGACTTCAAACAATGTTAAAGTGTATGTGTCTATCTGAGAAATATATATTTATCTTTTTCTAAATACTTGACTGGTAATTCTTTGCAACTTTGAAGAAACCTGAAGTTAAGAAATAACAAATTAAAATCGTTAAAGGCTTTGCATTTAATTGCATTGTGACACTAAGAGGTAACACTAACTAAGCGTCATGTTCTACTACTTACGGCTTGGTTAGGGGTATTTAACACTATTTATAAAACTACTGTATATACTCATTAGGTATTATAGGAGGCGAATCTTACAGCGAAAATTAGGTAAAACCATTGTAAAACTAAAATAACAAATCACAAATGCAGAAAAAAACAATCCTGACGCAACAGATCACATACAGCACATCATTAATTAGTAATTCTTGAAATGAAACTTTAAATTTAACTGTTCACGAAAATGTATATATATATTATATACAGCACATATATATATACATTTTCGTGAACAGTTAAATTTAAAGTTTCATTTCAAGAATTACTAATTAATGATGTGCTGTATGTGATCTGTTGCGTCAGGATTGTTTTTTTCTGCATTTGTGATTTGTTATTTTAGTTTTACAATGGTTTTACCTAATTTTCGCTGTAAGATTAAGGAGAAGATAAAACTAAACAAAGGAATTACAATTTTTAGGTATATTTACATTTGAAAATTATTTTTTGTAAGTAACATATTAACTTAAAATATGAGAGTGCAACTAAGTTTTTATACATAAAAAATATAATAATAAAATATTTAAAGACTTTATGGAATATTAAACTTGAAACCATACAGTGTTACTAAATGACTTCCTCTATCTAAGTGATAGCTGATAAATGAAACCATTTTAGATTAAATAGTTTATTATTCGAACAATGGCTTATTTTAACTAACAGTGTGTAGTGGCAACTGACTATCCACCAATGTTTATCATGTGGTTTTAATTTAAAACAAATCATATGTTTCATTATTTTTAATGTTATTGTTTTTATTTATAAATATTGGAATTGGGATTGATGTAAAATATACAACATTTATTTTTCAGTATAGCTTTTCTTCTTTTAACTTAATTAATTAAGGAACTGAAGACCTAAACAGCTATAATTGGTGACCCCGACTAAAAGAACATTTTCTACAGTCTACTTTCAACTATAATTTAATTGAAATATTGTTTTTTTTTTGCAAAATTGAACTTTACTTCTACCAAGTTTGTTTTCACGATGTCATTAGAAGAAATCGAAAGACAGTTGGAAGAATTAAGAGCTGCAAATGTTGAATTGAGTCAGAAACTCGCAAGAGAACATAATACAATCTCTCAGACAAATGTAACTGCTGTAAATCGAGTTGCTGTGAAGTTACCTCCATTTTGGGCAGATAGACCAAGTCTCTGGTTTTCACAAGCAGAATCTCAATTCATAATATCTGGGATTACCAGCGATGAAACAAAATTCCATTACGTTGTGGCTCAACTAGACACTCGCTACGCAACCGAAGTGGAGGACATCATCACTAACCCACCGGATAGAGACAAGTTCAACGTTCTACGAACTCAACTGATTCAACGATTGTCGGCATCAAAGGAGCAGCGAATACGACAACTTCTCAGCGATGAAGAATTAGGTGATCGAAAACCGTCACAATTCCTACGTCATCTACGCTCCCTAGCTGGATCCTCGACTCTTCAGGACAACCTTCTTCGTCAGCTTTGGTTACGGCGCCTACCTCCACACGCTCAGGCGATTCTGACCACTCAACTCGAGCTTTCGCTGGACAAATTGGCTGAGTTAGCTGATAAAATCATCGAAGTAGCTCAACCACCCGTCCCTATGTCGGTTGCCGTAAACTCAACATCTTCTGACTCAGGTAACGCCTTGTTAGATACACTTCGTTCTCTTTCCGATCAAATTGCGGAACTCTCTGCAAATTTTAAACATAACAATCGGTCCCGTAGTCACCCTCGAAGTCGTTCAATGTCAAAGCATAGAACGGAAGAAAAAAAATCAGTACGTATGTGCTGGTACCACACTCAGTTTGGTAAAAATGCTACAAAATGCATCCTTCCTTGCACTTTTCAGGAAAACTCCAGCAGCAGTCAGTAATGGCGGCAACGGACTGCACAACTGCTGGTAGCCGCCTTTATATTACAGATCGAACTAGTCGAAACCGATTCCTTATTGACACCGGATCTGACCTCTGTTGTTTTCCTAAACGACTCCTACCTGATCGACGTTGCCCGACTGACTACACATTAAGTGCTGCAAACAACTCAACAATATGTACTTATGGTTTCATAAATCTTACATTAGATTTTGGTTTTCGCCGTTCTTTGACATGGCGCTTCATTGTAGCTGATGTACACCTGCCAATTATTGGTTCTGATTTTTTGGCTTATTTCAATCTCTTGCCAGACTGTCGTAATAAACGTCTTGTCGACGGAACAACAGGTTTCGTGACTTTCTGCCAACCAGCTCAGAACTCTCAACCCAGTGTAAAGGCTCTCTCTGAAAACACTCCCCATCATGAGATTTTTGCAGCTTTCCCTGAGTTAATCCGCCCATCTGGATTGCCTCGGAATGTTCGACATTCGACTTTACATTATATTCGGACAACTGAAGGTCCGCCAGTGTTTTGTCGTCCCCGTCGTCTCGCTCCTGACCGTCTTAAAATAGCCAAATCAGAGTTTGACTCAATGGTTCAGGAAGGTATTGCTCGTCGTTCTGATAGTCCTTGGGCTTCACCTCTCCATATGGTACCCAAGAAGACCGATGGATGGCGCCCATGTGGAGACTATCGTTCACTCAACGCCAGGACAATTCCCGACCGGTATCCTGTTAGACATATACATGACTTTGGTCATTGCTTACATGGTTGTAATGTATTTAGTGTAATCGACTTAGTTAAAGCCTACACTCAGATCCCTGTAAATCCTGACGACATTCCCAAAACCGCAATTACCACTCCGTTTGGATTGTTTGAGTTTCCTTTTATGGGATTTGGGCTTCGAAATGCTGGACAGACATTTCAAAGGTTTATCGATGAAGTTCTTTCTGGTCTAAATTTCTGTTTTGCTTACATCGATGACATTCTGATCTCGTCTCACAATCAGGAAGAACACATGAAGCATCTGAACATCCTCTTTAAACGTCTCTCTGACCATGGCATTCTATTAAATGTTAAAAAGAGTGTCATTGCATCCTCTGCAGTCACCTTTCTTGGCTACGAAGTATCTGCAGCTGGAACTAAACCTTTGCCAGATCGTGTCATTGCCATCCAACAGTTTAAAAGACCACAGACTGCTCGTGATCTTCGTAGGTTTCTGGGTATGATGAATTTCTATCGTCGCTTTATTCCCAGTGCAGCTAAATATCAGTCCTCCCTCCACGATACACTTGCTGGACTTAAAGGCTCCCAACCTGTGAACTGGAACGAGGATTTAGACGAAGCTTTCACTAGATGTAAGGAAAACCTTGCCAATGCTACATTGCTCAATCACCCTGATCCTGAAGCTCGTCTTGGATTGTTTACAGATGTGTCTGCAACCTCTGTAGGTGCCTGCCTGCAGCAATTTACAGAGTCTTCCTGGCAACCCTTAGCTTTCTTTTCTCACAAACTTAACGAAAAGCAAAAGGACTGGCCAGCCTATTACCGTGAATTGTATGCTGTCTATACAGCAGTACAGCATTTTCGACATGTACTCGAAGCACAACCTTTCACTATCTTTACAGATCACAAGCCCCTAATTTATGCTTTTCAGCAAAGACGAGATAAATTGCCTCCCATCCAACTCAATCAGCTTACTTTTATTTCACAGTTTTCAACCGACATTCAGCACATCTCTGGTTCTACAAATATTGTCGCAGACACCTTGTCACGTGTTGAAGCTGTAAACTCCCCCATTCCGATTGACTTGCAATCCCTTGCAAGTGCACAAAAAGATGCAGAAACCCCACCCAAGACCCTCAACACCAAACCATCTCCTGTTGCGCAGCCTCCAGATAATACAGAAACTTCATTACTTCCAAACTACACAACCCGATCAGGACGTCAAGTTCGTTTCAAAAGGCCCTGACCTCCGGTCTCCGCGGGGGGCTGTGTAGTGGCAACTGACTATCCACCAATGTTTATCATGTGGTTTTAATTTAAAACAAATCATATGTTTCATTATTTTTAATGTTATTGTTTTTATTTATAAATATTGGAATTGGGATTGATGTAAAATATACAACATTTATTTTTCAGTATAGCTTTTCTTCTTTTAACTTAATTAATTAAGGAACTGAAGACCTAAACAGCTATAAGTGCTATAATAATTGTATTAGTTGTGTCTGGTAACAACAACCTGTGGCAATGATCTGAATAAAACATCAAGTTGAGCGAGTTATGCTTCGTTATTAATCGTTTTTAAACTCCCTTTAAACATACAGGTAATACAATTTCTATTGTACTAAGCGCTTCCTGGACAAAGCGGTAAATCTGTGAATTTTTCATGTTACAGATAACATGATCATCGTATAGAAGCTAGCTATAAACATCATTGGCGACATATATGGAATTATCAATAGCTGCTGTATAAAGTTTCAGGGCTCAAATTTTGTAATTTCTCAGAACATACTTGCCGTTCTGAACATTCAGTTTAGGCTCAACACAAACATTTACTTAGTTATGTTTGATAAAATTTGATTATTTTTAATCCTCTCACTGAACCTAAATCTAAAGTACCTTTTAACCTTTTAATGCGCATCTAAAGTACGGTGCATCAGAATCTTAAAATTATAGGATAGTTTTTAAAGGGGACTAAGCAATAAAAGGAGAATGTGATAGTAATATATTTTACCTGGGTCATCAATCAGCCATAAACATCAATGAAGCGTCTTTAAGCAGCTTAAAAACTTATGAGTTTTAAACTTTAAAAGTAAATTTGTTGTGTTTTGTGTATTTACAGCGTATTATTACATTTATAATGGATTATATAAAAAAAGTGTTTCCATTTTTACGGAAGAAATCCTCTGTGGTATAACAAATTCTATTCTAAATTAAATTTAAAAATACAGTACACTATGTACAATTTCCACATGGTTTTATATCATTATAATATCGCGGGTCTTGTACATATGAAATACCCCCGCCGTAGCAAACCTGCGTACTCAGCGAATTTCCAATGAATATTTATGCCTTAAAAACACTTTAAGACACTAACCGGGATTCATAATAAATACATTCACAAATAAGCGATGTATCAAATATTAATTATTCTTCATAAGAATAATACTGAGGATGAGTACGCAGGTTTGCTGCAACAGGGAACACAATAATTGGTTTTATGCAAATATCAATAGAACTCGTCTAGGTGAAGTCACAAACCAAGTTTTCATCCATTTAAATTCATAAATAAGCGATGTATACGATTTAAATTAATCTCCATAAGAATAACATGGGGACCGAGTACCCAGGTTTGCTGCTACAGGAACCATCAGCGAAAAATTGGATTCTTGTGCGAACAACAATAAAACACAATACCCCCGTCGCAGCAAACCTGCATACTCAGCGAATTTCCAATGAATATATAACATAACACATTAAAACACTTAACAGGATTCATAAGAAATGTATTCACAAACAAGCGATAGTTAAAATATTAATTATTCTCCGTAAGAATAACATTGGGGATGAGTATACAGGTTTGCTGCAACAAGGCACACAAAATAATGGGTTTTTATGCAAATATCAATAAAACTCATCTTAGTGAAGCCACATACCAAGTTTCATCCATATACATTCATAAATAAGCGATATATAACATTTTAAGTATTTTCCATAAGAATAACATGGGGACCAAGAACCTAGGTTTGCTGCTACAGGAACCATAGGCGAAAAATTGTTTTTTTGTGCAAACAACAATAAACCACAACCAGATCAAGCCTTATACGAAATTTTGTCAGTTTATGTTCATAAATAAGCGAGATATACAATTTTTCTTTTTCTCCATAAGAATAACATTAGACAACGTACTGTGTTTAGCACTTTCAATATCTCAGTAACCAATTGACTTAGAGCAATGATCAAAATACCAAATTGTTTGTTTTTTTAAGCTGAATTCAATGGTATAAATTAAAATTTGATTTAAATCAAAATTACGTGTAAAAACCCCAAAAAACCCATTTTTGGGGTACAAAACCCCCCAAAAACCCCTTTTGGATAGTGCGATTCGTCTGGTTTTCGAACTCGTTCAAATAAATGGTAATTTACACATTTGTACCAAATTTCATTAAGATCAGACCTTTTTTACGAGAGTTATCGTGCTTACAGACATATATATATATATATATATATATATATATATATATATATATATATATATATATATATACATATATAAAAATTTGAACGAATGGTGTTTTTGGCATCTGGGGACCTCAAAATGAAAAGTTATCATGGTCTCGGGCTTAAGTCTTACCATGAGACCTACGGTAATAGCTTCTTCCCTATAGGGGAAATTCGCTAACTAGATGAAGCCACATACCAAGTTTTGTCAGTGTATATGTTCATAAATAAGAATGATATAAAATATTTATTTTTCTCCATAAGAATAACATTAGACAACAAATCTGGATAGAATCATTAGTATAAGTTTTAGTTCAATATTAAAATCATATAATTAACTTAATGTACTGTGTTTAGCACTGTCGATATCTCAGTAACCAATTAATGAAGAGCAGTGATCAAAACACCAAATTGTTTGTTTTTTTAGGCTGAATCCAATGGTGAAAATTAGAATTTTATTTAGATAAAAACTACATGTAAAATACCCAACAAAAACAATGTTTGGGGTACAAAACCCCCCAAAAAGCCCCTTTTGGATAGAGCGATTTGTCTGGAATTCAAACTCATACAAATAAACTGTACTTTGCACATTCGTACCAAATTTCATTAAGATCGGAGCTTTTTTACGTGAGTTATCATGCTTACGGACATATATATATATAAAACATCATTAATCATATATCATATATATATATATATAATGATATATATATATATCAATACCAATATATATACAGGGTGTTAAAAAAAAACCTTTCAGGAGATTGGGATATCATTCCTCATACAAAAAAAAGAAAACGTTTGTATGAAGGTATGTCCTAAAACGCTTAGTTTTCCGTCTATCTGTCTGCATGTGTTTTTTACCTAATACAGTATTTATTTAAGGCTCTGAAGATATCAACTTCAAACTTGGCACATGCAGACATCTAATAAGACCCATTCATACATCTAATAAGACCCATCTTGGTATGGAATATCAAGTTTCTACTTTGTACCATTTCAAAATGGCGGCCAATTTTGTTTTTCAAAGCTAAATATCTTAAAAGCCATAATACAAGTTGTGTCATTATATCCTAAAAACATTGATATGTAGATATCATCTGTATCATTGTAAATAACTGAAAATTTGTGATTTTTATAAATTAAAACATGATTTTCAGTCCGGAAATGGCAATAAAGCATGTTTTAACTTGAAAAAATCACAACAATCAGTTATTTATAATTCTATAGATAATATCTTCGTATCATTATTTGTAAGACAAAATTACGCAACTTTTATGATTCTTTTCGGTTTTCCTAAATATTATGGATTTTAAGATATTTAGCTTTGAAAAACAAAATTTGCCGCCATTTGTAAATGGTACAAAGTACAAACTTGATATTCCATACGACCATTGACCTTAATAGATGTAATACATGAATCAAGTTTGAAGTTTATATCTTCAGAAGTTCCTAATATATACCGTATTAAGTAGAAAACACATACAGACAGATAGACGGAAAACTAAGCATTTTATGACACACCTTCATACAAATTGCTTTATTTCTTTTTGTAGGAGGAATCATATACCAACGTCATAACAGATTTTCTTTAACATCCTGTATATATACATATACAGGGTGTCACAAAAAAGTGTGATGGGCTATACAGGACCTAATTCTACATGCAAAAATAAGTCAAAAATGAAGAATAAAATTTTTTGGATTTCGGCTTAGTTTAGCCGTAATCCGCCATTTTGTTTTTTTTGGGAAAATATTTATTATTTCAAAAACCCAATGAGATATTTTACGAAACTTGGCAAAAGTGTTTACACTAAAGTAAGTAACTTTTGTAAAAAAAATTTTTTTTTACCTTTCCAAATTTCAAAATGGCGGCCATTTGAATTTTGTTATGCCACATTTCATGAAAACCGGTACCTAAATCAAAATTTTTCAAGACACAAAATTTTTTGTATTTATTATAAAAAATCCAACAAAACAAAAATGAATAAAATCGGTTCATAAATAAAGAAGCTGTGTTTATTTTAGTAATTTAGACTGAAATTTATGTAATAATAATTTATGTAATGTAATTAAGTAATTTCAGTCTAAATTATTAAAATAAACACAGCTTCTTTATTTATGAACCGATTTTATTCATTTTTGTTTTGTTGGATTTGTTATAATAAATACAAAAAAATGTGTGTCAAGAAAAATTTTGATTTAGGTACCGGTTTTCATGAAATTTGGCATACAAAAATTCAAATGGCCGCCATTTTGAAATTTGGAAAGGTAAAAAAATATTTTTTTTTTTACAAATGTTACTTTAGTGTTAACACTTTTGCCAAGTTTCGTAAAAATATCTCATTGGGTTTTTGAAATAATAAATATTTTCCCAAAAAAACAAAATGGCGGATTACGGCTAAACTAAGCCGAAATCCAAAAAATGTTATTCTTCAGTTTTGACTTATTTTTGCATGTAGAATTAGGTCCTGTATGGCCCATCACACAATTTTTGTGACACCCTGTATAACAATTTTAACGAATTTTTTTCTATCTAGGGACGTCAAAACAAAAAGTTATCATGATCCCGGAACTAGGTCTTACCATGCCGACTACAGTAATAGCTACTTCCCTATAGGGGAAATTTGCTAATTTAAATTTCACTCCTTTATTTTTTTATCGCCTACTCCTTATATAGTTTATTAAATAGAAAAATAATAATTTTATGTTTTATAAATCTACTGACTTTCAAAATATTATGACCACATAGGTCCTTGAAACACAACTAGTGTTAAAATAGCTATGTTATTTATATATATATATATATATATATATATATATATATATATTAATATATATATATATCAATATATATATAGCCATATATATACAGGGTATTATATTTTGCCATCATTAACTAAAGCGTAAAAGTTTCACTTACAGAAGACACTATCCCAGAATTTTCTCATTATAAATTTGAAATACAAATAATGTTAACATTCGTATATAATACTTAAGGTTTATACGTCAATAAATAAAGTTGACATCGGATAGTTCTCGGTTCGGTTAAAATTATAAACTCGCTAAAGATAAAACTGATATGTTACACGGATGTACGAGTATTTCAGCTTGATATCAAGACATATCATATTTCACATATTTCCATGGAAATCTCGGCAAACGAAAACTCTTATCCTACTCTTTGCATAACCAAACAAAGTTCTTGTGTCAGCGCACGTTTTGCAACTCTTCAAAGTGTTTCAAAACTAATAAAACAAACGTTATTGCATTCAGAGTTTTAAATTAATATGAACAAAAATAAATCAATGTTGCAAGATGAATACAAACGATCAAAAATAATTGTTTACATCATAAGTTATTTTATGTTGCACATTAAATATAAGCTATACACTAAAATTCTTAATTAGGTTTCTTAACTAAAGAGGAAAAATAAACTTTACTTCACAACACTATAAAATATATTCACACGTGTACTTACATAAGACGTTAAATATGCGTAATGGATGGTACAAAGCGAAATCGATCGCTTTGTTCGAATCCTTTATGTATATTTACCGAGTAGTATGCAAGTACCAGTATAAAGGTAAATATATTTTGTAGTGTTTTGAAACGTTGTTTATTTTCTCACGTTTAATTATACAACACCTATCATCCTTGTTAGGCAATTATTTAGTTTCGTAAGTGACCTTGACGAGTAATCATATATTTAAGTCAAGTCAAATCAAATCAAAATATCGTTATTGACACATGGACACAATTTGATCTGTGCAATAGTTGAATCAATCATAGAGTCACTTAGCAAACTTAAAATCATAAAAATACTACATTAAAAATTAACATGAAAAATACAAATAAAACATTCATGGAAATCAACATTTACATTCAGTGGCTATTGATGGCCAGGAAATTTTAAATTGTAGTTATTCCCTTACGCTGTGATGGGCTCTCTCGGTCAACAATACTTAATAAACTTAGCCTTCTCCTAAAGAGCCGATTGTTGGGAATTGTTTTCAAAGATTCTGGGAGAGCATTGAATAGCTGGATTCTATTGTATAATATGCGATATTAAAAAAAACTATTTATGTGTTTGGATCGTTTATGTTATTGAAAAGAATGTGGAAAAAGATAAGTGTACTATGGAGAAATGTTTAACAACTGAAAATGTAAATGGATGATAAATTAAGAATGTTAAATTCCTTGAAAATAGGTATGCACGAAGTATGGAGAGACATTTTAAAGACAACTCTCACAGTTCATTTCTGAAGACGGACACTAATTTTGTCAATTATTTTAAAATTTAGATACATTAGTTTTACTAAAATTGAACTTTTTTTAAACATAAATCTTTACGGATATCGAATTATTTAGATGTGTGTTTAAGATTCAAAAATTGTAGGTTAATAATATTGAGTTAAAACCATAACATTTGGTTAAACTTATAATAACTTATACAACTTTGGTAAAAACTATAATATTTCGTTAAAACTTGACTTGACTTTGGTATAATATTACTAATAACTAGCATTACCTTTTCACATTAAATGTACGGTGCACTCTTAAATTCGAAGATGTGTTGATAATAAACATTTACGTTAAGTCTATAACTAGTTTTAAACGGTGTTTAGAATTTTTCAAATTATTTACAGGGTTGGCTATTTAATAAATTTAAAATAGATTATCCGTGATTTTTACTCCCTTGTTTTGCAAATATTGTTCAACACATTAACTTAAAATAATGAGTTACTGCCCTGGTTATGCTTGAAATGCAAACACTTAATTGAATGCCTTCTTAACTTGTCAAACCAATCGATAAAGGTAGGTTTAATCCTAATAATTTGGATTCATAAACTTGCTTTAGATGTAAATAAAAACGTGAAATCTAATAATTAAAGATAATTATCCATCCACAACGTATTGTATGAAAGGAGGAAGCTCTCTTTAAATGCAACATTGTATGACTGTACAACAGTATATGACTGTAGAGTAAAACAAATTACGTCATTTAATCTACGACATATTGCATGAAATATTTGTTTGGCATATACGTAAAAAACTAGGTTTTTATATTCATATATGATTTCAATCTGAAAGGAAAACCCCCTGAGGGCGCACTTTCCTTTATAACCCAAGCTTTTTCAACATTTATTTTAGGCCAGAGGGAATTTAGAGCAGTGATTTAAAATAATATGTTTTCAAAAATATTTACGTTTAAAACCTTTACATTAGTTTTGATTACATAATTTCGTTTTGTTATATCTATTTTAAAGGTTTTGATTTTGTCGAGACCTCGAAAACTTGAAATAACTATTTTACTAATTACATGGGGTTCGTAGTAACTTACAGGTTGTTTGCTTTAAGGTAAATATTCTTGGATCAGGTTTATGTAGGAACCATTTCCAGGTCTTAAGAGATTTACGTCTCCAGAAGAAAGTGTGAGGGATTTACCTCTTGGGTAAATTTCCTAAGGCCAGTTTCCCGGCGTAGAATTTTACCGAGCCTCCGCAGTCTCTTACTGAAATAGTATCAGTAGTAGTGAAGCTACTATAGCCACTTTGTTCCAGTACAGATTTGGATGGTTTAATAATGCAGCTACGAATTTCTACAATAGAGAGTGTAGTGACGAGGGAGTTCAAAATATTTAAATTTACTTCATAGCAAACAATACGCTGACAATAATGTATAACAAATTACATAATTAATCGAAGAAATAACAGTTTTTAATCTACAATCTCGTTTATAAAGTTTAAAGGTGCTATCACTCTGGGAATAAACGCTATGAAACTTGTCATGCATTCAAATAGATTTTATATAGAATTTGTATCATTGTATAAAAAGTTTTATAAAATTGGTGAGCAAGATACCATAGAGCAAGCCACAACTATTAAGTTGCATAGGCAAGCGGAAATACAGTACCACTTTCTGAAATTAAAAAAATTGATGCAAATCATATTTTTCTTCCATGTAATATCGGTATAAAATTCTGAGTAAAATATTCCGGAAGTTCTAGTGCAGTTCAGAGGCGATGAAGAACTTGATTCAAATATTTATGACTTTTTACTGTTGCGCCAAACGAGTTGCGTAACCACCTCTACGGTGAAGTTTCACAGTGCAATCGTACTTTAAGTCTGAAGTTTTAAAAATCCATTACCCTATATAATTAATATGTACATATGTAGGACTAGAACTTTGTCATTTTTAGAATGATTAGTGAGGTTTATTTTTGTGTTATTTTGTCCTTTATCTATTTGGTTAAATTTTTACTTAAATTTCAATTAATATTTAGTAAACATCCTGTAAGTGATTTTATTATTAAAAATAACTGGAAATTTTGTTCTGTAAAGCCGAAAAAATATTGCCAACAAATGCATGCCACTAGTAAAGAGCCTATCAATCAACTATGCCATACATTAAAACTAAGCAACATAAATAACTTTGATAAGTTATTCTGCTAACGTCATCATTCTGTAAACTAATAACCTGGCAAAGCTAATTTAGTTCTTGACTGTGGAAGCCTTCAAGTTTAATTTGTGTCATACTACGTTTTAGATGAAGAGTCATTTACGAGTATTCTTCGCCGTTTAACTGAGTACTTAAAGCTTTGATGATGTGCTTTAGCTGTTCCGCTTTTTTCAAGCAAGCCAAGTACTAGATAAGCAATTTGTAACTTTTACTAACATTTTTTAATGAAGGAAAACGGGTCGTCAAAAAAGGAGTTAGAGTTATTTTGTCTGTACAAGAAATAATAATTTTTAATTAACGCCTCTTTTTACAAGACTATTTGGAGTAAGACATTTGCAAAAACGCTGAGCAAATTACAAAGTTTCATAGTTTTATAGTTAAAACAATACATGAGGCTTTAAGGTTCTGCTTCACCAGCCTCTAAACGTTTTAAGTCAATATTATTTATAGGTATTTTTTTTTATTATTACCTTGGTAGCAGTAAATACAATGTAAACTTAGTAAGCGTCTACCTTCATGCCTTTGAGAACGGGATACCAAATGTAATAGCTACAAAAATGTATCAGTTAAAACAGTTAGGAAAGGGATCCTTACAGTTATTCATTTTATCCCATTTATGAATCAAGTTTAATGTACGATTGAATTTAATCAAGGCACCAAGAGTTTAGGTTCAACAATAATTCGTGTGAATAGCCTTATTAGTGGTCTTTATAATTATTATGATTTTAAATAACATGCCGCGCAGTAAGTTCATATTTACAATATAAAAATCTTTACAAACAGTATACGATACAACTTCAAGGTTAAGCTTAATCCAAATTACGAACAGGTGCAATAGTTCCTGAATAAGATAAAAGCTATTTATAGAGGATTATTTAACGCTGAATTTATTATGTGTGTAAAGAAATCAGAAATTTAAACCTTATATATTCTTAATTAATTAAAGCTTGTCCAAGTTTCTATATCGTTCATAGTAGACTAATTAGTGTGCACTCTATTACAACAGATAAATGAGAGTTTGCTGATGTTTTGGTGTAACTTATAGTGTTACTTTATGCTATTATTTTAATTCGTTATTTACAATTTAATAAAGAATCTAACGGCTTATTAGTCGAGTATTCCTGTAAAGTGTTCAAGTGAGTTGATTATTTGATATGCTATAAACTGTGTACACTTCTTATAAGCTGTGGCTTTTGTTCAGGAATAAAGTAAGATTTGATTTCACTCAGTATATGAATCTATAAGCCACAGACCGATTACACAATTTATTTTCTTCTTACAGATGGAATTCATTTATACTTATATTATCAAATTATCAATTTCATTTATCAATTATCATTATCATTTTGGAAGGATGTACAAATATTAAAGTTGGGCCGTTGAATATACCGTTTTGCAGAACGTTTTAAGATATAAATAAAAAAACTATGTAAATAAGGTGGAGTTACCAATAGGTTTGATTGGAGTAGCGACTACCAATAAATAATGTCTGTCTTAACAATATCACTTACAAGGTCTATACGAAGGTCGCTTATTTAGCGGTCCTATTTCTTATTAAAAAATACAAGAAATCCATATATACTAATCAATGGTTACATTTACTTACATAATGTGTAATTAGATGCATTATTACCAAATAAAATCTGCATGTACTATAACCGAGTTAAATTTTGCTCCTGAAACCTTTTTGAGGGAGAGACGAAATGTTACGTGCAGGATACGCTGAATTATGAATGTTCAGTTAATGCTGTCAGCATATAGAGTCTAGATGATTGTGCTAATGCCGAATGAGATGTTTCGTAGATCTACTCGGATCATCCGAGAGTACTCTGTGAGATTGGAGACCATATATGGATTATAGAGCTGTCATAATGATATGTAGGTGGGCTGTGACTTTCCGAGGAGTTAATCTACTTGTGCCTTGCTGTAAGACCAGAGTCCACTGTGAATATTTATTGAACAACTAATTATGTAAAAGCTGGTTATCGTAGTATAAACGCTTGGGAGGGGGGATTACAAGTCACAACTAGCAGATAAACCGTACTAATTACTTTGCTTTATCCTTAATGAAATCAAATTTACGTGATTTCGAGATGGCAGCATTTGTTATTTAGCTAGATAAATAGATTTGTTACTAGATAAATAGTTTTAAGAATAAAATGCAGCATTTTAAAAAACAAAATATTTATTAAAGTAGTAAGTGAAGGAAATTTAATTTTGAATCAACTGAAATTTGTATTAGTCTATCCTTATGATCAAGTTTATTTTATTCATGGGGGGTTCGGTATCTTTAACTCGTGGTTCACAACGATTGGCTGATTGTCTTAGTTTTTTTTATTTAACAGTTTCAAACCACAATACTTATTTATAAATAAATATTATGTAACTGAACGAAATAGTTGCCAAAGAAACTTAATAGTTTGAATGCCAGAAAGCTAGGAATAGTTAGTTAAATTATTAACTTCCGTATTAGTAATTAAAATTGTTACGGGAATCTAACAATCACTCAATGATTTGCATTAAGATGTTTATTTCAGATATAGTTGTTGTTGTTTAAATCAAGTGCATTTTGTAATAAGTTGAAATTTTTAAACACTAGGAGCGATAGGTAAAGTCCAAATAAATCTAAAAAACTAAAAATACAAAAAATCAAATAAATTGCAATTTTTGTTGTTTATTTTGAATCTCTTAGTTTTACAATATGCAATATTGTAATAATTAATTGTAATAATGCAATATTGTAATAATTTACAATATTTTATGCTAAAATTCTATTCTAAGATCGTCCTACACATTTCAATATTTTCTATCTGATTAACAGTCGATCGCAAAGCAGGGTCTTGCAGTGTTACCATTGTAACAAATTAGAGTAAATTTTTCAAAATACATTATGTAAGCCCTGGGGAACTTTTGGTAAGTTATTTCAGCAATTTTATAAATTATATATTTAAAAAATATAAAACTGTAAGACGATAAGAGTGTATTGTTTTCATTTTATGAGACCGGTTTAAGGCACTAAAATTAGTTTTGATAGGATACTTTGTGTTAAAAACTTGACGAGTGTTGTTCTTATACAGTGGAACGACCAGTTGCGTTTCAATATGTATGCTACGTAATAAATAAACTTGCTTAATCTCTTCCATGGCAGAAATGACTCGTTCTCGATATCCTTTAAGACATAAAGCGCATTTTGTTTTTAAGTAACAGCTTCAAACTAGCAGACAACTTAGAACATTACTCAATTTAACTTTTCCTGTGGTATTGTTGTTTGTGTATTGTTTTTGTGTCTGATTGAACCCCAGTGACAATTTTTAAAGTTTTAATAGGGAAAGATCCAAGTCGTGGTATTTTTACTATCAAAGGTCAACCTTTTAGACAAGATCTTTATATCAGTTCTCATGGGAAAAGTTTTATCAGTATCTCTTCCTTAAACCTTCATCAGAACCAATAACTTAGCCACCGTTTTTATGGTTACCTCCACCGCTGAATGCGAAAAACAAGCAAACCAAACTATAACAATTATAATTTAATAGGAGACTCTCAATTATTTATTTGTCAACAGGCACGTGTTTGTACATCTGTTGGTGACTTATTATTTATCTAATGTAATATTTGGGCTAGGAGGAAGCGGTGGCCACTAAGAAGCACCCGTGAGCTACGTTCAGACTCGGGAAATGACTGAAATCTGATTACCCCTTCATTAGGGAGAAGCTTGGGCTGCGCAGCGACACAGTTGCCGCGAGCATCTGCACCCTTTATCCTTCCTATTGTGTTTGGTAATAATTGAAATAGGATAATAATTAGTAACGCAGATTAAATATAACAACAAAAAACCAAGAAAATGTTTCTAATTTATTTAGTTATCATTTATTCATAATAGAAGAAATTATAAATCAACTAAGTAATACGTATTTTCTAAATACAAGTTTCAAAATACAAGTAAACGAATCATTTCTACATACTATACTTTAAACAAACTTAAGCCTAATCCAAGTAGGTGGATACATTTAATTCTATTGGTGCTACTGTTTATTAGACAATAGGGTTCCAGTTTAAGTGATGACAGATTACAAAATACAAGTAAACGAATCATTTCTACATACTATACTTTAAACAAACTTAAGCCTAATCCAAGTAGGTGGATACATTTAATTCTATTGGTGCTACTGTTTATTAGACAATAGGGTTCCAGTTTAAGTGATAACAGATTACAAAATACAAGTAAACGAATCATTTCTACATACTATACTTTAAACAAACTTAAGCCTAATCCAAGTAGGTGGATACATTTAATTCTATTGGTGCTACTGTTTATTAGACAATAGGGTTCCAGTTTAAGTGATGACAGATTACAAAATACAAGTAAACGAATCATTTCTACATACTATACTTTAAACAAACTTAAGCCTAATCCAAGTAGGTGGATACATTTAATTCTATTGGTGCTACTGTTTATTAGACAATAGGGTTCCAGTTTAAGTGATGACAGATTACAAAATACAAGTAAACGAATCATTTCTACATACTATACTTTAAACAAACTTAAGCCTAATCCAAGTAGGTGGATACATTTAATTCTATTGGTGCTACTGTTTATTAGACAATAGAGTTCCAGTTTAAGTGATGACAGATTACAAAATACAAGTAAACGAATCATTTCTACATACTATACTTTAAACAAACTTAAGCCTAATCCAAGTAGGTTGGTACATTTAATTCTATTGGTGCTACTGTTTATTAGACAATAGAGTTCCAGTTTAAGTGATGACAGATTACAAAATACAAGTAAACGAATCATTTCTACATACTATACTTTAAACAAACTTAAGCCTAATCCAAGTAGGTGGGTACATTTAATTCTATTGGTGCTACTGTTTATTAGACAATAGAGTTCCAGTTTAAGTGATGACAGATTACAAAATACAAGTAAACGAATCATTTCTACATACTATACTTTAAACAAACTTAAGCCTAATCCAAGTAGGTGGGTACATTTAATTCTATTGGTGCTACTGTTTATTAGACAATAGGGTTCCAGTTTAAGTGATGACAGATTACAAAATACAAGTAAACGAATCATTTCTACATACTATACTTTAAACAAACTTAAGCCTAATCCAAGTAGGTGGATACATTTAATTCTATTGGTGCTACTGTTTATTAGACAATAGGGTTCCAGTTTAAGTGATGACAGATTACAAAATACAAGTAAACGAATCATTTCTACATACTATACTTTAAACAAACTTAAGCCTAATCCAAGTAGGTGGGTACATTTAATTCTATTGGTGCTACTGTTTATTAGACAATAGAGTTCCAGTTTAAGTGATGACAGATTACAAAATACAAGTAAACGAATCATTTCTACATACTATACTTTAAACAAACTTAAGCCTAATCCAAGTAGGTGGATACATTTAATTCTATTGGTGCTACTGTTTATTAGACAATAGGGTTCCAGTTTAAGTGATGACAGATTACAAAATACAAGTAAACGAATCATTTCTACATACTATACTTTAAACAAACTTAAGCCTAATCCAAGTAGGTGGGTACATTTAATTCTATTGGTGCTACTGTTTATTAGACAATAGAGTTCCAGTTTAAGTGATGACAGATTACAAAATACAAGTAAACGAATCATTTCTACATACTATACTTTAAACAAACTTAAGCCTAATCCAAGTAGGTGGGTACATTTAATTCTATTGGTGCTACTGTTTATTAGACAATAGAGTTCCAGTTTAAGTGATGACAGATTACAAAATACAAGTAAACGAATCATTTCTACATACTATACTTTAAACAAACTTAAGCCTAATCCAAGTAGGTGGGTACATTTAATGCTATTGGTGCTACTGTTTATTAGACAATAGAGTTCCAGTTTAAGTGATGACAGATTACAAAATACAAGTAAACGAATCATTTCTACATACTATACTTTAAACAAACTTAAGCCTAATCCAAGTAGGTGGGTACATTTAATTCTATTGGTGCTACTGTTTATTAGACAATAGAGTTCCAGTTTAAGTGATGACAGATTACAAAATACAAGTAAACGAATCATTTCTACATACTATACTTTAAACAAACTTAAGCCTAATCCAAGTAGGTGGGTACATTTAATTCTATTGGTGCTACTGTTTATTAGACAATAGAGTTCCAGTTTAAGTGATGACAGATTACAAAATACAAGTAAACGAATCATTTCTACATACTATACTTTAAACAAACTTAAGCCTAATCCAAGTAGGTGGATACATTTAATTCTATTGGTGCTACTGTTTATTAGACAATAGGGTTCCAGTTTAAGTGATGACAGATTTCAAAATACAAGTAAACGAATCATTTCTACATACTATACTTTAAACAAACTTAAGCCTAATCCAAGTAGGTGGGTACATTTAATTCTATTGGTGCTACTGTTTATTAGACAATAGGGTTCCAGTTTAAGTGATGACAGATTACAAAATACAAGTAAACGAATCATTTCTACATACTATACCTTAAACAAACTTAAGCCTAATCCAAGTAGGTGGATACATTTAATTCTATTGGTGCTACTGTTTATTAGACAATAGGGTTCCAGTTTAAGTGATGACAGATTACAAAATACAAGTAAACGAATCATTTCTACATACTATACTTTAAACAAACTTAAGCCTAATCCAAGTAGGTGGGTACATTTAATTCTATTGGTGCTACTGTTTATTAGACAATAGGGTTCCAGTTTAAGTGATGACAGATTACAAAATACAAGTAAACGAATCATTTCTACATACTATACTTTAAACAAACTTAAGCCTAATCCAAGTAGGTGGGTACATTTAATTCTATTGGTGCTACTGTTTATTAGACAATAGGGTTCCAGTTTAAGTGATGACAGATTACAAAATATGAAATAGCAAATGGAGGCAGGAAATATTTCAGTAACCACCGATATTTTAAAGGGTACACTCTATTAAACGTTTCAGATTTTAACATATATTCGAAAGAATATTTTATTGGGCATTTTGCATAACTCTGATGACACATTTTACACAAAAACTCTGAGTTGGTAAATATTTAAGAGCATTTACTGAACGGATTTTGCAGACGAACAGTTTTATTAAACTTGTGAATGTATGTTTGGCTAATTGTTTGCAAGGCTATAAATTTCTATTTACAATTCGTCTCTTTTTTGAAAGTATTGCCTATAAATTATAAATTAATAATAAAAAATCTGTTACCGGTTAAAACAACTAAATAATGAAATTCCCTGGTGTGTTTACTTTTCAAACTCCAAAACTTTATCTTAGCAAATACTTAAAACCTGTTTTTGTAACCTGAGTCGTTTCGAGTTATTAGTTTTACTAATTATTTTATTATTTTACTAAACATTTCTTCCCTTTGGTGAATGTGGAAATTTACATACCTCACCTTTATTATATAATAATAATAATTATATTATTATATAATATAATAATATATTATATAATATATTATTAATATATTATATAATATTAATAATTATATTATTAATTATTATATTAATTATATTATATAATATAATTAATAATCTATATATACTCTTATTGTTTACCCTACACTTATTAATTACGTAAACGAAAACCTTGTATTAGATTATAATGACATGATGGGTCTTACAAATTGCTTTTTCAGTGGTATAATTAACGATGCATAACTCATGGCTATAAATTCTGCAGTACGTAATAAAAAATCAGTTTTTTTTAATGTAGCACTGTTATAGTATTGCCATTAACGTATTAGTTTGCAATTCTATCCTGGATCATTTTATCCTCTAAAAGTGTTAAATGACTAATAATTAGACAAGAAGAGTGCTGGACGTGAAGCAAGTATTTCATTAATCATCCAGAACAAAACATTGCCAGGGTGATTTGTTCTCCTAAACCCAATGGCTGCGGATAATTCACTAATCGTCAAGTTGCGTGTTGGAAATAATCATACGAAAATGAACCTATACGTTCTCACACTTTTCTACACATGTAGAAATATATACGCTTACAAAGTATGAAATAGCAAATAAAGGCAGGAAATATTTCAGAAACCACTGATGTTTTAAAAGATACACTCTATTAAATGTGCAAATTCCATATTTTAACACATATTCCAGAGAACATTTTATTGGGTATTTTGCATAACTCTGGAGGGTTAAATTTTCAGTACTAAGATTCTGCCTTTACTCTAGTTTCCTACCTTTTAGCGAATTTCCCCTATAAGAAAGAAGTTATTACCGTAGTCGGCATGGTAAGACCAAGGCCGGGACCATGATAACTTTTCGTTTTGAGGTCCCCAGTTGCCAAAAACACCATTCGTTCAAAACTGTATATATGTGTCCGTGAGCACAAGAACTCTCATAAAAATAATCCGATTTGGACAAAATTTGGTATAAACCTGTAAAGCAGTATTTATGACTCTAATTTCGAAATCCAGACAGATTGACCTATCCAAAGGGGTATTTTGGGGGGTTTTGTACCTCAAAAATGGGTTTTTGAGTTTTTTACAAATAATTGTTGAAAAAGTCAAATGTTAGTTCTCTCCATTGGAATCAGCTTAAAGACACACAATTTGGTGTTTTGATCATTGCCCTACGTCAAATGGTTACAGACATTGAAAGTGCTAAACACATAACTTTGTCCAATGTTATTCTTATGGAGAATAAGAACAATTGTATATCTCGCTTATTTATCAACTTATCCTGATGAAACTTGGTATGTTGCATCATATCGTTGTGATCTATTGATATTTGCACTAAAAAACATTTTTTGGCCGATATTTCTCGTACAAGCAAACCAGCGTACTCAGCCCCCATGTTATTCTCATGGAGAATAAGTAACGTGTTATCTCCCTTAATTATGAACATAAATTAATAAAATTTGGTATGTGGCTTTACCTACTTGAGTTATATTGATATTTGTATAAAAACCCAATTTTTTGTTCCTTGCTTCAGCAAACCTGCATACTCAGCCACCTTGTTATTCTTATGGGGAATAATTGAAATGTCATAAATCGTTTATTTATGAATGTATATAGATGAAACTTTGTATGTGGCTTTATGTGGTATTAAGATACATATATATGCATTGAAAATTCGCTGAGTACGCAGGTTTGCTGCTACGGGGGTATTTCATTATCATACTGTTACGGGACCGCTCTCGTCACGAATCAAGTAACTTTCCGAGTGAATTTTTGTTTAAATCAATAAAATGTTAGTTGTATTTTTACTTTAAAATTTTATGGATGCGAGTCCGGCCACGCGCCGTGGACCGCTTATGTGTAGTCAGCAATCACGTCACTTCGACCGTGCAGCCAATCAGGAGCGATGTGATTGCTTGACGAGTGGGGGACTGGAGATAATAGAATGGTGATGTTAACACTTCTTGCTCCGAATTTTTATAAATTATTCGTATTTTAGTTATTCTTTGTATTTTTGTTCACTTTACTATTCAACAATGTGTTAATCTATTCCCAAATTAATTAATAAATTTAAACTCTTCCAAAACATGTGTTAATTTAAATTCACATTCCTTCACGAACTTTTTGCTCACCAAAATTTGAGCAGAGGTGGCAGCGATTTAATCATGACGGCGCAGCAACAGCCGGCAGTTACAATACAAATGTCATGTTTGTTGAAGTCACTCAAAACACTCGGAAATTGTAATACAAATATACATATAAAATTAAAAAAACCTTATTTAAGTATATATGTATATTTGTATTACAATTTTCGAGTCTTCCTATGTGTTTTGAGTGACTTCAACAAACATGACATTTGTATTGTAACTGCCGGCTGTTGCTGCGCCGTCATGATTAAATCGCTGCCACGTCTGCTCAACTTTTGGTGGCAGACCCGAAGTTCGTAAAGGAATGTGAATTTGAATTAACCTATGTTTTTGAACAGTTTACATTTACTAATATTACTAATGTGTTGGTAGAGGTTACCAATAATCAAAAGGATTTATTATAAATAAGTTACTGCTTTTGAATATAAATTGAATATAAGTTTTAATATATATTTTATTAGCTCAATTTATAAAACATATTCGCGATAAGGGCATTTTAAATTAGAAAACAATATTTTTGCAATTATGTTAAAGCATTTAATATAACTGTTTGTCCTTGTTCCTTTATTCTGAAATTACATTTTGAATGTCAAAATATAGAGAGTTTTAAAAATTATCTACATTAGGTTACGTTAATTGTAAACCGGCGAGCGACGAAACCTCTATGGCTCCTATCACATCCCAATCATCTTAATGCATAACTGAGTTCAGAAATCCGTGATTAGTAGAACTGTTAATAAACTATTTCCATAAATTAACTAACCAAGTTAAATTAACTTTATTTTAATAGTTCTCAGACAATTTATAAATAATTAATCATATACCATATTATGACTTTCAGATCGTATTGATCCAGGAGGCTTAAGACTTGATGATATATTTAGTTTATAATTTAAATTTATTTATATTAATACTTGTTTAAGTAATTCATACAATCTGCATAACTGTGTGTAACACTTAGGTCTATTAAGCCGTGATTCGATATGTCTATTTCCTTTCCAATCTACACTTCCTCATCACCGGATTAAAATCACAGCCTATTCTATGATCATTTCAGTACTATACGTCACATTTTCTTAGTTATATGTAAATGTGCGCTCCTATATTTGATATCGTAATTGCTGAAAACATGTTCTAGTTCTTAAAGATGAACACTGTTGCTAAAATAATTCACGTTAAATGATCTACCCAATATGTTTGCTAAAGACTAACAGTTAGTGGTTAAAATTACCTTTTCGTCCTCAGTTAAATTTTCCGTTGTAAAACCTTGTAACCTTGTAAAACCTTGCGCTAAGACGAATATGAGAATGGCGCAGTGGCACAGTGGCGCAATGAAGCATTGAAACCAGGATGTAGTTTTACAACGGAAAATTGAAATGGAGACGAAAACGTAATTTAAAATCACTTTATTTAGTCATACCAGTTCAGGGGCAAATCAAAACGAGTAAATTTCAAGTTTTATTGATACGTTTCCCATAGCTACTCGTTGTAACGAAAGTTTAATTGTAAGTAGGAATGATTTGTGAAAAGTAGAGTTAGGTAGCGGGAGCCAATAAGCTTTCTTGGTTTTAATTTCGTACATATGTGCGTTTTGAGATTTTTAATCGTAATAGAATGTTATGAACTACTGCTAGTTGGTTACAAAATGTAACAGTGAAATAAAAGTATTTATTATTGTTTAAGCAGTTGATAGCTTGTTTTAGCATAACTATCCACCACGTGGAGTCTGCAAAACGGATGAAGCAAATAAGGGTGATCTGTTTCAGTACTTATTTTGGCTGTACTGAAATAATTTACTTGCCAGAGCTAGTAACCAACGTCAGAACTTTTCTGTGATTTAGACTCAATATCAGCGTTTACCTATCACCTATCACTATGCCAACATTGTGTTAGATTACGCCATTTTGATTCTGTAATTTTTGATTTGGCCTGATAATGACGGTGTTACTAGTCGAAATCGATTGTCTTGAAACCTATTTTGTGTATATTTATCGGCTTGAAAGTTAGTATAGTGTAGGTTTAAATATTTTTTGCAGTGTTATAAGACGTTATTTGTATCCCAATTAACTGTAACAACACATCTCATGATACTCCATAAATTTATTATTACCTACATCACAAAAAATATTTACTCCTTAAATGTATTTTTATTTCAAACCAATATGCAAAAAAATTTACAATGTTACACAAATCTGCAAACCCTATCAAATCTAAATTGTAAAACAATTAAGGAACCGTAAACATATTTGTTCCAAATTGGAATTTAGTTGTGATCTACCGTATTTACCATTTTCTCATTTGCAACCTTTCTCTTGTCACACTCATACAGCACATAGAGTTGGGTGAACAATATGGTAAATATGGTAGATAAAAAGTAATACTCTTATTTTACTTCCCATTTTACTACAATTAAAACTGATAGTGGTAGTAAATATTTTCTATTGTTTCCTGCCTAAAATAAAGTTTTTTTTTAGATTTGAAAACTTAAACAAACTATAGGTTGGTTCTTCCACAGGCTTTTGAATAAAACTAACTAAGCAACTAACTAAGCATGCCAATAATATTTAATAAAGAACGTTCCCAAACTTTATTACGGAGGATTGGAAAATGTAAGCTTAAATCGAAACTTAACAATTTGTTTTGAATCCACTCAGCTTTGAAGAAGGAATTATAATTCTTAGATTTTACCAAATAACTGAAGTTGGCCTTTATATGCTTAAAGTTACTTTTAATAGCTGCTTAGTCGGAAATTGAATTTAAAATTATCATTGGACAGTAGCGGGCTACATAGCAGTTGCATTTAGAATAAAATGACAACAGAGATCCAAACTGATAACAATTATCCAAACAACGATAATTTTATTACATCAATTACCAATACAAATACAAGTCCACATCGACCATGCAAAAAACGTTTGTACACAAAAAAGGTAAGCCTATTCAAAATTATATATTTTAAGGATAAAGGGTTTTTAATTAATGAAATAAACACATTATTATACAGGTTTGAATTGAGGGGTTTGATACAAAACCCCTGAGTTTTCACTTTAATCTATAGAAGTTAAAAGTGTAAAATAACAATGACAATCATTACAGATTTGTGATATAAAATATCATACGATTTTCGAAAGGACGCAAAATGGTTTTAAAATGCAAGCAAAAACCGTAATTGAGGTTTTAAACTTAATTTAAGATTTCAAACTCGATTTCTTTCGTTGGAGAATTTTACAGAAATAAAGATATATATATAATGTTCATTTAATTTTATATAATGGTATTTAAAAATATAGAAGATAATCAATAGTAAAAATATTTCTTCAGTTTTACAATAACTAAAGTAACTTTAAATGTTATATGAATACAAAATTAAAAAAGACCAAAGTGACTTTAAATTTACTAAAATCACAATTTAAAAAAATCAGGACACTTTATTCTTCTCTTTTTTATTCAATGAAACTATTAAAGATCGTATTACTAATCTACAGACTATAAATTTGTCTCTAGACCAGAGGTTGCAATATCTATAATGTGGCGGGGTGGGGACAAAGTATCGAAGGGAGATTGTGGTATGCAATTAGGGCCAGTGGCTGTACAAATATTGTCTGGTGCCTGAGAGATTGCAGCCTCAGAATGTAGCTGAAAGGTGTTGTATTACATTTATTATCTATTAAATTTTTAAATCAATTAAATAAATCTATTTAACCCTATCGAATAAATATATTTAACCCTATTCGAATGTGAATTTTTATTGGGTATAACTAACATCCCTGATACGGTGGTTCTACCATTCAAAGTCCTGATACCATCACCAGTAATGTCATGCTCTGCAGCCGTCTGATAAAAGAAGTAAATCACTTCAAACCTGCAGGGTTAACACCCAATCAATGCTCATCAATTACGTTATCGTTGATTTGTTATGTTCGTATATTCTTTTTATTTTGTACACTAGTAACAAATCTAAACTTTGGGTAAAGTTGTATTGACTCAAGTACTTAATATATATTTGTTTTTATAAATATATTATATCAGAATATAAATGAAATACTTTTTCCTGATTATGTTATAAATTAGACTAGTAACCATGAAATAAACATTTTCTTTTAATTAGGCATTATTTAAATTGTAATCTACACTATTTAAACCTTAAGCTGTTTCAAAATTGCAACCGCACATGAGTAACCTACGGATAAGGTTAAAACTTATCTTCTATACAGTAAGAAAATGTCATCCTTTTCACATCAGCTATAGCAAAAAAGAAATATATATATCCAATCTATAAAACGAAAATAATAATATATATAGCCCTGCATTGATCACTACTAATCCTCCAACATCCCGGAACGTCAAGAGATTTAATTTAGTACAATGCTAATTTTGTTAAAAATTATAGAGTGGATTCATTCGGATTTGCATTGGGACACAACGAGTTTTCATCGATTTTACTATGGACATTTATTTTATTCGACCAGGACAATAACGTAAAATATTTTTTAAGTCAAAATAGGTCAAAATGATTACCACAGAATGTAGCAAGCTGAACTGTTGTATTCTCCCCGGGTTTTTACATTTACCGGGTCATGTACCAGATAGTTTTAATATTAATTAAGAAAAATACCCGTATTAAAATTATTCCAAACTATTTTAGTGGCAGAATTCCGGTCTTAAAATGGTAGTTGTTTGGTTTTATGAGGTTTCAGTAATAAAGATAACTAATTGCACAAGTAAATAACTGCACACATATTGAAAGAAATTGAATTTGGACATCTATGTTATTAAAATAATTTATTTAATGTTGTTCGGCAGTTTTTGGGCTCTAAATCTATTATTTAATTCAAATATTTGTTAACAATATAACGGTTCCTACTTTGTAGACGTGACTTTAATGGTTTTAAAAAGCATCCACTTCGAGGACTCCTCGTCATGGACTTTCAAATTTCTAAGGTTTAGAGTTATTTTATTTTGTTAAACAGGTCAATTATAATGATGTTTTTTTAAAGTTTCAAAACAACTAACCCTATTTGGATGAAATATCTGCTCATAAAAACTAAATTTGTATAGAATAATTTTGAAATAAAGAGCAATAATGTTAAGAGAGATTACAAAAAGGAAAAGATTAAACCGATAAATACCTTCTAAATATATCATCAACGCTTAATGGCAAACTATCTACACTCAATGGCCTGCCATTAACTGTTAACAACTTTTTTTACTGTAAACAATAAAGTTCTGACATTTCTATGATGGGTTTTGAACCTTACGAACCTTAACCTCCCTAGGTTTTATTACTTATTACATTATATTTTGTTTTGACTAAAAATTAACTACCCACCATGTATAGTTGGTACGATATAAATTAGAATTGTCCAAGCTGTTGGCACTTACGTTAAAAGCAGAGAAAGCTTAAGCCTATTTTTCAGTTAAAAAAATTAAAAGAAATTATTTATTTTGGTTATGCACATATATGCAATAGGACAAGACACTTAAAACTACGAGCTTATTAAAACGTTAGTGACCAAAAGTTTGAAATTGAGCAAGAACACACAAAAACAAAACACGGCAAAACTATGCACATTACTAAAATCATGTCACATGTCTAAGTATACATTATACAAAAGTTCATTAGCTACTGTTGATGAGTAGGAAAAACAAACAGAGTTCCTACGGTCGCTATTAAATGGAGATTGCATCTAATTAAACAGACTTCTTGATTAGAGAAGGCCAACCCTAGTAGCCCATCAAACTTCTGATCGCAGAGTGAAATTTATTCAAGCTATAGATCCATGTAGTTAATACAGAGCGATTCCTTGAACAGTCCAATGACTGGTTGAGTTCCCTTATTCATGAATTACGTTGATTGATTTGCAAAACGGTTTATTCTTGCTCAAACATTTGGTTCTATAACTTTCCATATGTATTAAGTATACATCTTCACTTTAATCCCTTAAGCTTTACTTAAGTTTATTTTTTCGTAAAATATTCATTTTAAGAAAAGTATCCTTTCTATAAAATGCATTAATCAATATATCTTTGAAATAAATGTAATTTTATGAGTTATGAAAATTCAAAGTCAATAGAATTGAATACTCTCCCTGTCGACTAACGAGCTCTAATGAACGATTACCTCAGGTTTTATAAACAATAATGGAGTTTTTTAAGTTAATTGTTTCATGCATTACTACTTGGGCCTAACTTTGTTTGAAAAGATTAACCAAAAAACATTGCATTTATGTTTCATCTTAAACCATTAGTCTTAGAATAATTCGAAATACTTAAAATAAATGTTAATTTTTTGCAATTTGTTAATGATGATGTAACAACTTTTGCAAAGGTCCTATAATTTCTAACCAAAAATTTTCCTAGATAATACATGCTGGGAATGTCAGCTCTTTAGGGACCTAGAGCACTTAAAACCTCCGCTTAAAAAGAGCCGATTTTTTACTTATGATTTTTCTAATTTTTTAGCGGTTTTTGAGTGCTTACAAATGTTCAAAAAATAATTTGGAGTTAGTATATAGTTGATTGTACCTGCATATAGAATTTATTCACAATTAGTTCATTCGTACAAAAAATATCTTTACAACAGTCAGACAATCATTACCGCGAAAACAATTGGTTGGGTTCAGGGGATATTAAAACTAATATTTCCAATATTATATTTCATACTGGAAAATGTTGTAGAAAATAAAACAGTAAATGAAATAAATTACTTTCTTCCTATTTCTAAAGATCTTTATCTATTTTAAATTCGAATCATTTCAAAAACTAGTCTAGAATACCAACGTAAATTTGTAAACAAGTCATACCTCAAATTTTAAATTTTAAACGTTAAAACTAAGTTATGTAGTGAAAAAATTTCGAAATATACAACTAATCTTGGATTATTAAAATAATTTAAACAAATTATTCTACCTGTCATGTTGAGAATTAGTGTGTAAAATATGTTTGTATATGTGGTGTAGCACTCTTTGTGAAACCGTTAGGAAAAAATCACATTCGGGACAAAGTCTTAAGTTTTGCAGATAGTAATATAATAACTCCAAATTTTTTATCGTCAGAGAATCAAATAATACAACTTCATTGCTCAGAATATTGGATGAAACAACTCAAAGTACTTTCAGTTGAGACAAAATTGTACTCTTTGGAAAGAAGATACTGCTAGAGTATAAATCTCGTTTCGATAAACCTTGAGCAAACCAAAGCGATCCAACTGAAACTTTGCGTCGTCTCATTTTTATCATCAAACTTACGTAACGATATTAAACCAGGAGTAACGTTACTAATCAAGACAACCTGGAGGATAGATCGTCGTTTGGTTTTGTATAGGCTGTACAAAGGCCTATACCTACTAGGCTAACCTACTAGGATAACCTACTAGGCTTATCGCCGTTGGAGGCTTCGCCCCAAACCCCCTTTGGAGTTTCCTTCGCTCACTTGTACTCCTCAGTAAACAAACGTTTAAATCAAACTCAACGATTGTTGTTCGTTGACCAAAGAACAACTACACAACAATGAATAATGAGCTTTGGTGAGCACATTATTTACATCATACCCACTGGGCGACTACCATACGTCCTGAAAGTTACAATAATTCGTCAAGCAGTGAGCAACGATTATAAAATCATTCAATAGAACAAATACTCGGTCGATGACATTTTCTAATATCGTAACAAACGATAATAGCGATATTAAACCTCCTGGGTAGGAGATAATGTGCTCACTATGTTGGTAACAGCTGATGTATATAAACCTCATGGTGAGCACATTATCGCCTACAGAGGAGGTTTATGTAAATCAACTGTTACAAACATGTGGTATTAGCCAAAGGTAGTATGCTTCCATAAAAACATCCTAAACTTTGTACACATTTAAATAGGCCAAAACACTCAAAATTACTCCTTCTCGGATGAATAGCGACTAAATAGATGATCAGATCTTAAATCTGACAAAAATCGTTGGTTGGAACTTAAATTTTCTAAAACTTTTATATTTAAAATTGTTTGCCATCTCTTACCGTTTCCGTACAACAAATTTGAGAAAGTGGAATTTTCCCCGCCCAAAATCTCAAACATGTTAAATTTAGGCAATGTATCTGAAAGTTTCTCATCAAGAGCTTTAATTTAAGTATGGGGTCAAGTAGGGTTCGATTTTGGGAAGTGCCTAATAATTTATGTCAGTGAGTCAGTGTCAGTCAGTCAACCCGTCTAGCTTTATGTAAGTAGATTTCCTCCCAAAAATACTTAGGTGAAACATAAAAGGTAAGCAATGTAATAAGCTAGTACGGGGGGGACCGAGCCATGCTCGGTGACGTTTGATTAGATAGGGGGGAAAATATGTGTCCAATTATAGTATTACATGCCAGCCATTCATTATTTAATGTTAATTTATTTAGTCCCAATAATCACCAATAATTTCCATAATGTGCTATTTTATATTTAATTTTCCCCATAAATGTGTTACTTGTATTTTAATGTGTTAAGTGTGTTAATTTATGTTAATTGCCCTGTGTTCATGCCCCAATAATAATCATCCTCGTCACCACTCCTCAGAAAGTCATCCCCCCTCTATATATTGTAGTATTTCTTTATCTGTGTAATTTTAAATAATATGTATCTCATTAATTAATCACTATTAATCATTCACAGCCTATCCACATCTAATAGCCTACCTACTTAATTTAATATGTTTGATAATAATAATATTTTAGATATAATTAATTTAAGATAATTGCAATAGAATTAAAATTTAATATAATATACTTTTCAAAATTAGTCCAGGAATCTAAATTACAATGACCAGTGTTTTACCATGTGTTTGTGCACCATGTGCTTCCAACAATAGGACCATGCTTCCAGATCTTCACCTGCTTTTAGACTCCTTCTTGCTGTTCCAGATGCCATAGTGTTAAGACTTAAATTTTGTGGCAGGACATAGATCCTGGCAAATTCAGCCCAGTATGGCCTAAGTTTTAAATTGCTTGGTGTCCATTGTTTAGGGACTATATTGTTCATAATATACCACTTTAACTTCAATCCCTTTTATTTGTTTTATCCCAGAAATTGGTATTGAGCGAAGAACCTTTGTAAGCTGATTGGTAAACCATCTCCATGTCGTATTCTATTATGGACAATAGAAAGAATACAGACATTAGTAGTGGGGGTTTGCCGGTGCTGGCTCACTTGATTAATTGCTTCCGGAAGCGCTGCGTCATTAAATACGTCATCTGAGGCTGAGCCAGTGACGTAGGCGGTTTTGTGACGTAATGAGTGAAAGGTTAAAGTTCAAGGTCACGGGGAGGTAATTTTAAAAAAGTACTACCTCGCACGCGTAAAATCCGATTGTGATTCGATAGTTAATCGATAATAAATATCGAATAAATATCGAATGAAACAATCGAATGATACGAGTGCGAGGTAGTACTATTACAAATATTACTTTATTTACAATAATTCATGTTTACAATAGTTCCCCGTTGTTCGTTGTCATCGATGTTGTTGATCCGGACGAGTTGCGGCCATCACTTCGCTTTCTGAAGAAAGACGGTAGATACTTCGATCCCTGCGCAGAGTCCATGTTGTGTTTTTGACAACTATCTGTTCTGTTAGGTGTTTGCATTTCATTGCTGTCAGGAGGAAAGAATACGTGACGGCAATGAAATAGAAACATCTATCAGACCTTGAGTGAAATGATATTGTTATTTTGTGAAGAGCGTCTCGGAGAGCTCGATGTTCACCGGTCGAGAGCCGGAGGTGTACTGACTATTCGCTAGCTAGCGTTTTTGGTATCAAACAAAATGGTGGGGGTAAAAGTGTAGTAGAACGAAGCAGATGGTGGACAGCAGATGGGCGGCGGCAGGTGGCAGGCGGCAGGTGGCAAGTGTGCGGCAGATGGTAGTCCCCCACTACACCAGTCCCCCACTACACCAGTCTCCCCACCAAGTTTTACATCGCACAATAACTAGTTTACATGTGTTAGTTAGGGTTTAGCTCTTAGACTGTCAAGACCTTACCTCCGTAACTAAAAACCTCAATAATGTTTGCGCTTCAACGCTGTATAAGTATAACAGCTACTATGATCTAAACCGGTGCATGTATTCATATGGTTCTTTTTGCGTAGCAAACAACTGGTTAAAAGTGTTTCAACCTCAATTATTCTTCGACGAAACCGCTCATTGTCCACTAAAAGTGTAGACCTTCTGTCTTCATCGTCAGGGAAGTAGAAAGTAGTGTCAAGGGGACTACTGAAGGTCACCTTCCTCATGTTCCTGTAAAACTGCGACATTTTTCAGACCGTCTAGGTAGATGTTTATACGACAAGAGCTGGAAGAATAATGATGTAGCGTTATCGTGTATAATAGGCATCTACCCCCACCACAACGTTACCTTGTCCTTCAAACCATCGTTTTTACGCCACGGATGCTATACTGTTGGTTAGATTTAAATTTAAATTGCACCTACTTGTTTGCCTTGTCAAGCTGCGTAATTGAAGTACCCACATGTTAGACCTTGAACCAAAAACAAAGAAGTTATTTAGGTCTATCCTTGAAAATAGTTGTTTTTTCGCTGTTGCTGCTATACCCTTTGTTGGATCTGAATTCTGTTTGCACCAACTTGTTCGTCTGATCAATCCGCGTAATTTGAGTACCCACTTAATATATTTTAAACCGTAAATAAAGAAGTTATTTAGGCTTGCCCTTGAAAATAGTTGTTTTTCGCTGTCGCTGCTATACCCTTTGTCGGATCTGAATTCTGTTTGCGCCAACTTGTTCGTCTGATCAATCCGCGTAATTTGAGTACCCACATGACATACTTTGCACAAACTGTGTACCCCCCCCCCTTTTTTGGGTCATGTTCAAGGTCAAGGTCAAGGTCAAGGACCTTGGGACTTAGAAATTTTCACAAAGTGGGCTGCACACAAACATAAGACTAATAGTCTCCTGCCTATGTACAGGCCAAGTCCCTAACTTGAAATGCTTAGGGTGGTCCTGAAAAGGACCGTTTGTGTTTGAAGGAGATGGTGGATAAGGAGCGGTGAGCGGTAGTCAGTGTTTATTTTTCCTTTGTAACCCACTTTACTTGTCCCTTCTGCCGTACTAAAATCAAGTCGCACTTGGTCTCAGGAGGTGGCAGAGTGGACCTTGGAAGGTGGACCTTGACGTAACGGCCGCCGCCAAAGAGGTGTTGGAGTAGGTACTCATCATCGCTGATCTTCCCCACAAGTAGATACTCCACGTTTAATTTCAACTGCGCAAACTTGACGGCGACAGACTCCAGCGGCGTTACCAACTCGGTAAGTTTCACCGTAGCCGTCCTCTTCATTATCTCCTCAACAGTTGGTGGCGGCGATGAAGGTCGAAGCGATGAAGGGCGAGGTGATAGCGATGGTGAAGATGCAGTGGACGTCGAAGGCCGTTGGTCGAAGTAAAGTGGGTGGTTTCGAAAATTCTTCCGTATGCAAGATTTAAAAGAACTAGGTCTTTTGAATCCGCTCCTTTTTTCCGAAGACTTCTTCAAAGTCTCCTTCAAACGTTGCAGTTTCTCGGGTGTAATGGGAGAAGACATAGCGCAGAGGTGTATTCAGTTCGCAAGGCAAAGCTGGAATGAGGTACCAGACGGAGCAAAGCGGGTCGCCAAGTGTAACCGTGACATTTCCATATACGGGTAGAAAGCTAAAAACCGGTCTACATCCGGTTCCCCTTCCCCCGTGACGACACAACCTCCCCCCCCCCTTTTTGGGTCATGTTCAAGGTCACCCCCCCCCCTTTTTTGGGTCATGTTCAAGGTCACCCCCCCCCCCGTGACGTAACATCCCCCCCGTGACGTAACATCCCCCCCGTGACGTAACATCCCCCCTTCCGCTTCGGTGACGTCACTTTGCCTTTATAAGCGGGAGCAGTCCGCAGTCTCGTCGCAGTAGCTTGCCGCCCGCTGTTTGGGTATACGTCCCAGTGGGTTGCACTCTGCTGCAGCGTAGGTCTGTTAAGTGTGCGTTGGGCCCGACGCGCAATTAAGAGATCCGCGCCCTTGCATGTTTAGTTAGTTTGTTAAGCATGTTAGATAACGCTTGTAGTTTGCTGCTAGATAATGTAGTTAGTCTAATATATGTTAGTGTTTGGTATCGGTTTGAAGTGTCTTATTTACTAATGAAATATGTACTCCCGGCCCTACAGGTCCCTCAACAACCTTGGTCAAAACTTGGGTTCGCAGCAGCCTGACGCCGGGTGTTTGGGTCTACGTCCCACCGGGTTTCAGTGATACTGTTGACCTTTGCAAAACCGACCTTGGTTGTTCTTGTAAAAGTAACGTTAACTGATTAATTTTGTTTACATAGTTGATGGTAAAGTCTTTATTTTCAAAGTAATGTATCTTGCTTCTCATCCTTTTCCTAACCCCTCTAAGGTATGGCGCGCAAACCGACCTTGTGTCAATACGGCGCGTAAACCGGTTGACATTTCCCATCTTAGCCTGAGAAAACTGTGTAAAATATAAAGTCAGTCTCTTGTTTAAAATCAGTCTCTTGTTTGTTGTCTTTTGTCCCCTTCCCAAATACAGAGCGGGGAATAGAGCAGTATGTTATGCTCTATTCCCCGCTTTGGCTTCATGTTCAGATGACCTTGGGACTTAGAAAATTCACGTACAAAGCGGGGAATAGATCGGTTTGTGGTCCAAGTGAGAATCAATTACTGCTCTATTCCCCGTTTCAATAATATGACCAAACGACCTTGACCCACTTCGGGACTTAGAAAATCCTCGTATTGTAATATCCCCCCCCCCCTTTGACGTAACATCCCCCCTTCCGCTTTGGTGACGTCACTTTGCCTTTATAAGCGGGAGCAGTCCGCAGTCTCGTCGCAGTAGCTTGCCGCCCGCTGTTTGGGTATACGTCCCAGTGGGTTGCACTCTGCTGCAGCGTAGGTCTGTTAAGTGTGCGTTGGGCCCGACGCGCAATTAAGAGATCCGCGCCCTTGCATGTTTAGTTAGTTTGTTAAGCATGTTAGATAACGCTTGTAGTTTGCTGCTAGGTAATGTAGTTAGTCTAATATATGTTAATGTTTGGTATCGGTTTGAAGTGTCTTATTTACTAATGAAATATGTACTCCCGGCCCTACAGGTCCCTCAACAACCTTGGTCAAAACTTGGGTTCGCAGCAGCCTGACGCCGGGTGTTTGGGTCTACGTCCCACCGGGTTTCAGTGATACTGTTGACCTTTGCAAAACCGATCTTGGCTGTTCTTGTAAAAGTAACGTTAACTGATTAATTTTTGTTTACATAGTTGCTGGCAAAGTCTTTATTTTCAAAGTAATGTATCTTGCTTCTCATCCTTTTCCTAACCCCTCTAAGGTATGGCGCGCAAACCGACCTTGTGTCAATACGGCGCGTAAACCGGTTGACATTACCCATCTTAGCCTGAGAAAACCTTGTAAAATATAAAGTCAGTCTCTTGTTTAAAATCAGTCTCTTGTTTGTTGTCTTTTGTCCCCTTCCCAAATACAGAGCGGGGAATAGAGCAGTATGTTATGCTCTATTCCCCTCTTTGGCTTCATGTTCAGATGACCTTGGGACTTAGAAAATTCACGTACAAAGCGGGGAATAGATCGGTTTGTGGTCCAAGTGAGAATCACTTACTGCTCTATTTCCCGTTTTAATAATATGATCAAACGACCTTGACCCACTTCGGGACTTAGAAAATCCCCGTATTGTAATATATATTTACTCGTTACAACATTATTACCCCCCCCCCCTCCCCCCACCGTATAACACTTGCACTCCCCACCACTATCAGTATGTATAAAAGAGGGTCCCCCAGCACTAGTAAAATCATTCTTCCTCTTGTGCTGTTATACCTCACACCATGGCACACATTAGGAAGCAGACACAACCTCTCAAATTGAAACCTTCTGCTTCGTCTTCGCCCGCCTCTACCACTCCGTCTTCTGCGGTTCCATCCATCCTTCGGACAGCCCTGATGTTAGCTAACATCGTCCCGGAGAACTGTCCACCACTACCTGCTGCGTCAACGACTTACACAAGTCCTTCACCTCTTCCGTCAACTTCTCGTGCTGTTTCTCCAAGTCCTTCACCTCTTCCGTCAACTTCTCGTGCTGTTTCTCCAAGTCCTTTGTCAACGTCTCGTGCTGTTTCTCCAAGTCCTTCTACATCTTCAAGTTGTTCTACATGTTCATCAAAGTCTTCCAAATCGTCTGCTTCTTCATCCTCATCAACATCAAGTTCGAGACCAAGCCAACCAGCCACCCAATCATCTTCTCCAACCAGACCTTCAGTAATCTGCACATATACTTCATCTCCTTCAGAGAAATTTAAACAACTTAAATCTGTACAAAGGATGTGCATGCTTCCTGCACAACAATGTAATTATATATTCAAAAAAGGTGCTAAGAAAGGTGAACGCTGTGTTAAACGTTGTATTTTAAATGAAGAAACGTGCAGTCTTCATTTAAAATTAAACCATGGCGCATCTCCTTCTTCACCACGTGCAACAGTGGTGCCAATTAAAATTCGAATTAACAGGCTTTGTAAAAACAAACGCTACTTCTTTGTTAAAATAAAGGACTTTGCAAAGGTGTTGGTTCAATGTGAAGGTAAACTGTACTATGTAGAGTTACCTAGAGCCATGGACCTCCACGTCAAAAAACCTACCCACAAGGACTATTTAATTCGAAATGATACAGGTATCACTGTGTGGAAATCATTAAAATAATAATATAAATAAAAAGACCAAAAGTTTATTCCAAATTAAATAAAGCATTTTTTCCAAATTAAAAAAAAAAGTGTGGACAACCTATTTACAATTTGTAGCATATGCTGCAGAGTGTAAATAAGTTGTCCACACTTTTTTTTGCAATGTTACAACGACCTTGACCTAGATAACGGACTTGGATAATTTACACTAAGTCAAAGATAAACTTAAAAGGAAAAAGGAGAAATATTATACTAAAGTCATTATTCAACAGTAAAGAGGGGAGGGGGTAAGCGGGTATTTAAGCGAGCGATTCGGAATATAATTATTAGTTGTATCATCATGAGCGTCAACAGCAACACATGGGGAAAGGAAATTAACGAAGAGGAGTTGTACGCAATTGCTGAGGCTGCAGAAATGACTGAAGTTTTTAAGATTAATAAGGTTGCGGAGAATGATGCTCAGTCACATCCGCAACAAACTACATCATCGATGCAGTCTACAACGCAGCAACCAAGACCCTATCATGTTATCCTGGAGGAGTATAATGAGGCAATGAGGTACGCCTTTACAAAGTGGTGTGCACAACCGCGTTCTCCTGAACAATGGGAGGAGCACGATGCAGACTTTCGCCTGGTTGGAGACTTAGAACTTGAGCTTCAAAGAGCAAAGGTTGCTCAATAGTGAGAAGATTTATTGTTTACTTTAGAATACAGAGCGGGGAATAGATCAGTTTGCGGTCCAAGTGAGAACCACTTACTGCTCTATTCCCCGTTTTGGTAATTTGTTCAGATGACCTTGGGACTTAGAAAATTTTTGTTTGGTAAAAAACAACATTAAAATATATATATATATATATATATCTCCTCCCTAAAACTTGCACTCCCCACCACTTCCATTGGGTATAAAAGAGACACCTTATCGATGATAAAATCAGTCTGCTGCTTGTGTTCGTTCACCTCAGACACCATGGAGCACATCAGAAAACCAACTTCTGCCACCTCTTCTTGTACTGTTTCATCCTCTGCTGTCCCATCGATACTTGTCCAGGCTATGATTTTATCTCACATTCTTCCAGAAACAGGTAGTACGTCACCAAACTCCAACTCGAGATCTCTCAAAGCCAAAAGAAGCAATGCTAGTTCTCGGAAATTGAGAGCGAGAATCGCTGACCGATATAAAATATTAAAAACCATATTACCATCCTCCAATCCGTATGATTCTAAATTATCCACTATAAAAAATACAATAAAGTACATTGCAAACCTTCAATCGCAGCTCCAAGATCCGCTTTCAATTCGCGAAGAAATCTCGAATACCCCTCTACCTTTTGAAGCAGTTTTCCTTAAAGAGGATGAGTTGGCGGATGAACATTTCTTCGCTGAAAACCCTTCAGCCTACAAACAAATCTTCCTCATGGATGAAGATCAGGATGCGTAAGCTTAACAAATTAAAGACTTTTAAAATACAAAGCGGGGAATAGATCAGTTTGCGGACAAAGTGAGATCCGCTTACTGCTCTATTCCCCGTTTTGGCAACAGGATCAAACGACCTTGAGGACTTAGAAAATAATCAATTGGTACAAAAAGAAAAATATTAAAAATCATTATTATTTCTTTACAACAAAATCCCTTCCCTAACCCTATTACTCCCACCACCTACAGCGAGTATAAAGGGGGTCTCCATTGCCGGTAAAGATCATTCTGCTGAAAATGACTGCATCGGCTCCTTCTATCTCTGTTGCAACTCTAGTAGTTAGCAGAAGAGTTGAAAACATCGATCAGCTGCTTGCTGTAAGAAGATTACTGCACAAGTATCTTGTCATAGAGGTTGGTTGTGAACTGTACATGTGGAGGCCAACAGGTGAAGTGTATAGTAATGAAAATGAAGCATACAAAACAAACGATAGTAAGAAGTTATTTAAAATTTTTGCTAATATGGTTAGGTTAATCGAAAAGGGATGGATAATCAACATAACGTTCTATATCAAACCAAACCTTTAACTGAATCAAAAAAAAGGAAAAAATTTAAATACAGAGCGGGGAATAGATCAGTTTGCGGTTAAAGTGAGAATCGCCTACTGCTCTATTCCCCGTTTTGGTAATATAATCAGACGGCCTTGACCCACTTACATGATGGGCATTAAAGCGCGATGTTGCAGAGACCGATTATTACAAGAGGGGTTTGTTTTGTGTCTTTATTACACTACACGTTAGGTTAGCGACTTTTTCCCAAACAAGACATTGAACCAGCTATATTCATTGTAAAAGGGTGGGGGTAAACATATATATATAAGGCAGTCGGCTTCGGAGTATAGTTATTGTTCAGCTATGGATAGCCCAGGAGGATCGTCTAACTTCGATGTTAAAGGAAAGGAGGAGAATGATAGAGAGAAAAGAAGGTGTGCTAGAGAGAGAAAAAGGATTGCAATATTGAATGAAGCCTATAATTTATTACGAACAAAATTACCTTTTCTCGAACCGAACGCTTCAAGACTTTCTACTATAAAACACGCCATAAAATATATTGATATGTTGGAAATGTTATCACAAAATACATCGTTTCAACTGCCTGAAGAATTGCTAACGATGGAAATTGATCAACTTTCTTCAACTAACTAAGAGACTTTGGAAATACTGAACAGCGGAAGACAGAACGGGGAATAGATCAGTTTGTGGTTAAAGTAAGAATCACTTACTGCTCTATTCCCCGTTCTGGTAATAGGTTAAGGCGACCTTGACCTACTTACAGGACTTAATCATTTGTGTTACAATAATACCTCTTCCCTATTACTTTTTCCTACCACTTGCACTTTCATCACTTACCCCCACCACCACCGGAATCGGGGTATAAAAGGTGGTTTTGTATTAGTGGTAACATCAGTCTGCTACTTGGAATCATGTCGCCCAGAGATATCATTTTCCCTTCTAAGAAGACTATACTGGAAATGATTAAAAATATTCCAGTAAATATAAACGAAGATGAAGACGAAGACGATTCAGAGATGGAAGATGAACTGTTTAGTGATCTTGAACTACTAAGTGAGTTTGCTAGCAGTGAACCATATGCTGGAGAGATGGAGCTGTTGGAGTTGTTGACTGACGACGACGACGATGATGATAATGAACCAGAATGTCATCATCAGTTGCTCTGTTTGGAGGAAATGGACCTTGTTGATAGTGGAACCCCTCCAAGCAGTATTAATATCGATGACGTAGTTTTAGATCCGGTCACAGGGAACTTTTGTGTTCGTCGTCGGTTATTTAGTGATATGAGCTCATCGGAAGAATCTGAATAAATTTTTGTTGTCTTCAAATAGTTTACTTTAAATACAAAGCGGGGAATAGATCAGTTTGTGGTTATAGTGAGAATCACTTACTGCTCTATTCCCCGTTTTGGCAAATTTGTTCAATGACCTTGACCTAAATACAGAAATTTGTAGCCTCCAGCTACAATAGTAAATATAAAATGCAAAAACAAAAACAAATAGTAAACTTAACGTACCCCCACCACTTTTGCTAGGGTATAAATAGAAGGGCATTTGCAGTGTTGTTCATTATTGCCTTGACCCTTGTGGAGATCGCACCTACATTATGCATCGCTGCGATATTTGCAAGTCTTCATTTAAGGATGAATTTATTTTAATGATTCATAAAGAATTAAAACATAACAACAACCAAGATGAAAAGTATGAAGAAGAAGAATTGAAAGAAATAGATCGAATGTTAGCTCAACACCAACATTCCAGACCAAGTGTTATTCAATATGCATCATCATCATCGACTTCTACGCCTGCTATGTCTACACTTCACCGTCCTTCAACATCATCATCTGCATCGACTTCTACGCCTGCTCTGTCTACACTACATCGTCCTTCAACATCATCAGCTGCATCGACTTCTACGCATGCTCTGTCTACACTTCACCGTCCTTCAGCATCAACAGCAGTAAATGTAAAACTACATGCCCGAGCACTTCCGGGTAATGCAGTAACCCACTTCAAAATTGACAACGCAAAATTACAACTCGAAGAATTTTTAAATAACGCAAAAGGATTGGTAATCAGCACTTTGCAAAATGAATTAAAAAGATTAAATTTTATCAAATTTGGACTATTAATGGATGCTTTATTTACAAACATTCAAAATGAAACTTCACCAAGAGGGTTTTTAACAAAAAACCGAACTATTATGTTTTCGTCAGATATTGATTCAATCGTATCTGAATGTTTTGAAGAGCTAATGACAAAAATACAAGAACATGAAGGAAGAGGCTCAGGATGGAGTTTGTTAAGCATCACAGGGCTAGACTTAAGAGTACACAAACACGGTTATGGAATTCGTGGCAGTAGCTATATCCCTTTACCAAAAAAGATTAGTGATACCAAATCCTGCATCAATGTACAAAATCAAGATACTGAATGTTTTAAATATGCCATGTTGGTCAAATATGTAACAGACAATCCGATAAGACCAAGTCACAAATATGAAGAAGTACAACATAGATATAATTTTCAAGGGATGACTTACCCTGTTGCTATAACAGACGTTTTAAAATTTGAAAAACAAAATCCTTCAGCTTCTATCAACCTATTTGGATTGGATTCGTCAAACAATGTGTACCCCTTGCGTATAACACCAAATGAGCGCAGAGATCATACCGATTTGTTATTGATAACTAAAGGTGATATTTCACACTTTGTGTATATCAAACAATTTGAAAGTCTTGTTTCTAAACAATTATCCAAACATGAAAAAAAGATGACAATTTGCAAAAGATGTTTTTGTCACGTAAACAAAGAACTAAGAAGGGGAGGATCAGATTGGCTTGTAGAACACCAACGGCTATGTAATGAAAACTATGAAGTAAGAATTAAATTGCCGCATCCTAGCAGAGCTCAGATAAAATTTGACAAAGTAATCCAACAATACCGTTTACCTGTTGTTGTATATGCTGATTTTGAGGCGTCTTTACTTCCGCTCGAACATCAAGAAGAAAACGTAACAAGAAGAAGCAAATACCAGCAGCACACACCAAACAGCTACTGTTTGATGATAAAATCAACACTGTCTGAAGAACATTTGCGAAGATATGAATTAACAACAACACCGAAGATATATCGCGGTGAAGAAGCAGCTCGAAACTTCGTCGATGACTTATATATCATAGCTGGGAAAGTTGAAGAAATGTACAGAAATGTGGTACCGATGATTCCTATGAATGAAGATGAAATTCAACGACACGACTCAGCAACAACATGTTATTTGTGTATTAACACTTTTACACTGACCAACAGTAAAGTGCGAGACCATGACCATCTAACAGGAGCTTACAGAGGTGCAGCCTGTAACTCTTGCAATTTAAACTATAAACTTCCAAACTTTATCCCCGTTGTTTTACATAATCTTAGTGGATACGACTCCCACTTTATAATCCCAGAATTGGGCAGAGATAATGGAGAAATAGATGTCTTGGCAACAACCATGGAAAAATTTATAAGCTTCTCTAAAAAAGTTGGTAAAATAAAACTAAGATTTGTTGATTCATTCAGATTTATGCCTTTTAGCCTTGCAAAATTAACTAAAAATTTAAGAAGACAAGATTTGATTGAAACAAGTAAAATTGTGCCTAATGATAAAATGGATTTAGCTCTTCGAAAAGGAGTCTTCCCCTATGATTACATTGACGGACTGAATAGATTTGATGAAACATCACTTCCTACACCAGATAAATTCAAAAACAAACTTAATGATGAAGAAATAGAACCTGAAGATTATCAACATGCACTTCGAGTATGGAACGAGATGAATATGGAGACCTTAGGGGATTACTCAGACTTTTATGTCAAACTAGATGTGACCCTTCTTTGTGATGTGATTGAAGAATTTCGAAACACCTGTTTTGCCGCATATGGATTGGACCCTTTACATTCGTATACTTCTCCAGGATTAGCTTGGCAAGCTATGTTAAAAGAAACAAAATGCAAACTCCAACTTTTAACAGATATTGACATGGTTTTAATGATTGAAGCAGGTGTAAGAGGTGGATTGGTTCAAAGTGTTACCAGACATGTTAAGGCCAACAACAAATACCTTCCTAATTACGACGAAACTAAACCAACAACCTATTTGGGATATTTCGATGCAAACAACTTATACGGATGGGCTATGTCAAACCCACTTCCATATGATAATTTCAAATGGGTTAACCCCGACTCTATTGGCGATATTTCACAAATTCCAAAACATGGTGACACTGGATATATTTTAGATTGCGATTTTGAATACCCGGAACATTTACACGATCTCCATTACGACCTCCCACTCCTCGCTAAAACAGAAGTTTCTCCAACTGGAAAACACCCTAAATTAATGATGACTCTAAATAATAAACAGCGCTACGTGGCTCACTTTTGGGTAGTCCAACAAGCCATCGAATTAGGACTACGTATTACAAAAATTAATAGAGTTTTGGAATTTTCTCAGTCATGTTGGTTAAAACCTTACATTGATTCAAACACCACCAGAAGAGCAGCCGCTACATCAGAATTTCAAAAAGACTTTTTTAAATTAATGAATAATGCGATATTTGGAAAAACATTGGAAAACAAAAGAAGACACAAAAATGTTAAACTTGTTACTGACGCAAAAAAGCTACAGAAACTCGTACAGCAGCCAAACTTTGGAACATCTATAATTATTAATGAAAGACTTGTAGCAGTGTCTATGAAGAAGACGAGTGTGAAGATGGATCGTCCTTTATATATAGGCATGTCAATCTTGGACATCTCAAAAACACACATGTACGATTTTCATTATAACAAAATGGTTGCCTTCTATGGAAGAGAGAACATTGGCATTAGCTACATGGATACAGACGCTTTTGTGTATTGGATTATTACAAAAGATATGTATCAAGATCTTCGTACATTTGTTTACAAAAACGAATTCGATTTTTCTGACTACCCAAAGACCCATCCTAACTACGACCAAGACAAAAACAAAAAAGTACTGGGCAAATTTAAAGATGAAGCAAATGGAGTTCTACTTGAAGAGATTGTTGCACTTATGTCAAAACTGTATTCCTTAAAACTATATGATGAAAAAGAAGACGAGAAGAATAGCTATATTAAGAAAGCTAAAGGTGTAAAGAAATTATATTTAGAAAAGAAAGTTATTTTTGATCAATACAAGCAATGTTTATTTGAAGATAAAGTCATTACAGCTAAATTCAATACAATTAGAAGTTTTAACCATCAGATATACAGCCTAACAGAAGTTAAAAAAGCACTTTCTTCCAATGATGATAAACGACACATTCTTCCAGACAACATCCACACTTTACCATTCGGCCACTACTCCCTCAACCCTATTGACGAGTAACCTTTTCATCGTCCTAGATCCTTTATCCTTTTCCTTTCCGTAAAAAAGGGGAAACACAGCAATGTTAAGCTGTGTTTCCCCTTTTTTACACAAGTTTTGAATGACCTTGAACTATATGTATATATAAGGAGATTTATACCAACGAATATTTAATACCATATCAGCTGCCTTCGTGAAACCATCATGTCAGACCTGAAGGAGAAGATTATTAATGAACTACACAAACCTGCAAGAATAAAGTTTCCAAGAAGAAATACTGTTATAAAAGGGATAAATGATCTATATCAAGCGGATCTAATTGAAATGCGACCGCATAGCAGAATAAACAAAGGATTTAAATATATACTCACAATTATTAATTGTTTTACAAAAGTTGCAGACGCTTTGCCTCTAAAGGACAAGACTGGTAAAAGTGTAACAGAAGCCATGGAAATAGCCATAAAAAGAGATAAAAACAAAATTAAACATTTACAAACTGATGATGGAACAGAATACTTTAATACAAACTTTGCACAGTTAATGAATAAATATAAAATAAATCATTATTCTACAAATTCAGAGAAAAAAGCAGCTATTGTAGAAAGATTCAATAGAACCTTGAAAGGAGCACTGTATAAACAATTTTCAAAAAGAGGTTCTTACGTATGGTATGATGTTTTACCACAATTAATAAATGATTATAACAACAGGTTTCATAGAACTATTGGTATGAAACCTAACAAAGTAAATAGAAGAAATGCAAAAGATGTATTAAAACGCATAAAGAAAAATACAAAGCCTAAAGTAGAAAAAATGCAGCCAAGAAAATTTAATGTAAGTGATAAAGTACGGATTAGTAAATATAAGGGAGTGTTTACCAAGAAATACCTTCCCAATTGGACGAATGAAGTTTTTACAGTGTATAAAGTGCAACCGACTGTACCTGAAACGTATATTCTAAAAGATAACAAAGGAGATTTGTTGCAAGGTGCATTTTATGGACATGAAATGTTAAAGTCAACAGTAGGTGATGTATATCTTGTTGAAAAAGTGTTACAAAGAAAAAAGGACGCAGTTAAAGTGCGGTGGTTAGGGTTTAACAAAACTGAGGATTCATGGATACCTATAAAGGACTTGGTTTAATGCAAGCAACTCATTTCATCGTTAACCTTTGAGCAGGATGGAGATTATTCACCATAAAGATCGATTCAATATTAATAACATAGATGATTTAACTGTGGATAACGTTAAAATCAACAATGGTAAACACGGCAGTTTACTTCCAAACACTGTTCGATGTATAGTAAGTGGCCCCTCAAACTGCGGAAAGACCAATGTTGTCTTTAATTTGATCACTAATCCGCAGGGATTAAGGTTTAATAACCTATATATTTTTTCAAAGTCTCTACATCAACCAAAGTATCAATTGCTGGATAAAATCCTATCTGATGTGTCTGATGTTAATTTTTACAAATTTAACGCTAGTGATAGCATTATGCAACCAAACGAAGCGAAACCGTATTCTGTATTTATATTTGACGATGTATCTTGTGAAAATCAGGATACTATTAGAAACTACTTTGCCATGGGAAGACATAATAACATCGACAGCATATATATAGGACAAACTTATAGCAAAATCCCAAAACAACTTATCAGAGATAATGCAAATATTCTAATTGTATTCAAACAAGATGATACTAACCTAAAACATATATATAACGACCATGTGAATGCGGATATGCCATTTGAAAAGTTTAAAGAGCTTTGCGGAAAAGCATGGGCGGAAAATTATGGATTTTTGGTTATTATGAAAGATCAAGCTATAAAAGATGGTCGTTATAGAATAGGTTTTGATAAATTCGTTTTAATACACTGATTAGCGGTATTACTGTACAAGTCGTCAAGGTGTGAAGATGGTTAACCAGGAAAAGCTATTAAAGGAAATAAAATCACTTAGTGATTCTATTAGACAAAAAAACCGAGCTTTAAAATCAGGTATAAATTAAAGAGAGCAATTTTTAGAAACAACATTCAAACCTGTTACTGACCCTTTAAAGCGATTAGCACAAAATATGGAAAAACCTTCAATTCGCTTCGAAGGAGACAAAATGCTACCAATTTCCAAATATGAAGAAGAATTTCAAAATGATGAAAGTTCTGACCAGTTACAAACATCTGAAGAAAGCGACGAGTATGAAGAAAGCGGAGATATAGGAGATTTAAGGGAAAAGAACATTGCAGGAGATACAAGTACAGAAGATACAAGTGCGGAAGATACAAGAGCAGAAGAAGAGGATATCAACCCATCCAACTTAAGCAAATTAGGCACAGATATTATGTTTAAAGGAACACTTGGAAGAAAATATACATTAAAAATGTTACATGGCACACATGCTAATCGAAATTATCATACATATGGAGCTAGAATAGAGGATAAAGGATTAATGATTGGAGATAGAAAGTTAGATATAAACGAAAATGATGATATAGTTATTGGTGATAAGAAATATAAAGGTACAACAGGTTTGTTTGAACTCATCTTTAAAAATAATCCTGGTAAATATACTAAAAAGGATTTACAATTGTTTAAAAATATACTAGAGTATACAAATGCACATAGAAAAAAATATTCCAAAGACCTATCTATTCATAGAAACAGGTCAATAAAATACACAAACATTATATCTAGTCTTTTCCCCTCGAAATCAAATAAAGCTCCAATTAAAAGAAGAGCTTTATCTTTTGCTGAATTAAATGTTTTGCATAAAAAAAGAAAAACAACTGATCCTACTACATCTGGAAGGGGATTATTAAAAAATTTGTATAAAACCAATATAATATATTACAACGATATAAATAAGTTAGTTGATCGAATGAGGTTATTACATGAAGCTATGGAAGCCGGGCACACTGGTTTAGAAAACGAATGGGTAGCTTTGGTTGATGAACTGCGAAAACGAGAAATAATTGTTCAGTAGACGTATATATATATATATATAGTAAGAACCTAAACGATAGCGATTCAGTTACATCATGAGTGTGGACAAGTTTGGACGGTATTCCGAGTTTGGAGTAAAATCTGGATATAGTGAAAAAAGAGCTGGGTTTCCGTTAACACCTGATGGTAATTATAATTTTGAAGGAAAAGTAATTCAAAATGTTGGTGATCCGCTTTTGTCTTCTGATGCGGTTACGGTACAATATATGGATAAAAGAACCCCGATTGTACACGAAGACCATTGGGGATTTTCCGGTAAAAGGTTAAGCAATATAAAACATCCCATTTATGATGGTGAAGCAGTAAATTTAGCGACTTTAAAATTGTTAACGATTTACAAAAAGAATGAAACTGATACAAGCTATGATGTAAAAAAATTAAAATTGTCAAATGTAGGTGATTGTGAGCAGGATGGAGACGCTGTAAATAAGAAAATATTTGATATAGTACACAAGAAATGGACTACAGAATATGAAAAACATATGGAAAGGTTTGGTGCAGCTTTATTTAATTATATCCATCGGGCTTCAGGAAGAGCTGTAGCTTCAGATGTTGACAGCCACAATTATTTAGACTGGAAAAAGATACACAATCCAGAAAAACCTAATCAATTAGATAAACCGTCTGAGCCTTCTAAAGTCAAGACATTAGGAAAGGGGGATAAAGTGAATGTGATTAATGAACCAACAGAAAACGATGAAGATTATATAAGAGAAAAAAGAATTTAAATACCCATGATAAGGGATAAAGCATCAGTCATATTCGAGAGATAATACAGAGAGGATGATGGAATCCAATATTACTGCGTGGAGTTTAATATCTCAAGAGTCGAGATTTCCCCAAGGAGTGCTGACAGATGGTTTTGTTCAACGGTTTGATAGATATATGGATTGGGAACAACTTTCCATACACTACCTCTTCACAATGACTATGTTAAGAATTTATTTTCACAGAGTTAACTGGATTCATATTTTACAAAGACAACAGTTTTCAGAAGACTTCCTTGTAGAGATGACATCAAATTTTAATAACTGTTGGGAAGTAATAAGTAAATATCAAAATCTCTCTGAAAATTACATTGACAATTTTAAAGATAAACTAGACTGGAATGTGTTATTTAATTACCAACGATTAAGTGGCAAGTTTCTAAGGGAACATGACAACTATTTAGATTTTATTCATTTTACCGAAAACAACGATACCATCACCAGCGGAGAAACATTTAAAACATCTTCAATTACACCTTATTTCTATTTTTACTACTTTTATTTATTATGTCTACATTTAATTAATTAATCCATTTCTATATAATAAATGGATTTTAAACTGTATATATAATACAAGAAGCCAAGACTAATATTACATTCATTGTAAAACATTTATAGAGTGCACCTACTGATTGTAAGTTTGGCTATAAATAGTCATGCCGAGGGCTAAACGCATCAGTCATAATCGAGAGAGATTACAGAGAGGAAGGGGAATAGCATCAACAGCATTTTCTCTATTAAGTAAACCGGTTGGAGCTATAGTTAACAAGGCGATTGATTTATTACCTGTGGAATTACATTTACCTGGAGGATATCAATATTGTGGTCCTGGAACCAAATTAGAGAAACGGCTTGCTAGAGGAGATCCTGGAATAAATAAGCTTGATCAGGCCTGTAAACAGCACGATATAGCGTATTCCAAATTTGGTGATACAAAAAATAGATCAATAGCGGATAGAGCACTTTCTGAGAAAGCTTGGCAAAGAGTAAAATCTAGTGACGCGAGTATTGGTGAAAAAGCAGCGTCTTTAGCAGTAACAGCAGCAATGAAAGCAAAAACTACGTTTGGAGGAGGAAAGAGAAGAAGGCGTGGGAAAAGACCCGCTAAGAAACAAGGAGGTAATATCAGAAGAAAACGTCGATCTACTAGTGGTAAAGGTAAAAAGAAACCAACAATATGGTCAATGATAAAAAAGGGAGGAGGACTATACCTAAGACCGTATCGTGTGTATTAAATAAGAAAGAGCAATTAATAATTAAAAACAAAGAATTAACCAATGAAGAACTGATTACATATGCTTCTTGTTTGAAAATCCCATTTTTTAGAGGAGTATTTATGAAAGATGAATTACCGGTTAAAATGTGGAAAAATGAGACTGGTATAGTAAATTTGGATAATAGTGAAGGATTAGGCACTCATTGGGTGTGTTACAAGAAACTTGGTGAAACGATTTATTATTTCGACAGTTTTGGAAACCTTCCACCACCGAAAGAACTTCAACAATACTTTCGTGCGGCAGAAAATGTTTTTTACAATTATACAAGAAAACAACCTGATGATACATCCATTTGCGGTCATTTATGTTTAGACTTTTTAGCTAAAAGTGTTAGTCAACTTTAAGATGTCTTCGTATACAGTGTCATTAACCGGTAACTCATGTACTTTGCGCAGTATTCTGTTTCCAGCGCTACGTTTGCAAAAAGGAAGACTATGGGAAGCCGCATTATTGGATTTAACAACATATAACTCTATTCCAAACGTTAGTGAAGGAATTAATAACAAAATACATTATTACAAGACAAAAGATAATAAAGGAAAATATTCAGCTTTGGAAGAATTCAGTTTACCAACAGGAGCTTATGAAATTGATAATATAAATGAAGTTATACAAAAACATATGGGAAAAGAAAATATAACGATAAAAGGCAATAACAATACAATGAAAGCCGAAATTACTTCTAAGTATTATATTGATTTTGGCCAAGAACGTTCAATTGGTAGTTTATTGGGGTTTTCTAAGGAAACAAAGGTATTAGAACCTAATACAACTCATTCTGGGAATAGAACTGTGACGATCATCAAAGTAAACAGCATAGACATTACATGTAACATTATACAAGGATCCTACAGAGATGGAGAAAATCGGCATATATTACACACATTCTACCCATCAGTCGCACCGGGTTTCAAGATAGTAGAAAAGCCTCAAAACCTTGTGTACCTACCGTTAAACACCAGTTTCATTTCAGACATCGTGCTGAACATAGTGGATCAAGACGGAAACCTTATTGACTTTCGAGGAGAAGCTATTACTGTAAGAATACATATAAAATCATCCGCTTAGATAATGGGGTTATCATTTAAAAAGAGAGAGCCAACCAGCAAAGAGGTCAGTAGCTCATCAGCTGTAGAAGGATTAACAAGTGACAACATTCGTTTTCTAGAAGAAATTGGATTAAAGGTCATTAACAATGGATATACTGGATATAGCGCAGGGCCCAACATTCGACGAGACCTTATGGGAAAAGGAATATCACACGCACAACCCTTACGCTTCGTCCAAATTAAACAATAACGATGAAATTAGGATTCCTATACAACAACAAGACATTTATACTCTTCCATGCGAAAGTTATTTATATATTGAAGGAAAAGTAACAAAAGCTGACGGTACTGTTGGAACCACTGTTCCGTTCATAAATAATCCTATGGCATTTTTGTTAGACGAGATTAGATATGAAATTTCAGGAGTTACAGTCGATTCAACAAAAAAGGTTGGAATTTCCAGTACATTAAAAGGATTAGCGTCTTTAACACCAAATGAGAAGAATCTGTTAGCTGTTGCAGGATGGGTTGCACCAGACAAAAGTATAATTACTCCTGACGCTTCGGGAAACTTTGATTTTTACGTACCTTTAAGATTACTTTTAGGATTTGCTGAAGATTACAGAAGAATAATAATAAATGTAAAACAAGAACTAGTTTTATTAAGGTCATCAAACGATAATGATATTATTAAAGCATCTGCTGGAACAACTGAAGCCAATTTAGACTGGAAACTAACATTAGACAAGATTGTTTGGAGAGTACCACATGTGCGACTAAATGATGAACACAGGATTACATTATTAAGAAAGTTAAAATCAGATCGAGACATTGTAATGCCATTCAGAAGCTGGGAGTTTCATGAATACCCCGTTTTACCTTCAACACAACGGCATACATGGACTGTAAAAACTTCTACTCATTTGGAAAAAGCGAGATATGTAATCTTTGGATTACAAACAAAGAAAAAAAGTATATTAACTGAAAATGCTGGTGAATTTGACCATTGTAAATTAACAAACTGTAAAGTGTTCCTGAATTCACAATTCTTTCCCTACGACAACTTTAATATCTCTTTTGATAAAAAAAGGTACAGTGTTTTATACGATATGTACGCTAGGTTCCAAAATTCATATTACGGCAAAACAAACACACCTCTACTATCTCCCGTACAGTTTGAATCGAAAGCTCCGATTGTTGTAATTGATTGCTCCAAACAAAACGAATCTGTAAAATCGTCTAGTGTTGATATAAAGATAGAAATGGAATTTCAAGAAAACGTACCTGCAAATACATCTGCGTATTGTTTAATTTTGCACGATAAAATTGTTACATACACACCGTTGACTGGTATCGTAAAGACGGTATTGTAAAACGTTGTACCACCACCGGCACCGCCACTGTCGCTAACCTATAAATAGCGGAGCAACAATGCAGGTCTTCAGTTGATCGTCTATCGTCGCATGGGCAACATCTTCTACAAAATGAGTTCTCCATCTGTTGTACAAGGTGATGCAGAAATAGCACCGTTATTGGAACGTGATAATACCAGCGAAGCAGAAATTATCAAGGAAATAACTGCATTTTTAAAGTTTGGTAAAAGAGATAGAGAGGAGGAAAGTAATGCAGACCCATCAAAGGTAGTACCAAAAAGGAAGAAGAAAGTTGAAGAAAATATTCCTCCTCACATTTTAACTGAAGTGTTTTTGCGAATCTTTTACCCCATCTCAGCATGCATCAGTAAAAGTGTATCAGTTGGATTGATAAAGTCATTGGATTATTCCCCTACAGTAATTTTACACCATGGAACAAAAAAGGTTTTATTTTCGCAAAATGCTTGGGAGTCATTTTTGAAACATGTACATTTAATAGAATGTTATTTAACTAACAGTTTGTGTGGAAGAAAAACACATATTCGACTTTTGGATTGTGACAATGAAATCGATATTGTTAAACATCGCGGACAACTACAAGTGCGAATTAGAGACTTGACTCAACATGAAAATAAGATTCTACTGTCACGTGAAGAATTCTACGTTTTAAACTACGCAACAGAACCTATTACAAGGTACATGAGACAGTTGGTATTTGCAAGCGCTATTATTAAAGAATATTTGGTCGATACTTTGGAAAAACAACCTGATAGCACCATCGTGTACGGACCTGTGGATACATCTATTTTTAATAGAATACCTCATGAAGTTTGCATGTGGAGAAAGTTAAAGGATTTTGAACCACTTGTAGAAATCGCTACAGAAGCTACAGAAGAAACAACAGAGGAAGAAGAAACGGAGAAAAAAGAAGATGAAGAAAACGAAACACGAGAAGAGGAAGTTAAAAAAGACTAAAGTTTAACTTAGTAAAGAAGAACACACGTGGGGTAGGCCTATTGGGGACGGTGCCCACGTTAAATATACACCAACGCGCCTGCAACTGTACGGCCTGGTATTTAACCTACCGTGGTGTGGAAAACAGTTTAGTTGATCGTTAGGTGTCATGATGAGCGGAGGGGATGAAGAAGTGAGTGTAAAGCCTTGTGTAATAGAATTTCAAGCATTTCGAAATAATGATGATAGGTTTATTATCAAGGAATTAGTAATTTTAGACTTGCTTACATTTGTAGTTTACCCATTCACGTTTGAAGCTCCTTTTTCTTTTAACAACCTTAACGCCAAAGCAAAAAGTACAAACAAATGGATAACAAACTACTTTCATCACATACATTGGTATGAAGGATTTATAAGCTACAGTAATCTGCACAGTATTATGTTTAACTTTTGCAAACAATATTCACATATATACACAAGAGGATTAGAAAAAAGGAACTGGATACAAAAGTACACGCACGGTGATGTTTTCGATATAACTATCGGTAAGGACTTTAACATTAATCTCGGTAATATTTGTGTTGCTGCAAAAGATCCTAAACACGGACAATCAAACTGCGCATTGCACAACGCATATCGTTTGGCTGCTTACTTGGAACAAACGCAGAAATGTGGTGGGGGTAGCAAAGAACCGGAATGTGGTGGGGGTAGCGGGGCCTATAAATACGAGGATCCAACACCGCTCCGGCACGAGTATTATTCGAGACTCCGAAGAGGCAACATCACAGAAGACATCGCAACCACCACTGACGAAGATGGCATCACAACAGTTTCTACAAACACTGGTTGATCAATTCAACACTCATTCAAAATCCGACCTTCTGCTAACTAAAAAGTGTTCAGAATTAAAAGAACAAAAACACTACATTATTCATAACATCAAGAAAGTTGAAACCACACATGGAGAAGCAATTCTAGTTTCATTGAGCGAAGCACCTTTAACTTCAGGAGATGAGCCGAAGTTTCAAGTATTTCTTCCAAAACGATTGGTTCAACTGCTACAGAATGAAGATTTGCGAGATATTCAACCGGGGACGTTGTATTTGGTATCACACGGTGTAAGCGGCAACAACTCAACGGAACTCACTCTGCACATCATGCATCCTTGTACATAATGTCTCTGTTTGTATTTCTCTGTTTGTATTTTATTGTTTGTATTTCTAGTCATCAATGTTAAACTTAAGTTTATTGTATTGTAAAATGTTTGTTTAATAAAGAAAAGAAAAATAAAAAAAATAAAAAAATATGAAAAAAAAATAAAGAAAACAGCAACACAGCAGTATATTATTTTATATACTGCTGTGTTGCTTTTTTTTTAAATTCGAATGGGTGACCTTGAACTTTCATTCAGGGTTAACTTATGAAGAGGTATAAAAGAGAGGGAGCAGTGAAGTTAGTCTCAGTCTTGTCTAACACACGCTGCAGCTAACATGTCGGTGCCACCTATGAACAATTTATTTTTCGATAACAATTTGAAGACATATTGTTGCGAGTTACAATGTTTTAAAATACCAGGCGATCAAGTTGACGGGAAAGCTTGTCGTAAGTGCAAGTGTTTTAGCTATTGCATATGTAGATGTAAAACGTATCAAATGAACCGACAAGATAAAATACAAGAATTACGCCGAAGGATTGCATTACTGTGGCGGCGAATGTAGTAGCAACCATCTGCCTCGCACCAGCTGCCACCTGCCGCCTGCCATCTGCCGCCCGCCATCTGCTCCGCCCCACCACACTTTTACCCCCACCATTTTGTTTGATACCAAAACGCTAGCTAGCGAATAGTCAGTACACCTCCGGCTCTCGACTGGTGAACATCGAGTGCTCTTCACAAACGTAAAACATTATATTAAAATGTCCATTAAAATTAGGTGTATTCATTATGACTCTATTCATCTTGCGACTTACCAAGACCTCGAGGTGTTTAGTGAAGAGTTAAGACTTCTTATTGCGTCCGGTTACGATTTATCTTTGGAACTTTACGCATCAAAAAACAACATGGACTCTGCGCAGGGATCGAAGTATCTACCGTCTTTCTTCAGAAAGCGAAGTGATGGCCGCAACTCGTCCGGATCAACAACATCGATGACAACGAACAACGGGGAACTATTGTAAACATGAATTATTGTAAATAAAGTAATATTTGTAATAGTACTACCTCGCACTCGTATCATTCGATTGTTTCATTCGATATTTATTCGATATTTATTATCGATTAACTATCGAATCACAATCGGATTTTACGCGTGCGAGGTAGTACTTTTTTAAAATTACCTCCCCGTGACCTTGAACTTTAACCTTTCACTCATTACGTCACAAAACCGCCTACGTCACTGGCTCAGCCTCAGATGACGTATTTAATGACGCAGCGCTTCCGGAAGCAATTAATCAAGTGAGCCAGCACCGGCAAACCCCCACTACTGACATTTGATAGAACAAACTCAATGTTCTGAGATTTAAGTAGTATCAAGAATAACCTAACATAAATTTGAACTATCTTTTCTAAATTTAATTGAGTATCTTTTTAATTATTATTTAATTTAGTGAAAACTATTGGACTTTCCTTTTGGACAAAAATCAACATTTATCATTGTTGCAATTTGTAAACAAACCCAGTTTGGCCTTAAATATTCTTTCATTAATTAATATCAACGTTATTCAAGTCAGCACGACACTTCCCCCTAATATAAGAGCCCTCATTTATTTAAGAACCCCATGTATTGAAGAACTATGAACATTTTAATCTTAAGCAAGTATTTATTGTTGTAACCCATTTGATAGCCTAGGCCAGTCACATTCCCCAGTAATTGTAAACTAATTGTAAATCCCCTTATTTAATAGCACCCAGAATTCAATTATTTGTCCTTCAGATAAATAAATATTATATTGTTCACCTGCAAACTTAATTTCATTAATTAGGTAAAAGATATCGGGAAAGTCAACGGAGGATGCCTTGATATATTTTTGTTCTGCTGTTTTTGAAGGGTTGAATAGGAATGAATCTGTTGGTGGAATTTTTGTAGATATCACTAAAGCATTTGATTCAGTCAATCATAATATTCTGTGTGACACTCTTTGGGGAGCTGGTGGTAGAGGCATTCCTTTGCAGTGGTTTAGGAGTTATCTGAGTGGCCGTTCTCAATGTGTTAAGTTTCGTAGTAGTGTGAGTAATACTCTTAATATTACACTTGGAGTTCCGCAAGGCTCTGTCTTGGGGCCGATCTTGTTTTTAATTTATATTAACAGTCTTTGCAATGGGAAATTTTCTGGGTATATGTCTTGCTTTGCAGATGATACGGCAATGTGCTATCGAGAAAAAGATAAAAACGATTTAAATAGCAGTATGCAAAGTGATCTGGACAAGCTTAAACTGTGGTTCATTAGAAACAGAATGGTATTAAGTACGAAGACAAAATTCATTAATTTCTCTCTGAGGAGTAAAAATGTTGAAAATATGATCATGTTTTTAAATGTAAATCTTGTCTGTTGTCACGTGATCAGTCATATGAAGAGTGTATCAAAATTGAGCAGGTACAACATATTAAATATTTGGGGGTTATTTTAGACGAAAGGTTAAATTGGAAAGAACACGTCTCTAAGATTAAAGGGTATTTCTATGCAGTTCTCAGGAAGTTTTATTTTTTGAGATTCTTATGTCCGTTATCTGTTTTAAGAACTGTCTATTATTCCCTTGTAAATTCAAAATTACAGTATGGTATATCTTGCTGGGGTGGGACTTATTATTCCACTCTCTACCCTTTAATTGTTAGTCAAAATAAAATAATCAGAGTTATGAGTGGAGCAAAGAGGAGGGATTCATCCTTTCCTTTGTATGTGTCACTGAAGATCTTCCCTCTTAGATATTTATACATCTATCGTGTTCTTCGATTTTTTTTCTTAAGAGGAGGCCATCTGCAGGGTAACGTAAATGTCCACTCTGGAAGGTTGCAAAATTTAAATCGAGTTTCTGTCCCGTTTCCTAGAATAGAAGCTTATAAACGATTTTATACATTTTCAGCTCCAAAATTATATAATGTTCTACCCATTTCAGTAACATCTTCAATAACAATTTCTTCATTTGCTAAAAGTCTGAAAACATGGTTATTATCAAATAGTGATGTTGAAAAATTCATAGGCTGATGGGAACTGTCTTGCCTTTTTTAAGTTTTACCTATGCACCCTTGAGTTTTGCTCAATTTATCTGCATCTTTACCAATATGCTGTTTTTAAATATTTTATTTTGTTTCTATCTACATAGTTTAAACGTATGTTTGAGTCTACTCATTATTATTTGTGTTTAGGCTTATTGTGTGTTATATAATTAGTATTTATCATTGTGTGGGTATAAAGAGATATGTTATTGTTTTGTAGCATTCTTTTTATATTTGTTACACCTATTTTTATTTAGTTTTATAAGGAGGGTTTTTTCCTAAATTATTGTTTTTTTTTTAATTGTTTGAAAGTTATTACAACTGTTAAATTGTTATGTATTAGGCACTGAAAAGATGTATCATTTAATGAATTTTTGTTTAATAATCTGTAATTTGACCGGGAGTTTCTGGCACGCTGCACGTTGCACATTTATTATAACTTGATGCCACCTCTGCACAGCTAATGCTAAAGAGGTGGCTATCCATAATGTACTGGCTAATAACTGTGTAAACATAAGGTATTTATTGTTTAGTATATATTTGAAAACTATCTAATTATAGTTTTCTACTGCATAATTTTAATGCTTATTGTATTGTACATTTATGGAAATAAAGAATTTATTTATTTATTTATATTTATGATAAAAGTACACCTACCTTCTGTGGGATATCCAATACTAACTACAGTAAACATTTTTACTCACTAAAAGAAAAAGGAAGACCAGTGCAAAAATATATGTATTTGCAAGTAAAATAGGTATTTGTGAGCTATATATAAATAGCCTAGCGAATTTTGTAGGAGATTTCACCATTTATTGTAGAATCAAAGTTAGGCTTGTTTCATGGCGGCCATTGCCCGCAGACAAGAAAGCGACCTTTCCCATCATCATTTCCCGATCCCCAATAGAGCACATTTAACGTTATTTAAGTTAAGGAAACACACAATAAAAGTTTAAAAAAGAGTATCTATAAATATATATGTGTAGGCAATTGTACACTCTATATGCAATCTTTATTCAATGGATATAGTCACTGTGTTTTAGAAATCACTAAATAAATAAATAAATATTCAGTCATTCAGCTTTACAACAATAGACAAAGTCAATCATATTACAATAGTCAGGATTCATAACAGAGCATAATACAACTGTGCATGAACATCATTAACTAAATCATATTTGACATATTTGACATAAGTAAATACCTTGACTTACATACCTTAAAGTACACATACATTTGTTGATACTTAACAACAAATCCATGTGCAAGTGTTACTTTGATAGTTTACTGGTTATTCATCCGCAGCTGGTAAGATTATTTTGTTTTGTTTTAAAACTCCATAAGCCCAATGTTAAAATGTACCGTAATTTTCAAATTACTTTTTGACAAAATACAATTTGCCCCAGGGTTGACTTTTTTTACAAATTGATTTTTTAGGTCCAAAAGCCCCTAATTCCAAAACTTAAACAAAATCCTTCTGCTGGATACTGAAATAATTTTGGGAAAAAACAGACATTGCTCATATTATAGTGTAGGATAGGATAAGTTTTCAAAGTTAGAAGTATACAAATATAACATCTTTCTTCTCAATCCTCTAACAAATTTTTTTCAGGTCAGGCTTTATGACAAATTTTGAGATCGAGGTGAGAAGCTAAAGGGATTTCCATAAATAATAAAATTTAAAAGTTGAGTTTAGTTTTCTGTTTTATACGTCAGAGAAGCCGAATTTGGAATTTAACAACAAGTTCTATCTGTCAGTTAAATTGCACAGATAAAATTTTTTTCACGCATCGCAGGGAAAAAGCTGTACTGATTACAACAAAACTTGTTTCACAATGTTCTGTGTAGCTCTGACAAAATTGAGGCAATTCAAAATCATCGGACGTCATTATTGCTCCGTCCATCTAATTGTTCCTGTTTTTATGATCACCATGGTAACAGCATGAAACCATAAAACAAATGTAAATTGTTAAACAAATGTTTTAGGGATATTATCTGGCTTGATATCTACAATAACCTTGTGCAGAAGATCACCAGCTATCTTAATTAGTTTTATATTCGTTATAATAAATATATCTACAACTAAATTGTCTGCAACATCCCCAGGGAGAGAACGGGATTACAGGTAGTAGATTATACAATGTATTGCCTGATCCAGATAATTGATTTCAAGGGATACAACAGGTTTTCATTATACATAGGCATAAAACAGGAAATTTCAGTCATGTAAGGTTGCTTGAATATATTCTCAATGATATAAAACATACGTTCAAGTAGCTAGAGAGTATATAAAAAGTTTTCTTAAGTTTACTTATTCATCCAGTTGCTCAACTTACATTTATTAAAAGCCTTATGCTCAGTCTTTTAGAAAAACTATTCTAAAATTAATTAAAACAGCAGTACTGAAAACTTTTTTTATTTTATTGCTATTATTATTCGTAAGACCATCTTCTCTGGTAACCTTTTTCAAACAGCGAGTCAAACAAGTTATAGACACAAAAAAATAGTTCCAAAAAGGTTCAAAAATAATAATTCAATTGACGTGCAATCCTTTACCATGGCTGAATCTTTTTAATTCAGTACATGGTAAAGGAGTGTCATTTAAAAAATGCAACAGCTGGTCTCCGATAAAAGTAAGAAATATAATAATTGGTTAAAGTAAGGTGAATTAAGCTATTATATTGTTATAGTGACACAACGTTTTAATTATGTAAAAAGAAAATCTATAAAATGTAGTTTCACATGGCCTGTATTAATTCCCCTCGGTTATCTATAAAGATCGAACAAATATTTACGTTACCAACCTACGGCCACATTCACTCGATCATGCATTTAAGGTCCAAACTATTATAATTCAGTTGTTATCTGGAGATATATGGACATATGTATATCCATTTGCTCTAAACCAATTACTAGCTTCACCAATGATTTATTTACCATATTGAATCCCAACCATAATTGAAAATATTCAAATTCGTGAGTTCATAGTTTCACCACCTGAGGAAATACAACTTCTACTATTAACATTGCGTGGTATGTTAGTAATACGATCAAAAGGCACTAAAGCTGAACTGAACCTAGCCTAAGTACAGTTGTAGTTGGGAGTGTTCATAAGTTTATAGTTTTAACTAAATTAAAAGTAAAGTTCTAGTAAAATTTCAGTTTTCGTAAGTTTAAGTTGGTTTATTCTATCATTACATAAATTGTCTATCATAGCAACCAACAATGTAAACAAGACAAAAGAGAGAATAAATGAAAATATATTATCATCTGTTCAAATATTTGCATTTGGCAACACTCCCACCAAATTTGAAATCTGCTGGGCCCATTCTTTTTCGTTTTAAGCAGTTTTGATCAGCTGATACTGTTACTGGTACTGATACAGTCGAGTTAATTTCTGTTGGGTTAAGAATATTTATTGGTCTTGTTATGTATCTTCCGCTTCCTAGCTTTACTTTAGCACTTCTTATATTTCCATCTTCACTAGCATTCAGTTCTTCTCATTTGGCGATTCGCCACATCCCCCTTGGAAATTTTTATTGAAAATGTACAATGTCACCCATTTTAGGAAATCCCTTTGACAACATTTGTCCTTGCTTTATCGATGTTCTTTCTCTTAAATTTAATAGATAGTCATTCTTCCAGGTTCCAGAAGTGTTCAGATTAGTGTTTCCTTGTTTCCACACTTCCAGTATAAATGAGATGAGTCTGGGTTTTCATTTTCTTTGTGTTCACTTGAGCAGTTTAGAATGACTTGTTCGGAGACTGAAATGAGAGATGTTTTTTCTTGTGTGTACAGCAAATTACTGTTTCATAAATTACCATTTCCGGATTTACTTGTGTTCATACTGCTAATTGGCAAAGTTCTCTTAGAGACAGTTGGTCCTGTTTCTCCCTTTTTATAATCTGATGATTTATTAGATGATTGATCGGAAGGAAACTGTTTGGTACACGAGCTTATATGGTGGTTATTTTTGTGTTTACAGCAAATACACCTTTTGTTTACATTACATTGTTTCACAGTGTGTCCCTTCTTTAAGCATTTAAAACAAATACCTTTAATTTTAATTTTCCGATCTTCTGCAGTTTGGTATTTGGAGCACTGGTCACTCCAGTGCTCACCATTACAAAATATACAAAACACATTTCCAATTCCTACAAGAGCCTCTGTAGTAGACAACCTGTCGTCACGTTCTAGAGGATATTGTGGAAATAACTTATAAACATTAAACTTAAAGTGAGAATTGAAACCAGTTAGTTTTTCCGATTTTTCCCTGGCTGCAAATATGTTTTTAATACAACTACAATGTTTTACATTTCTTTGTTCTGAGTTAATCATTTCCTCAGTTTTCAAAACGAATTCATAAGGACGTTTGCTAACTATTAACACGTTGGATGATTCTCGTCCTCTAATTAACGTTGACACTTATGTGATTTTCATGTTTAAACATGTTTGTCAGCATTGAAGTGTTAAAGAGACGAAATAGTTTGAGGAGATGTCCTCGCCCAAAGACTGAAGACATCGCATATGTTTTTCAATCATATCGTAGCCCCTCATAAGTTTAGTTGTGTCATTTGACTTTATGGGTGCCTTTCCATAAAGGCACTGTAGTGTGAATTAATTAAGATCTGTTTATTGGCAAACCTTTCTTTCAAAATATTGATAGCTATGAGATAATTTAGCCCTGTGAGAGGAAGTCCTACTATACAACATTAATCTTCACCCCCCAATAGAGAAATTAAGTAATTGAATTTGTCGACATTACTAAGTGAAGGATTATTATGGACTGAAGACTCAAAAGAGTCCCAAAACTCTTTCCACCGTTAAAAACTCTCCATTAAAAGTGGGCATTACTAATTTTGGAAGCCTTATTGGCTGATTTGGGAGAGAAGATGTGGACGTGGTTAAATTGCCTGTTTCTTCATTAGTTTTTGACTTGGTAATCGTCAGACTATCTAATCTCACCTCTAGTTTAGCCATCACCTCATCGAAGTCCATCACCGTACCAATGAAATTGTTCTCTTTGTCGCCTGCTTCTTCGCCTTCAGTTTCCTCATCAGAATTTGGTTCTTGCTCCAGTCGTTCATAAATGTACTTTATTCTCTTCACAAAGCCAGCCAAAGCCTTCATCTTGGTTTTAAGTTTTAGTTCGGAGACCTCATCTTCTTCCAATAGTTGGTTGGTTTCATCAATCGATATCTTTAGTCTATTTAGTAAATATCTGAAGTGATTTTCCCATCTAGTAGTCATTTTGTAGTTGTATTTTATTTTTCAGTTAAAACAGCCAAGTTTAGTCAACATAATTGGATCGCTTTTGCTCTGCTACCATGTAATTGGGAGTGTGCACATAAGTATATAGTGTTAACTAAATTAAAAGTTATGTTCAAGTAAAAGTTCAGTTTTAGTCAGTTTAAGTTCGTTATTCTATCATAACATCAATTTTCTATCACAGCAACCAAAAATTTAAACAAGACAAAAGAAAGAATAAATTAAAACATATTATCAGCTGTTCAAATATATGCATTTGGCAAACAACAGTAAGCTTTTTTTCTAATTGTTAGCGGCCTTTGTCACTTACCTTTAACGCCTCCGACTCACTAAACCCTATAACCAATAATGCACAGTATTTGATTAGTATGTTTCAAATAGGATTTTAATAGGCCTAAGGGCCAACCACTCGATATAGTTAGTTGCATTGGTTCTGATGTAAACACCGTAAAAACCATATTACTTTAGTCACCTTAGCAACAATATTTGTATTAATAGACTAGACCATTTTCACTTAGAAACCTTTCAGTTGCAGTCAGCTTAGCACCTCTCCTAAATATAAATTTTAACTTGATAAAGCCAGGTTCAAGTCATACAAAAATACTAATTCTTACCGATTCGGTCGTTTATAATAGCTTATTGTAATATTATAAACTAGTAGCTTGAAGGGGCAATAGCCCTAACCTTGCTCCAATGCTCTGCCTCATCTGATTTTCTTTACTATTTACATGCTGAAGAAATAAAAACGATATATGTAGGAAAACATGTCAGTTCGTAAACAAAGTAGACACTTAATAACATAATTTAATACAAAAAAAGCATACGTTTTTTAATCCCCATCTTTTCTTATGGGAGATATTTTACATTATTTCTCGTTTTTCTGGTAACTTTATAGAAATACTGCTATTCCCCCCGAGTACCTGGGATCAAGATTTTAAATTTGAACCGTCTCCCATCATCCTGAAATTTGCCAAACTCCCACAATTTTGATTTAATCATTTTACTTACAGAATGTTATGTAAAAATATAAAATGAATAAAACGCGATTAAGTTATTGAAATAATATTAAAATTAAATTAAAACTTAAGCCATCTTAAAATTTCAATCCTAATTAATTTGTAGGCAGCTTGCCCTGACTGATCAGCTAATAAGATGTTCAAAATAATATCTGCGAAATCATTAAATGCCTGCCTTTTCTGAACCAGAATTAACAATGTCTGGCGTTACTAATTATAATCATTCCATAACCAAATTTGAATTATTATACAATATATATTAAACTTTAAATTTGAGTAGGCTTTTAAATCTTTTATGAGAGGTTATTTTACTTCTTGAGTTAGAATAGTGTCTCGGCTTACTTGAGCTCCGTATACGTTTATCAGCTAAATTTCCTAATAGTTTTCGTAAATGTAATCGTAATCTGTCTTGCCAATTGATATTCTTACAATATTTAATTTTAAAACCAAAATAAACGCAAGACCTAATCAGTAAACCCGCATTTAAAAATATGATACTACATATTTTGTTATAATAGTGAATAGTGAGTGTATTTACAACATAATTATGGATTTACGTAAACCAATTTGTTTGTTAAATTTAATGTTGAATGCTATAAATGATCTTTTTTATGCCGAATATGCATTAAGCACATATAATTGCAGTAGATTTCTAAGAATGTACAGCCATGAAACAAATGTACAATGCATTTCGTGCAACGTACAATAAATTTGACAGCATTACTTTCTAACTAATTAAAGTTCCTTGACCTAAGTCAGATTCAACCAAAAATCTGATTTTACGTCTTTTTTGTTTTTTACCAGACAATATTTATAAATCAAAGAACATTACAAAATTGCCTTTATAATTATCCTAGCTAGTCCAACTTCCATCAGGTGTTTGTTGTTAAACTTTAATTGGTTTTGCGAAAAATCATTTTTATAAGTCTAATTTGTTTTATGTAAGTAAACGAGAATATCCTACACAAACTATTACGTTTAATATTAAATTAAATAGTTTTTAAGCGTAAAAGTAAAATAAATCAATTAAAATAGGTCAAATGAAAACTGTAAACTTTTTAAATAATTGTAAAAAAGATAGCCTTTTCATAACATTCTTAGAAAATACAGAATGCATTTGAAATAATATTTAAGAAGTTTTGGAATTTTATAACTCAACGAAATATTTTAAACACAGAAAATTACCAAGTAACTTGTTCATGGGAATTTTTTGTAAGACTTTTGTAAACGCCATTAAATCTGCTAGATGAAGACCACGATTTTTTCTACTCGATCTTTATATAGTTTAAAACTCAAATAATTTGATATTAACGATCAAAGTTTAAAAACAATCATAATTAAATGTAAATATGTATTGTTTTCATTGCCTTAAGTGAAGTATTTCACACCAGAAACTGGGGCCTGAAGGCACTTCATCATCAACGCTGCTCTTGAAAGATGAGAGCCATTAAATCTTCACGGTCCAGAAGTTAGCTGTGGTGGGGTCTGACCTTGCTCAATAATTCCACTGTGTCAGTAATTGGGTAAAATTAATAAGTCATCACTGATTACGATTAACTTTAACCAAATTGCGTTAACTGATTTACTTTTGTCAAAATGAGTGTAGTAAATATTATTAAGTAAATTAAAGAATGTTTACTAGTTTCAGTTTGTGATCATTGCTTACTCTTATATAGAATGGCAAGCAATGGTAGCCAAAACTATTTAATTGTGTTACAATTTCCACTTTATAAGAAGAAACAGAATTATATTTAGACTAACAATAATAGTTAATCAAAATTTACGTGCGCTACTTTAACTTGGCTGAATTTTATAATTCAATAAATACTCTGTCATTTTTTACATTTAATATTTCTATAGCTGGAGCCCCATAAAAGTAATTAATATCATAATTGGTTAAAGTAAGGTGAATTAAGCGATTATATTATTATAGTGAAACAATATTTTAATTATGTCAAGAGAAATCAATAAAATGTAGTTTCACATAGGCTGAATAAATTCTCCTCGGTTATCTATGAAAGATCGAACAAATATTTACTTTACTAACCTAAGGTTTATTCAATTGTTCATGCACTTGAGATCTAAACCAATAAACTTCAAATGTTATCTGGTTTTATATATTTACTAGCTGTGTACCCGTCCTTCGTACGGGTTGTATATAAATGGTAGATTAACTAAAGCAAATAACAATGCACATTATTTTACAATATTCAAATTACATATTACACGTTTAGTGTACAATTACATCAAAGTTAACGAAATATACTGGCAGATAGTTGGGGTCCTGTTGCTAAGTCGAGGAACTCTGTCGGGTAGTAAACTGCGTGTGGTTTGCGACTCCAAATCGGTACACGTAACACTTTGGATTCGCTTTTAGAAATAAAAGAACTCAAGTATAAAAATACTCCCCGTTGCAGCAAACCTGCGTACTCAGCGAATTTCCAGTACATTTATATGTTTCTCACGACTACATAAAGTCACTTACCAAGTTTGACAAAAATACATTCATAAATAAGTGATTTATAACATTTTATTTATTCCCCATAAGAATAACATTAGGATTGAGTACGCAGGTTTGCTGCAACGAGGAAGATAGGAAATGAGTTTTTATGCAATTATCAATATAACTGAACAAGTGAAGCTACTTACCATGTTTTATTAATTTATGTTCATAATTAAGAGAGATATAAAACTTTACTTATTCTCCATAAGAATAACAGCAGGGCTGAGTATGCAGGTTATCTGTTACAGGGACAACCAACAAAACATTTATTTTTTGTGCAAATATCAATATTCCAGTACAACGTGAAGCCACATACCAAGTTTCATCAATATACATTTAAAAATAATGGAGATATCAAATTTTATTTATTCCATAAGGATAACATTGGACAACGTACTGTGTTTAACACTTTGAATATCTCTGCAACGCTTGGACGTAGAATCACAATTTAAACACCCAAATGATTGTTTTGTGGAGCTGAAGTGATTGGTAAAAGCAAATGTGAATTAAAAAAAAAAAAAAAAAAAAACTAACTGTGGAAAAGCAAAAAACCTTTTTCCCATAAGATTAACATGGGAGAATTTATGAGCATGTTTTTTGGATTTTTTCCGCAACCGCTTAAACTAGGTTAATAATTCAAAATACCATATTATTTGTTTTTCTAAGCTCTATAACATGGTCAAAACCACAATCAAGTGTTTTTAAAAATTTTAGGGTAAAAAATGCAAAGAACTGATTTTTGGAACATTTAAAACCCCCATAAATCCCCCTTCCCATGGTCCGATTTTTCTGGTTTTCGAACTTAAAGTCATAAATGTCACTTTACACATTTGAGCCAAATTTTATCGAAATCGGACGTTTTTTACTCAAGTTATCGCATTCACGGACACACACACACACACACACACACACACACACACACACACACACACACACACACACACACACACACATATATATATACAAATTTGAACGAATCGTGTTTTGGACTTCTGGGGACCTCAAAACAAAAAGTTATCATGGTCTCAGGCTTAAGTCTTACCATGGGACCTACGGTAATAGCTTCTTCCCTATAGGGGAAATTCGCTAAAATCATTATTGATTTTAGCGAATTTCCCCTAAATAAATAAATAAAATAAATATAAATAAAAATATTATTATCAAATAAAATAAAATAAAATAAATAATAAAATAAATAAATAAATAATAATAATGATAAAATAAATAAAAATATTAATATTATTAATATTATTATAATATTATTATTATTAATATTATTATCGTGGATGGGGGGAGGGGGGGCATAAGTATAAAATCGGCAGGGGGGGAGCAAAGTATAAAATCGTGGCGGGGGGGTGCAAAAATAATACCCCCGTCGCAGCAAACCTGCGTACTCAGCGAATTTCCAATGCATATATATGTGACTCACTACTACATAGAGCTATTAACCAAGTTTCACAAAAATACATCCATAAATAAGTGGATAGCATTTTATTTATTCTCCATAAGAATAACATTAGGGTTGAGGACGCAGGTTTGATGCAACGAGGAAGATAAGTAATGTGTTTTTTTTCAATTATCAATACAACTGAACCAGGTGAAGCTACATACCAAGTTCTCTTAATGTAGGTTCATAATTAAGGGTGATATACAACTTTACTTATTCTCCATATGAATAACATGGGGGCCGAGTATGCAGGTTTGCTGCTACGGGGACTATCAACAAAAAACTTGTTTTTTTGTGCTAATATAAATATACCACAATTAGTTGAAGCCACATACCATGTTTCATCAATATACATTCATAAATAATCGAGATATAGAATTTTATTTAATCTCCATAAGAATAACATTGGACAACGTACTGTGTTTAGCACTTTGAATATCTCTGCAACGGTTGGACGTAGAACAACGATTAAAACACCAAAATGTTTGTTTTGTTGAGCTAAACACATTAATAAACAGAAATGTGAAGTTTTTAGTAAAACTATCTGAGAAAAATCAAAAACCTTTTTCCCTTAAGATTAACATGGGACACTTTATTTGGATTTCCTCCGCAACCACTTAACCTAGGTTAATGATTCAAAATACTAAATTATTTGTTTTTATAAGCTCTATAAAATGGTTACAACCAAAATTGAGTGTTTTTAACATTTTGGGGTCAAATTTGCAAAAAACCGATTTTTGGTAAATTGTAAACCCCCATATAACCTCCTCCCCATAGTGCATACATATATATAAATTTGAACGAATGGTGTTTTTGGCATCTGGGGACCTCAAAACGAAAATTTATCATGGTCTCGGGCTTAAGTCTTGCCATGCCACCTACAGTAATAGCTTCTTTCCTATAGGGAAAATTCGCTAAAAACCGGGGGGGAGAGTAAAAATATAAAATCGAGGGGGGGATATAAAATGGAGGGGGGAATATAAAATGGCGGGGGGCATGAAATAAAAATATAAAATCGAAGAGAGGGGGAGCAAAATATAAAATTGGGGGTGGGGCTAAAATAAAAATCGGGAGGGCGAAAATGTAAAATGGTGGGAGGACAACATAAAATAAAAGTGTAAAATCGAAGAGGGGGGAGCAAAAATATAAAATCGGGGGCAAAACAATATAAAATCGAGGGGGGGCCAAAATATCAAATGGGGGGACATAAAATAAAAATATAAAATCGAAGTGGGCTGGGTAAAAATATAAAATCGGGGGGAGCAAAATATAAAATCGGGGGGGGGGGGGTTAGAAAGTATCGGTAAAAATTGTTTTTGTGCAAATAAGAATAGACCACAACCAGATGAAGCCACATTAATATTTGTTCATTAATATTAATTAATAGTTAGCTGACGTACCCGTTCTTCGCACAGGGGCTTTCTCTACCCGTTCTTTAGTCAATGCAATTTGCATTTTAGTTAGCTTGAAACAGCTGTTCTTGCTTCTGCTCTTTAAGCTGTCAAATGGAAGTATCCACAGCTGTTCGCATTACAGTTTCTGAATGTTTACTTTATGTAAACATTGAACTTAGGACTTCACGTGGCGAAGCCTGAGGGGATTTTAAGGAAGTGATTAGGCCTATGTGTTGCATGGGTTCAAGATCTACCTATGTGTAAATTTTAGCCCAGTCGGTTCAGTAGTTTTTGCGTTCGCCCGGAACATCAGACAGACAGACAGACAGAAACCACCTCTTCTTTATAATATTACTAGCTATATACCCGTCCTTCGTATGGATTGTATATAAATGGTAGATTAAGTAAAGAAAATAACAATCCACATTATTTTGCAATATTAAAATTACATTTTACACGTTTAATGTACAATAAAATCAAAGTTAACGAAATATACTGGCAGATAGTTCGAGTCCTGTTGCTAAGTCGAGGAACTCTGTCGGGTAGTAAACGGCGTGTGGTTTGTGACTCCAAATCGGTAAACGTAACACTTTGGATTCGCTTTTAGAAATAAAATAAATAGTACAAAAAAATAAAAAAATATCGGGGAGGGGGGGCATGAATAGAAAATCGGTGGGGAGGGGGGAGCAAAATACAAATTCGGGGGGTGGGCAAAAATAAAAATCGGGGGGAGAGTATAATTATAAAATCGGGGAGGGGGGAAAATATAAAATGGAGGGGGAACATAAAACAAAAATATAAAATCGAAGAGGGGGGCAGCAAAATATAAAATAGGGGGTGGGGCAAAAATAAAAAGGGGGAGCAAAAATAAAAATGGAGGGGACAAAATAAAATAAAAATATAAAATCGAGGAGGGCGGGAGCAAAATATAAAATTGGGGGTGGGGCAAAAATAAAAATGGGGAGCAAGAATATAAAATCGGGGGAGGGGCAAAATATATAAAATTGGGAGGGGTGCAAAAATATAAAATCGGGGGAGGACAAAAAATATAAAATCGGGAGGGGGGCAAAAATATAAAATCGGGGGTGGGGCGAAAATAAAAATCGGGGGGAGAACACAAATTTAAAACTGGGGGGGCAAAAAATATAAAATTGGGGGGAGCAAGAATATAAAATCGGGGGGGGGCAAAAATATAAAATCGAGGGGCAAAAATATGAAATGGGGGACATAAAATAAAAATATAAAATCGAATAGGGGGTGGGCAAAAATATAAAATCGGGGGGGCAAAAATAATAATCGGGAGGGAGCAAAAATATGAAACCGGGGGGGGGGCAAAAAAATATCTAATCGGGATGGGGGCAAAAATATAAAATGGGGGATATAACACCGAAATATAAAACTATAAACTATAAAAATATAAAACCGAAGATGGGGGTGGGCGAAAATAAAAATCGGGGGAGGGAGTAAATATATAAAAACTGGGGGGGGCAAAAATATTAAATCGAGGGGCAAAAATATGAAATGGGGGACATAAAATAAAAATATAAAATCGAATAGAGGGTGGCCAAAAATATAAAATCGGGGGGGCTAAAATAATAATCGGGAGGGAGCAAAAATATGAAACCGGGGGGGGCAAAAAAATATCTAATCGGGATGGGGGCAAAAATATAAAATGGGGGATATAACACCGAAATATAAAACTATAAACTATAAAAATATAAAACCGAAGATGGGGGTGGGCGAAAATAAAAATCGGGGGAGGGAGTAAATATATAAAAACTGGGGGGGGGCAAAAATATTAAATCGGGGGAGAGCAAGAATATAAAATCGGGGGGGGGGCAAAAAATATAAAATCGAGGGGGCTAAAATATAAAATGGGGGGACTTAAAATAAAAATAAAAAATCAAAGAGGGGGTGGGCAAAAATATAAAATCGGGGGTGGGGCAGAAATAAAAATCGGGGGGAGGGAGCAAAGATATAAAAACTGGGGGGGGCAAAACATATAAAATCGGGGGGGAGCAAGAATATAAAATCGGGGGGAGCAAGAATATAAAATCGGGGGGGCAGAAAGTATAAAATCGAGGGGGGGAAATGTAAAATAGGGGGACATAAAATAAAAATATAAAATCAAAGAGGGGGGCAAAAATATAAAATTGGGGGAGCAAAAAAAATAAAATTTGGGGGGCAAAAATATAAAATGGGGGACATAAAATAAAAATATAAAATCAAAGAGGGGGGGAGCAAATTTAAAATCGGGGGTGGGGCAAAAACTAAAATCGGGGGGTACGGGAAGTATGGGTACAAATTGTTTTTTGTGCAAATTAGAATAGACCACAACCAGATGAAGCCACATTAATAATATTTGTTCATTCATATTACAATAGCTAACTAACGATCCCGTTCTTCGCACATGGGTTTTCTCTACCCGTTCTTTAGTCAATGCAATTTGCAATTTAGTTAGCTTGAAACAGCTGTTCTTGCTTCTGCTCTTTAAGCTGTCAAATTTATGTATCCTCAGCTGTTCGTATTACAGTTTCTGAATGTTTACTCTCTTCTGAAATGTAAACATTGAAACTTAGGACGTTCACGGGGCGTAGCCCGAGGGGATTTTAAGGAAGTGCATAGGCCTATGTGTTGCATGGGTTCAAAATCTACCTATGTGTAAAGTTTTAGCCCAGTCGGTTCAGTAATTTTTGCGTTCACCCGGAACATTAGACAGGCAGACAGACAGACAGAAACCACCTCTTCTTTATAATATTACTAGTTGAATGTACCCGTTCTTCGCACGGGTTAGAAAGGTAAGTTAGCTTGAAACAGCTGTTCTTGCTTCTGCTCTTTAAACTGTCAAATGGAAGTGTCCTCAGCTGTTTGCATTAGAGTTTTTGAATGTTTACTTTCTTCTGAAATGTAAACATTGAAACTTAGGACTTCACGGGGCGTAGCCCGAGGGGATTTTAAGGAAGTGAATAGGCCTGTATGTTGCATGGGTTCAATATCTACCTTTATGTAAAGTTTCAGCCCAGTCGGTTCAGTAGTTTTTGCGTTCACCCGGAACATCAGACAGACAGACAGAAACCATCTCTTCTTTATAATATTATAGATAGATAATAGAACAGAACTGAGAAATAAGACCGGTGTGTAACCATCTTTAATTTGTTCTGCTGCAGGAAGAGCATCTATTTATGAATAAAAATAATAGTAATACGTTCAAAAGGCACTAAAACTGATCTGATCAAAGCCAAGTACAGTTAACTTTTTTTCTAATTGTTAGCGGCCTTTTCTCCTTACCTTTAATGCCACCGACTCACTATAACCTACAACCAATAATGCACAGTATTTGAATGGTATGTTTTAAATAGGATTCCAACAGGCCAACCACTGGATATAGTTTCTTGTTGAGGTCTGATCCAATCATTGAAAAAGTCATATTACTTTAGTCACTTTAGCAACGATATTTATTAAAAGACTAGACAATTTTTACTCGGTAAACTTTCAGTGGTAGTCAGCTTAGCACCTCTCCTAAATATAAATTTTAAGTTGATGTAGCAAGTCACCAAAATATGGGATTACTCACCCATTCGAACATTTATAATAGCTCATTGTAATATTATAAACTAGTTGCTTGAAGGGGCCATAGCCCCTAATCATGCTGCAATACTCTGCCTCATCTGATTTTGTTAACTCTTTACAAGCTGAAGAAATAAAAACGATATATGTAGGAAATTATGTCAGTTCGTAAACAAAGTGTCTACTTAATAGCATAATTTAAGACAAACAAAGCATAATTTTGTAATCGCCATGTTAATTTTGGAGATATTTTGGGATTTTTACCTTATTTCTCGTTTGCTGGTAACTTTATAGAATTAATAATATTTTTTCCGAGTCCCTGGGATCAAGACCTTAAATTTGAACCTTCTCCCATCATCCTGCAATTTGCCAATCTCCCACAATGTTGACTTAATCATTTCACTTACAGAATGATATATAAAGATTTTATAAAGATAAGTGAATAAAATGAGATTAATCGATTGAAAGAATATTCAAATAAAATTAAAACTTAAGCCTTCTTTAAATTTAAATCCTAATTAATTTGAAGGTATGTTTCACTAACTGATCAGGAAATATAATCTTGAAAATAATATCTGAGAAATCATTAAGTGAATGCCTTAAAGCTCCACAATGTCTGGCGTTACTAATTATAATCATTCCATAACCAAATTTGAATTATTATACAATATATATTAAACTTTAAATTTGAGTAGGCTTTTAAATCTTTTATGAGAGGTTATTTTACTTCTTAAGTTAGAATAGTGTCTCGGCTTACTTGAGCTCCGTATACGTTTATGAGCTAAATCTCCTAATAGTTTTCGTAAATGTAATCGTAATCTGTCTTGCCAATTGATATTCTTACTATATTTAATTTTAAAACCAAAATAAACGCAAGACCTAATCAGTAAACTCGCATTTAAAAATATGATACTACATATTTTGTTATAATAGTGAATAGTGAGTGTATTTACAACATAATTATGGATTTACGTAAACCAATTTGTTTGTTAAATTTAATGTTTAGTGCTATAAATTATCTTTTTTATGACGAATATGCACCAAGCACATATAATTAAAGTAGATTCCTATGAATTTACAGCCATTTAACAAACGTGCAATACATTTAGTGCAATGTACAGTAGATTTGACAGTACAGTATTACTTTCTAAAATACTAAAGTTCCTTGACCAAACAACTTAATCTAGATTGAACCAAACATCTGACTTTATATCTTTATGGTTTTTACCAAACAATATTTATAAATCAAAGATCATTATAAAATTGTCTTTATAATTATCCTAGCTAGTCCAATTTTAGTCAGGTGTTTGTTATTAAACTTTAATTGGTTATACGAAAAATCTGTTTTATGTACCTAAAAGATAATATCGTATACATACTGTAATGTTTAATGTTAAATTATATATTCGTTAAACGTAAAAGCAAAAAAAATAAATTTAAATGGGTCAAATGAAATTGTAAACTTTTTAACAAAATTGTTAAAAGGACAGCCTTTTCATAACATTCTTAGAAAATAAAGAAAAGAAACATTCTTTCAGATTGCATTTGAAATGTTATTTAAGAAATTTTGGGATGTCATGACTCAACGAAATATTTAAACATAGAAAATTACTAAGTAACTTGTTCATGGGGAATTTTTAGTAAGACTTTTTTTAAGCGCTATTAAATCTGCTAGATAAAGATTTTTTATTCGATCTCTTTATAAAAGATTATTGCGGATATTTTCCATCACTGATTAATAAAAGCAAGTTTCACGACGTTTCGGGATCTGGAATCACGTACCGCACCTTATGGTGTGTTCTGCTTTGTGCCTGGCTTTTGTGTTTAGTTTGATTTTGCCATTTTTACTGCTTTTAGAGTTCTCTGTTTCAGCTTTTTGTGTTTTTCCATCCTTGTCTGGATTGTTTCTTTAATATTTTGTGTAATGTTGTTATGTTCTAGGTATTTTTCTCACCCGAAGACGGGATCAGATTGTAGATCCCGAAACGTCGTGAAACTTGTTTTTACTAAGCAGTGATGGAAAATGTCTGCAATAATGTCTTAAATAACATAAACTCACCATCACCAACAATGAATTTTAAACAAAGAATCTCTGTATAGTTTAAAACTCAGGTAATTTGATATATTAACGATCGAAGTTTAAAAACAGTCATATTTAAATTTATATTGTTTTCATTACCATTATTACGAGAAGAGTATTTCATACCAGAAACTGAGGCCTGAAGGCACTTCATCGTCAACGCTGCTCTTGAAATATGAGAGCCATTAAATCTTCACGGTCCAGTAGTTAGCTGTTGTGGGGTCTGACCTTGCTCAATAATTCCACTGTGTCAGGAATTGGGTAAAATTAATAAGTCATCACTGATTACGATTAACTTTAACCAAATTGTGTTGACCGATTTAGTTTTGCCAAAATAAGTATAGTATATTTATTAAGTACAAATATTTTTACTGGTTTCATTTGTTAATCATTGTTACAGCTTAATCTTAGGTAGAATGGGCAAACAATGGTAGCCAAAATATTTAATTTTATTACATTTCCAACTTAAAAAAAAATTAGTTGATTACATCGATGTATGACGTACCTGTAAAGCGATAACATGACACATTGCTAACAATTGTAGCAATGGTAACACCACCACTCCACAATATCATAGTAAACCTCAACCATAAAGTAAATTAGCGACTCCAACTATATCACAGTAGCGTATTGAAAATGGTAGACCAGCGCTTTTAATAAATCAGGATACATCAACACATCTAAAGAAGAAAATGAACTGTTCTTGCTAACATGTTCAAAAGGATAATCAGCTGTGAAGCAGTTCGAGCTTACATGTTTCGTTTTTGAGTATCTACGCCAGTGGCATTTTTTAACGTTTTGATAGGGAACGGTCTAAACGGTCTTGTTACTATCTAAGGTCAACAAAGGGATTATCAGCTGCAAAACACGTCATGCTTACATGTTCATAAAGATAATCAGCTGCCGTGTGATTTATATCAACAGGCCCAAAGCAGAGACTAGATGCCACGACGCGACGATCACACCCATACACTTAAAGGAGGTATTAATGGCGTCTAGTATGTTATAATAACACGTTCTAAGGGATAAGTGTACTCCAAAATGTTTAAAATACTATTTCCGAGAACAAACTAGGAAAATCAGTATCATTGATAATGGTTATTTGATTTGTTCAATTAGTCTTTAATAAAGTTTTTTATATATTTTACTTTTCTGTCTCTTTCACTGTCCCCAACGTTCTTAGAGTATTGTTTTTAGCCTCTGGTTTGTTCATGCTAATTTCAAACACAAAAGAAAGGATCGGTTTCTTGATTAAAAGTCTTCAAAGATTTGAAAAGAATATCCCCTCCCCGAAGTCTAGACTTTGATGAACATTCCAGATCACTGTTTTGCCACACCCAAAATTAAAAATTTGAATTGCAATGATTACGGAGAAGATTATGAGGAAGAGTAATATACACCTCGAGCTCTTTAATTAACACTTCATGCATCAAAATGGGATCAGTAGTACTTTATATCTTGCTCTCCTAAACAAAAACAACAAAACTGCTTGTGTATGAATTAAGTAGGATAGTTAATTGAATCAAACAGTTTTAACAAACATACACCGGTCACTTACTTACCCATTGTGATTGTTGGAGGCTGAAACATGTTTAATATGAGAGATTATCGAGTGTGTGTACATTTGTATGTATTGACTGGTTATGTTGAAGTGGTAAATAGCTTCATCGACAAGCAGTGTTGTGCTGCGCCCTAGAATTTGCTTATGCAACAGTGCTGTAGAGGCCGATATCGAATTCAAATATCTGCCTGTTCCGCTCCTTCCTATATAACGTGTATGATATTGGTTTAGGGATATCCTTTTGAGCATTTCAATTATACGAGTCTGTAAGATATCCAATATGCTGTAGGTTATTTAGCAGGCGCTTAACGTAGTGGCGCATGTTACTTGAAAATAGAAACGAAATGTTTCAATAAAAATTATGTTGATTGAGACAATTTGCTAAGAAGAACATAGAGCACTGTATTATATAATCAGTTTGAATATTATTATATTCCATTGTTTAGTAGTTTTAAAGATTTGAAACTTAAATTGCAAGTTCATAGTCGTAGTCATAAATCTGTATTCTTTTTTTTGCACATGTAGTACAATAAATAGTGTCAGCGTGGATTGACATATACATACAAAATCATCTTATCATTAGCATTATTATCTTATTATTATCATGTTATATAAATTAACGTTATTAAGATTAAGAAAGGGGTGGAAAGCTCTTTAATAGAATAAAAAGCTGTGTTTATCAGCATTTGTGTTTTAATTTCAAGCATTTATCAGCTTTTATACTCTTTGGAATGTATTTAAAAAATACGTTTCCCATATATGTTTTTTTCGGCAAATATTTTAGCCTGTGGGGCTGGATAACTTCCTCTGGTATTATAGGGATGAGTTGGTAATTTAATATTAAAATTTAGTTTTTCATTTTTTTGCTGCGACAATAGATTCAAATATATATTGGCTAAAAACCGTAAAGATTTGAACTTTTAAATCGATCCCTTTCTGAATCATCAAATTTTAGCTTTAGAATAATTCTAATAGAGTTTTTTTCTCGTTTAAAATACTTTCCATATTTTTTAATTCGTAAAGTGCAATACAAAATGAAATGTGAGAATGCACATGGGCATCACATAAATTGTTCAGTGTTCTTACGTCACAATAGTAACTCATTCTCGCTAATGCATGACTCCAGAGTTTATTTTAGTTAAATGTTTATGTATATGATCATCCCAATTTAGATGTTCATCTATTTTCAACTCCAGAAAATGTACACTATGCCTCTTCTCAATGTAATTTGATTCATAAGATCCTTCTGGATCATTCAGCATTCTGTTTTGTGGAGTTTTAAGATTTACAAAAATGTTTTGCTCAAGAATAAATTGTTTTTGAAGAAAGATTCCAATAATTTATAATTCCTTACATGTATAAATTTCTGTTTCCTCTGGCAATCTTAATGTTAACACTAGATTTGCATTATGGGCATATAGACAGAGGTCACTATTCAGGTTATGTATCAGATTTTTATCCATCCCCTTAGATAATCCTTATTTACAAAGGCTCTAAAATAGACCCCTGGGACACTCCAATTTTAAATTGTTAAACTGAGAAGAAGTTTGAATTATTTCGTTATTTTTTATAAATGAGTAATTTTGACATGTTGAGATTTATCGGAGGGATTGAACGAAACCAGTTAAAGTCTTTTTGTCACTCTACTTATATTGTCTAAGTCTATTGTTTTAGGGTGTTTAACACTGTCAACAGCTTTTAAATATCTATGAACACTCCTATTGTATTGTTTCCTTAACAACTGATTCAATGAATGAGTGCTTATTATACATCAGCACTCACAACCGATCTTCCCAACCTAAAACCATGCTGGGCCTTGATCTAATAAATTACAGTTTTCAAAAAATTCTGTGGACTGAAATTGTACTGTTTTTTCATATATTTTTGAGATGATTGGTAAAACGGATACTAAATGATAGTTAAGAATATTATTTTTGTCTTCTTTTTTATGAATAGGTATTATTTATGTTGTTTTAATTGAATTGGAAATATACTTTAAAAAAGGAAGAATTTATCTGGTGACATAAAATTGCTTTAACTGTACTTAAATTTGCTTTTAAAGCCTTAATTACTGTAACTGGAATTTCATTAAAAAAATGATAAAATACCTAAAGGTATCGGCATATTTATAAGTGATATTAATAGTTTGTAACAAAAATACCCCCGTCACAGCAAACCTGCGTACTCAGGGATTTTCAAATGTATAATATATGTCTTAATACCACATAAAGCCGCATACCAACTTTCATAAAAATATATTCCCATATAAGCGATATATACAATTATATAATTTAATTTATAATTTATAATTTAATTATTATCTATAAGAGTAACATTGGTGATGAGTACGTAGGTTTGCTGGAACAAGGAACACAAACAATAGTTTTTTATGCAAATATAAAAATAATTTAACTAGGCGAAGCCACATACCAAGTCTCATCAATATACATTCATAAATAATCAAGAAATCAAATTTTATTTATTCTCCATAAGGATAACATTGGACAACGTACTGTGTTTAGCAAATCACAATTTAAACACCAAATTGATTGATTTGTGGAGCTGAACTGATTGGTAAAAACAAATGTAAAGTTTACATTGAAATGAACTGAGGAAAACCAAAAACCATTTTCCCATAAGATTAACGTGGGAGATTTTGTGACTAGTTTTTTGCAATTTCTCCGCAACCAGTTAATAACCAAGCAACCTAAGTTAATAATTCAAAAAACTATATTTTTTCAAGCTCTACAACATGGTCAAAACCAAAATTAAGTTTTTTTTTAATTTTAGGGTTAAAAATGCAAAAAACTGATTTTAGGAAAATTTAAAACCCCCATAAACCCCCTTTCCCATGGTCCGATTTTTCTGGTTTCCGAACTTAAAGTCATGAATGTCACTTTACACATTTGAGCCAAATTTCATCGAAATCGGATGTTTTTACTCAAGTTATCGCATTCACGGACACACACACACACACACACACACACACACACACACACACACACACACACACACACACACACACATATATATATATATATATATATATATATATATCAGTACTGTGATATATATACATAAATTTGAACGAATAGTGTTTTTGACATCTGGGGACCTCAAAACAAAAAGTTATCATGGTCTCGGGCTCAAATCTTACCATACGGTGTAGCAATTCGCTAAAATGTACAAAACCAATCAAAACAGAGTTCATAAACTTTGACTTGAATTAGTTTAGTAAAGACAACACAGAATAATATTACATAGGTTGCGGAAAAATATATATATTTATAAAATGGCTCATGTTAATCTTATAGGAAAAAGGTTTTTAGCTTTCCCTCAGTTAATTTTGCTGAAAACTAATTATTTGTCAATAATTTCAGCTCTAAAAAGCTATTATTTTGGTGTTTAAATTGTGATTCTACAACTAAGCGTTGCAGAGATATTCTAAGTGCTAAACACAGTACTGTACGTTGCCCAATGTGATTTGGAGAATAAACAAAATTTGATATCTCGATTACTTATGAATGTATATTGATGAAACTTGGTAAATGGCTTCACCTGGCATATTAATATTTGCACAAACAAATTAAAAAACTTACTGTAGCAGCAAACCTGCATACTCAGCCCTAATGTTATTCTTATAGAGAACAAGTAATGTTATGGAGCTTCACCTGGAGGTTCACCTGTGGAGCTTCAATTATGTTGATATTGCACAAAAATATATTTCTTATCTTTCTTGTTGCAGCAAACCTGCGTGCTCAACCTTTAATGTTATTATTATGGAGAATAAATAAAATTATATATATATCACTTATTTAGTAATGCCTTGTTATGAAACTTGGTAAGTGACTTTACGTGGTAGTGAGAAACACATACATGCATTGGAAATTCGCTGAGTACGCATTTTTGCTACGACGGGGGTATTTTTAATCACCGTGTATTAACAACCTGAACTTTAGGCTTAGCATTATTAAAACCAGTAAATTCGAATATTTAAAAAAATCACAACGATAATCATCAAGTTGTATATTCTCTAATTAACTAATGCGGATAACTTTAATTAATTAATGAAGTAATTCAAGTAATTTCTAAATTAATTAGTAGTATTTGATTTTAGCCACACTCTATGTATTTATATTATTGTTTTATATTAAAATAAAAAATTTAAAAAGTGTTACATTTAAGGGGGAACGGTGTTGTGTTGCAACAAAGATACGGGGTTAAGTAGCGTGAAATTGTGTCTCTGTGGCTCCCAAGGTTTGATATGAGATTAGAAAACACTGTCCACAGAATCCTTTTAAATTCATAAACACTATCACGATTGCTCGTTAGTAGTCTTATTAGTAATAGTCTTTTGAGCACAATTTGTTAAATTGATGTTTTTACCTAGAATAACTGAGTAAATTTTACATCGTAAAATTTTAGCTTAAAAATTTAACTTAAATTCTGAGTTATAACTTTATATTGGAGCTTTAAATGTTGTACAATCATATTGTCTGATATTTATTTATTTAAAGTTTATTAGCATTTCAAATAATTTACCAAGATTTTCCAACGAAATTTGTCCTTCCTAACAAAGTTTATTTTAGGAATAAGTAATACTAATAAGTAATACTACAAGTTTCTCAAAAAATAGGGATTTTACTAGGTTAAAAAATATATCAAGTTTTCCTCGATCACATAAAATGAACTGGTTTCCCTTGGGTACAATTTAATACATATGTAAATACTTTTCATTCGAAAAGTTGACCAGTAAGAATTCAATTACGTAATTTGGAACAAATGCCAATTTGATTTAAATCGGCATCAAATCGGATTAAAAAATACGAGACAATTAGAATTGAATAGTAAAATTCGTTGTTTAAAAACCCCTCATGGGATTAATTTAATCTGTATTGATTCGTATACAAAATAGCGAGGGGAATTTTTGATCCACATTCACAGAAATAGTTGGATAAAATATGAGTGTATAAAAATCACTTTAACATATTATTGCAAAAAGAATAATTAAACAGTTTCTCGTTTATAAGGTTGTTAACACCTCAATCAACTGCAAACTCGATTCTAGAGAAGAAATAGATCTCTTTAGGGAGCGTAACTGGTTACATCTCCGTCAATTGCTCCTAATGATCTGTTAATAAAAAAGGTAATTGATTTTCATATACGTAAAAACAGAAGATTCGATCATGATATTATTTAATTCGCTCTGGGTTTTACAGCACATTTATTATGTTTGACTACAATACAGATGTACAACCCCCATGGGATATGGGAATTCAATACATATTTTAAGGTTCCAAATTATGCAGTTAACAATTTCTATTCATCAAGGTGAGGTATTCTGGCGAGCAACAACACTCAATTAATTCAATCGGTATAATTAAGACATCAAATGTTCTAAATCACAATTATATAGTTTCTAAAAAGAATTGATCGGCTGCAAGCCAGGAAAGTCCACCGATTTCCAAACTTTGTTTCACACGTTACATCATTCGTTTAAAATAATTTATTTCCCTATAATTGTGTCAATACATATCAGAGTGAACCTGTGTTTTCGTAAGGTTTTAAATATTTCTACTAGGTCTAAGTTTTTGAAATTTCCCCAAAGTTGGACGTATGAATATTAATTACGTAATACATATCTCTATTAAGGGGCATTTACGTGTGTTTAAATGCATGTTGAAAATAACTTTAGTTTTTTTACAATAAGGCCATAGGAAATGCGTATGGACCACCTGTCACAAAATATGCTTACAAAGTCATAAGCTAATCTTTTTTACGTGATTGCAATGATAACACAATAATTTGTTATTGGTTTTGGATTTTTTTTTCAAAACTCACCTTCCAGACATATTATTTTCCTGGTTTGGAACTTGCTGTATCTCAATACAAAACTTCATCAAGATCCTGAGAGGTATAAAACTAATATAACAATCGGAATATTAAGGAGGTATTTGATTTTACTTTTTATGTAAAACAAAATTAATTCCAAAACATTTAATATATTATATTAGATACGTTTACTGCATTATGAATAAGTAAAATAGTACAAAACATAACATGTATCAGTTTTGACTTACTCTACCCAGTTCTAGACTGTGTCAGGATTACAAGAGAGAGGGATTGAACACAGACATCTAAATCACCTGACGGGCGATGGCGATAGCGATTCACTGCCTCGACTTTCTTGAAACGTATTTAATTATGTATTTCTTTAAATTGTCTTAATAAGTAATTATAAACGATTTGCTATATCATATAAAAAGCTGTTTTTATATTATTTGAACTAGTGTGCATAGCTAAACGAATTATTTTATCGAAGACAGTCAATATTCATTTGTTAATCACTCAGTTGGATCTAAACTATAGGTTCGGCAGTTTCTTTAAAACAGTTTTTCACATATCAGTTAAAATAGGAATGGTCGGCATGATAAGAATGTGTGCCTTTTTGTCTCATATAATAAAAACAAATTTACTGCATTGGTTTTCTGACACGACCTTTATTTATAAAACATTATTGTAATTCCGTACAGCTTTTGTTATTTTGTTACTTTATTTGTTTCAATAAAAAAATGTTATAGCCTTTGATGAATTAACATTTGCTCCTAAAAAACTACATCCAATAACAAACACTACCTAAAATCACTTACTCGTCTTGAGAGAATGAAAAATCAAATTATCAGGTTCATAGTGGGATTTACCACAACGTCTTTGTTCCGGTCAACAATGGCTGGTAGTCTGCAGACCCTTCATCAGCAGCTCCTCAATACCATGGAATATCAGAGTCTCCATCTCCCCTTCCTGCGAGGAGTTATGATAAAAGCAGCTACACTTTGTTACAAATACGTTGCTGTATACACTTTAATTGCAATTGCATCAAAATCTTTCCTTAGGAAAATATTTCGTTCCGTAAGATTTATATCAACAATATTCAGTTCACTAAACTTATGACATGTTTAACAATCTGCAGTATTTTTAATATGCTTTTTGCACGTAGGTCTGTATTTCAACACGTTATAAAAGTCTTAATCTATGGTGGCCGTTTCTATTTTGGCAATTATTAACATTGCGAGGCTTACACCAAAGATTGTGAATGTTCCAATTTTACCGATATGAACATAATTTCTCACCTATTTTCACCTTGAGCTGAACATTTGTTATCACAGCGTATGGTACAATTAAGAACATTGGTTTTAAACAATAAGTTTACGTATCCTACGTAAGCCTAAGGACCCAATAAGATGTTATTTTATCTGCATGTCATTTTAAACAAATACTATTACTTTTTCGTGTGATCAAAATCTTAAGACAAGTATTAAAATAACCTCATTATGGTCAGAATAACCTTACCTTGCACTTTGCATGCCAGCTCATTGCAAGTTCCTATGCCTTATTGTATGTTATTCATCTGGAGCGCCAGACACAAATAAAAATAACTTAGTACGTAAGAGTTCACAGCTGTACAGGGTGTTACAAAAATCCGTAGCGTGCTATGCAGAACCGGATTCTACATTCAAAAACAACTCAAAAATGTAAAATAACATTTTTTCTATTTTGGCTTGGTTTAACCGTAATCCGCCATTTTGCATTTTTTGAAAATAATTAATAATTAAAAACCCTTGGAGATATTTCTACAAAACTTGGTATAAACTTTAAGAACTACGTTATTAAAGTATTCCAAAAATATCCTTTGTCAAACTTATCAAATTTAAAAATGGCGGTCATTTAAAGATTTCAAAGTCAAATTCCATAAAAAGTAGCGGCTGAAACAACATTTTACAAGACATCAAATTTAAAGCTTTTTTAATCCAAAGACAATGACACTTTGATTGTAAAAATCAATCAATAAATAAAAAGGTTATGGTAATTTTGTATAATAAATTTCAAAATGGCGGCCATTCAAAAATTTCAAAGTCAAATTCCCTAGTGCACGTGACCATCTAATTACATGTGATTTAAATTTTATGCCAAGTATAATTTTGTTTTAGTTGCTAGTTTTCATGGAATTTGAATTTGAAATTTTTTAAATGGCCGCCATTTTGAAATTTACTATTAAATATTACCAAAACTTTTATTAGTGAATTTCCTTTGGAAAGCGAACTATTAGCATGAACCGCAAGGTGAAACTTAAGCCCGGGACCATCCTAGCGTGACCCCCTAAAAACGTTTTGGGGGGTCATTCAAAATTATATATATATATATATATATATATATATATGGGTTTGCATTCTAGCGATCGCATTTTTTGTCCGATTTACTTCAAATTTGGTAGGGACGTTCCTTTCTGTAATCAGTTGGACAAGTTCGTTAGACAAAACAATCGGAAAACTCTAAACCCCTTTTTGGGGATTAATCTTTCAAATTTCGAGTATTTGGGCCCAAAAAGGGTCAGAAAAGCCCCGTATGTAAAATTAGTAAATAAAGATGGGAATTAATGAGGCGAAAGTTTTAAGCCCTCTCTCGTCATTCTAACATACATATTTACCGAGTTATTAAAGAAAATTTGTTTCGACTAAACACAGTACGTTGTCTTATGGGAGTTTTACACTAGAAAAGCCTGTTATTCCTTTGTTAGAGTACTTTTAACATCCCCAGCAACCCCACGCCTACTTGCAAGCCTGTCTGGACCTTCTCCTAACATTATAATGCGCAAAATTGTATTCCCAGCATTGCAGGTAAATCGAACCAGGAGCATCAGGATAGCCAAAAAATCACTGACTTCAGATTTTAATTAAAATTGGAATCAATGTATGATTTACTAATTCTGAGTTTTAAAAGTTTTCATGTGGAAATTCACTTCCCTCACGTCAGCGTGCTGCGTGCCTCGTTTATTCCTGGTTTATACAATCAAAGTGTTGTTGGATTTGGGTAAAAAAGAGGATTAAATTTGATGTCTTGTAAAATTTTGTTTTCGCTGCTAGTTTTCATAGAATTTGACTTTTAAATCTTTAAATGGCCACCATTTTGAAATTTGATAAGTTTGACAAAACATATTGTTGGAATATTTTAATAACATAAAACTTAAAGTTTATACCAAGTTTCGTACAAATATCTCTAAGGGTTTTTGAATTATTAATTATTTAAAAAAATACAAAATGGCGGATTATGGCTAAACTAAGCCAAAATCAAAAAATATTATTTCACATTTTAGAATTTTGTTGTATGTAGAATCCGGGTCTGCTTAGCACGCTAGGCATTTTTGTGACACCCCTATATAATAACGGCTGACATCTAACCACAACAGCCCTAAACAATGGGATTACTCAGTCCTGCCTGTTATACCCTAGCCCTTTGTAAATGGTACTTGACTGACCCTCTGAATATTCATAGTTATTGTAAAACACGTCTTATCGAAATTTCCCTTATATTCATATATGCATTAAATGCATTTTTTTATCTATAGGGACTTTTTTATTTATACGGAAAAATTATCTAATATAATCAGTAATAACTTCTAAAACTGTAAATTTTTAGCTAATATAATCGATTATAAAACTTGGTATTGTGTTCTTAAAAATAAATACCTTAATTGACTAACTAAGTGTCTCAGTCTGGTCAAAAGTAAAAGTACTTGATAGTTTATTTTAGTACTAGGTCATCGTTTCACCTAAAAATAACATTCTCGACTTCCGTTCGCTTAAACCAAACCATAAAAACGTGGTATAAATTTTTGCTTTTAAAAATGAGTACATTTGTTGTGAAAATTAAATTCACAAGGTTTTCTTGCCTTTCCCAATGGTCTTCATCTGGACCATTAAGTAATTCCTAGAGCAATTTTATACTATCATTATAGATGACTTTTGATTTGTACCGTTGGTTTGTAAAATAAACATCTTATCATCATCCGTTACTGTTACTGTTTAGCGCTTGAAATTCTCAACACACACATGTGTTATGAAAATTTCAAAAAACAATCATCACGTTATTTGTTTTACCCAACAATCGCAAGGAGGGACGCAATAAACCGGGAAGGGACAGATAATACAGTAGAGAAAATCGTCAAAGTGTTTTACCCAACAATCGCAAGGAGGGACGCAATAAACCGGGAAGGGACAGATAATACAGTAGAGAAAATCGTCAAAGTGTTTTACCCAACAATCGCAAGGAGGGACGCAATAGACCGGGAAGGGACAGATAATACAGTAGAGAAAATCGTCAAAGTGTTTTACCCAACAATCGCAAGGAGGGACGCAATAGACCGGGAAGGGACAGATAATACAGTAGAGAAAATCGTCAAAGTGTTTTACCCAACAATCGCAAGGAGGGACGCAATAGACCGGGAAGGGACAGATAATACAGTAGAGAAAATCGTCAAAGTGTTTTACCCAACAATCGCAAGGAGGGACGCAATAGACCGGGAAGGGACAGATAATACAGTAGAGAAAATCGTCAAAGTGTTTTACCCAACAATCGCAAGGAGGGACGCAATAAACCGGGAAGGGACAGATAATACAGTAGAGAAAATCGTCAAAGTGTTTTACCCAACAATCGCAAGGAGGGACGCAATAGACCGGGAAGGGACAGATAATACAGTAGAGAAAATCGTCAAAGTGTTTTACCCAACAATCGCAAGGAGGGACGCAATAGACCGGGAAGGGACAGATAATACAGTAGAGAAAATCGTCAAAGTGTTTTACCCAACAATCGCAAGGAGGGACGCAATAGACCGGGAAGGGACAGATAATACAGTAGAGAAAATCGTCAAAGTGTTTTACCCAACAATCGCAAGGAGGGACGCAATAAACCGGGAAGGGACAGATAATACAGTAGAGAAAATCGTCAAAGTGTTTTACCCAACAATCGCAAGGAGGGACGCAATAGACCGGGAAGGGACAGATAATACAGTAGAGAAAATCGTCAAAGTGTTTTACCCAACAATCGCAAGGAGGGACGCAATAGACCGGGAAGGGACAGATAATACAGTAGAGAAAATCGTCAAAGTGTTTTACCCAACAATCGCAAGGAGGGACGCAATAGACCGGGAAGGGACAGATAATACAGTAGAGAAAATCGTCAAAGTGTTTTACCCAACAATCGCAAGGAGGGACGCAATAAACCGGGAAGGGACAGATAATACAGTAGAGAAAATCGTCAAAGTGTTTTACCCAACAATCGCAAGGAGGGACGCAATAGACCGGGAAGGGACAGATAATACAGTAGAGAAAATCGTCAAAGTGTTTTACCCAACAATCGCAAGGAGGGACGCAATAGACCGGGAAGGGACAGATAATACAGTAGAGAAAATAGTCAAAGTGTTTTACCCAACAATCGCAAGGAGGGACGCAATAAACCGGGAAGGGACAGATAATACAGTAGAGAAAATCGTCAAAGTGTTTTACCCAACAATCGCAAGGAGGGACGCAATAAACCGGGAAGGGACAGATAATACAGGAGAGAAAATCGTCAAAGTGTTTTACCCAACAATCGCAAGGAGGGACGCAATAAACCGGGAAGGGACAGATAATACAGGAGAGAAAATCGTCAAAGTGTTTTACCCAACAATCGCAAGGAGGGACGCAATAAACCGGGAAGGGACAGATAATACAGTAGAGAAAATCGTCAAAGTGTTTTACCCAACAATCGCAAGGAGGGACGCAATAGACCGGGAAGGGACAGATAATACAGTAGAGAAAATCGTCAAAGTGTTTTACCCAACAATCGCAAGGAGGGACGCAATAAACCGGGAAGGGACAGATAATACAGGAGAGAAAATCGTCAAAGTGTTTTACCCAACAATCGCAAGGAGGGACGCAATAGACCGGGAAGGGACAGATAATACAGTAGAGAAAATCGTCAAAGTGTTTTACCCAACAATCGCAAGGAGGGACGCAATAGACCGGGAAGGGACAGATAATACAGTAGAGAAAATCGTCAAAGTGTTTTTTTCTGATTCTGCTACTCTCCTACCATTTTATTATTTCTTCGGACCTAAAAAAATAAAATGTTTGTTATAAATAGTTATTGAGTAATAATTATAAATAATTTCAAATGACGAAATAATCTGAGCAAACAGGCCAACAAAAGCTAAGCATTTAGGACGGATCATCAAACAACCAATATCAAAAGCCCTTAAAACTGTCATAGCTTCAATATCAACGTCAGTTTGTTTTTATCTTAAACAACCATAAGAAAACATCGGTTAAAAGTATATGAGATTAGAAAGGACATTTTCTTTTTACTATTTTTGAACGAGCATTTTACCATATCCCATATCCATTCCATATCCAGCTTATGTAGCTGCTAACAATCTTGGTATGTTTATGAGCACATGAATGTTACACGATGAAAATATTGTTTCTTTTTAGATTTTCTGAAAGTCTCCTTATATTCGAGTGCTCTCAATGATGAATCCCAGCATAGAACTTGGTCGTAGGATTCCAACTATAATGTAATATATTCGAGCAAATATTAGTGAATCATCAGATCTTCTAAAACCAATTGTATTTGCCAAGAATGATCGTGTAAATCCTAATTAAAAAACTTTAGACCCACACGTAACGGACATTAAGAGATTGAAACCTTCAAAGGTACAACTCGGCTCAGTGTAACTTTCAACGGTTTCTAGATTTTGAAATAATAAGGCTAAAAAATTACCCTTTTAATAAATTCTTAAATCTGGTCTTACTAATCTTAACAGTTTTATTTAATAACGCTGTATAGAACAATAACTTGAAATGTGGAAAGTGGATTCATACAAGACGTGAAATAATATTAACTCAAATGCGATTAAAATAATGCCATATTTGTAGGAGATGCTGTAGATGTAAACCATGCAGGTTGTTATCGTAATGAATCTGTACCCTGCACGATCAGCTCGGTCCATTGATCGGTACGGAACAAACACGCTGTAATCATGTTCTCATTTCACGGCGTCAGCTACTGCGGAACAAAATTTGCTGATTCAAGAAATAGGTGTTATAAACTACCTTTGATAGGTACTTTCAAGCCTATGTTGTCACTAACAAGGTTCAAAAGGTAAACAAATTAAATGAGACAGAATATTAATAAACTTTTGCTGTCAGGGATTCTTAACTTTTTAACTCAACTGTAAAATGGATTTTAATTAAGACTTTCTAACTCTAAGATGTCAACTGGAAAAATCATGTTTTGTTTTCACATTTCATTTTTGAAACTTTATGATAAACGGGATGCATAAAACAACGACACATACTTTATCCTATTTAAACCTACAACCAATCAGTAGGCCTTTTTCGTTTCAGAAAGCTTTTAAGGGAATATTTAACTCAAATTTGGAATTGTAGACAAAGACTATACTTTCTTCAAAAACAATGTTATGAGGATAAAGTAAAATTTAAATTACGAGCTAACTTGCGTATGGATGTAAAACTGAAAATTTAAATTAATTAATATTTTTTTCAAAATCAGATCCATAACAACTTGTTTTGGTCTTACAATTGTTGCCTTTGGTGGTTTTGTGGTTAACCACCTCGTCTCATGGCATCAGCAACTCGTACCCCTGTCAACCACCTCGTCTCATGGCATCAGCAACTCGGATCCCTGTCAACCAACTCGTCTCATGGCATCTGCAGCTCGGACCCCTGTCAACCACCTGGTCTCATGGCATCAGCAACTCGGACCCCTGTCAACCACCTGGTCTCATGGCATCAGCAACTCGGACCCCTGTCAACCACCTCGTCTCATGGCATCAGCAACTCGGACCCCTGTCAACCACCTGGTCTCATGGCATCAGCAACTCGGACCCCTGTCAACCACTTCGTCTCATGGCATCAGCAACTCGGACCCCTGTTAACCACCTCGTCTCATGGCATCAGCAACTCGGACCCCTGTCAACCACCTCGTCTCATGGCATCAGCAAATCGGATCCCTGTCAACCACCTCGTCTCATGGCATCAGCAACTCGGACCCCTGTCAACCACCTCGTCTCATGGCATCAGCAACTCGGACCCCTGTCAACCACCTCGTCTCATGGCATCAGCAAATCGGATCCCTGTCAACCACCTCGTCTCATGGCATCAGCAACTCGGACCCCTGTCAACCACCTCGTCTCATGGCATCAGCAACTCGGACCCCTGTCAACCACCTCGTCTCATGGCATCTGCAACTCGGACCCCTGTCAACCACCTCGTCTCATGGCATCAGCAACTCGGACCCCTGTCAACCACCTCGTCTCATGGCATCAGCAACTCGGACCCCTGTCAACCACCTCGTCTCATGGCATCTGCAACTCGGACCCCTGTCAACCACCTCGTCTCATGGCATCAGCAAATCGGATCCCTGTCAACCACCTCGTCTCATGGCATCAGCAACTCGGACCCCTGTCAACCACCTCGTCTCATGGCATCTGCAACTCGGACCCCTGTCAACCACCTGGTCTCATGGCATCAGCAACTCGGACCCCTGTCAACCACTTCGTCTCATGGCATCAGCAACTCGGACCCCTGTCAACCACCTCGTCTCATGGCATCAGCAACTCGGACCCCTGTCAACCACCTCGTCTCATGGCATCAGCAAATCGGATCCCTGTCAACCACCTCGTCTCATGGCATCAGCAACTCGGACCCCTGTCAACCACCTCGTCTCATGGCATCAGCAACTCGGACCCCTGTCAACCACCTCGTCTCATGGCATCTGCAACTCGGACCCCTGTCAACCACCTCGTCTCATGGCATCTGCAACTCGGACCCCTGTCAACCACCTCGTCTCATGGCATCTGCAACTCGGACCCCTGTCAACCACCTCGTCTCATGGCATCTGCAACTCGGACCCCTGTCAACCACCTCGTCTCATGGCATCAGCAACTCGGACCCCTGTCAACCACCTCGTCTCATGGCATCTGCAGCTCGGACCCCTGTTAACCACCTCGTCTCAGGTTTAAGTAAACTACAAAAGTTTATAAACTGCTATTAAATATAATCCCCAAAATTGATGTGATGATGTGTGCGGCACTTGATGATGTGAAGGATTTGATTTTATTACATTGCTTATCAACCCCTATAGCGAAAAAAAACTATTGCATATTTTGCACACTACCATACACAATAACTTCCTTTTGAGACATTTCGTGTGTTTTTTTCTCTCATATGTTCAATTTTAAAATACTAAGGAAACATTAGTTGAAAAACCATTACCATTAAATAGTCATACATTAAAACTTAGAGACCTATATATTATCATATATTTATAAGAAAGATTTAGAAATGTGCTATAATATATGCTATATTAAGAATATTACAGTAATACATGTGTTACATTTTATTAACTATTAATGTTTAAACTTTATTGAAGAATAGTAAATAAAATGAGTTATGACAAAACAAGATAATTTGAGACAACCCGTTTTATCAAGAAACTCAGATACTGGATGGCTGGAAATAATGAAAAATATATTGTCAATGACAAACGACCTGAATGGAATGTCTAATATCAGGTGCACAACCCAGCGTTGACATGTTGGACCTCGCTTCGTTTCAATCATTGACTATATAGTCAATGGTTGCAATACTGCTAAATTATTTTTTAAACAGATTTTATTCAGAAAATTAGTTCAATGTTTTATACACTCTTTGTTGAATTTAACGGTTATATTATACTAATACGCTATTTCAACTTTAACAAGAATTAGAAAGCTCTATAATTTTCTTGCTCGCATACCTCTTAATTATATTCGTCACAATATCATGTAATAGACACTTATTTGTCTTAACGTAAGTCTAAAATCACGAGATCTTAAACCTCCCCTAAATCTAAAATCGTATGTAGGATTACAATCATTGTATCTTAGGTCCGTGTAATTTTTTATGTAATTCCAAAAACATATGCTAAAACCATCGCCAAATAAATTAATACAGAAATTACTTTAATAGATATAATGAGAACAATAAATTACTGATTTTAAATTCCAAGACGAAACCGGAGGCAAATACCTGCAAAGTATACTGCTTTACAACGTCGTACTAATATATGTGATGTTGTAGATCCAATGTTCAGCTAATGTTTATATAAAGACAACAATATGTACCAAGAAATGACCAAAAGTGGGAAATGTTAATTTAGCGAAGTGTGATATAAGACAAATATGTTGTAAACAAATTAATTACTTTGTTTGTTTACAAAATATATGAGAAAAACTGATGTTTCCGAATTAAATTAATAACAATTTAGTGATAAAACAAAGTGGAATATTTTCATTACATTGTTACAATACATTATTTTCAATGATTTATTTACAAAAATCTGTAATTATTCATAATGATAAGTTTTATACCCCTAAAATTATTCCTAAAAGTTATTGTACATCCTAAATACATTTATAAAAAATAGGTGGTGTCTGACTGTCTGTCGACCTGCATGTTCCGTTTTATAACGTAAAAACAACAGAACAAATCAAACTGAAAATTTGCATGTAGGTAGATAATGTATCTGGGCCACATATAGACCTATTCCCATCTTGGCAATCCCTTAGGGCTCCACCCCAGTGGTCCTTAAAGGACCAAATAATTACTTAAACAGATGTAGTTGCAACTGGAATTTTAATCAGCTGTGCGAAGCACGGGTGTCAGCTAGTTCATTATATTATTCTCTTAACTCGATTTCATGTAAATAATTTATATTAATGAATTTAAAACAATTAACACACTTAGTGCATTTTCTAAAGATATATTGTACACTGAGTATTACCCTTTAGTAATTTTTACTACAGTTAAAAATCGCATGATACTTCGCATATTTACAATTCATTGTTATAACAAGGGCAATCTTAATACAAATTTAATACAAATATGAAAAAAAGTTTTTATTAATTTAGATGAACTTAAGTTTTTTTTTATATTTCTTACAGTGACAGAAAGTGAATTGATTTCATAACAAAACAATACACGTTGAGAATAGTTATGTCTCAACGGACGGGTGCTTCCAGTTACTATCACTTCATTGCGCACAGTAACAAATAATGTGGCGACATGCTAGAGACATGCTATGTTTGCAAGGATGCAATGTAGATATGCTGATATGACAGTATTATTTATAAGTGAATAATAGAAACTATTAAATATCTGGCATAATATGGTGGACGACTGGCCGAATATAAAAACGAGTTAACGAGCGCAGCGCGCTGACGTTTGGGAAGTGAATTTCCGAATAAAAACTCAAAAAATAATAAAGGGTTTAAACAATGATTTATGTAATTTTTAGCGAAAGGGAAACTATTATATATTTTGGCTGTTCTGATGCACCTGGTTCTATTTAACTACAGTACTGGGATAGCAATGTTGTTCATTATAAGCTTAGGAGGAGCTACCATCAGGATCAAAAGTCGGTAGGGGGTATTAGTAGTGATAAAATTACATCAATATATGACAAACAGTCTTTCCAATGTAAAGTCCCCATAAGACAACGTACTGTGTTTACTCAATTTACATTTTCTTAATCACTCGGTAAATATTTGTGCTAGAATGATGAGGGAGGGCTTCAACTTTCCGCCTTGTTACGTCCTACTATGCAACGTGTATTAATTTTACATTCAGGCGTTTTTTGGCCTTTTTTGGGCCCAAAACCCTAAAATTGAAAGTTTAAAATCCCTAAAAGGGGGGTTAGAGTTTTCTGATTGTTTTTCCCAACGAACGTATCCAACTGTTTGCAGAAGGGAAGGTTCTTACAAAACTTCAAGTTAATCGGACAAAAATTGCGACCGATAGAGTGCAAACACACACACACACACACACACACACACACACACACACACACACACACACACACACACACACACACACACACACACACACATATAATACTATATATATAATTTTGAACTTCTATGGTGGTACCAGGCTTAAGTTTCACTGTGTGGGTCATGCTAATAGTTCACTTTTCCAAAGGAAATTCAATAATAAACATATTATGTGGGAATTGTATGTCGTGTGGGAGCCATAATTTTTGTTTAAAAACAATTTTAACACACATAGATCAACGAAAGGGTCCTGAAAAGACGTTGTTCAAGATATTTTGAGGGTATTAGAACTTATAAAACAGTAGATTTTAAGAAACACTGAACAAATAATATTTACGTTTTTCTACTATGAAATATAAATGTTATAAATTTAACGGAGTTCTGGAAATCTAGGCTAAGCAAGAATAAAAACTTAAAACAAAAAAAAAACTTATGCACGTACTACCTAGCTAGAGACTGTCATGTACCTTCATACATTTTACTGCTCTGTGAATTCTGGAGTAATTATAATAATCTCGTATATATTGAGCTCCTTGAAAAAAAAACGAAAACTAACCTCTTAACATTTGCTGTTAAACCAAATAAATGTTCTTGAAGGAGTTAGAATTTAATCAGAGTTTTATGACAATAATGCTTTCGAGTTCATGAATGATGATCGATTCAAGAATTAGTTCAATAGTTAGCAAATTTTTTGTATTAATAAAAATAACGTCTTTAATTCTACAAAATATTGATATAGTAACGCATATTAAAACCATTCTTACAATATTCGTTTACTTACCTTTATTGCGTCTAGTTAACCTTATAATAATTAACTAAATACCCCCGTCGCAGCAAACCTCACTCAGTGAATTTCCAGTGCAAAATTTATGTGTCTCATCGCATAAATCCATTTACCAAGTTTGATAAAAACACATTCCTAAATAAGCGATTTATAAATAACATTCGATTTATTTTCCGTAAGAATAACATTAGACCTGAGTACGCAGGTTTGCTGCAGCTTCGAAGTCAGAAATGTAGTTTTTATTTTTCAATTATCAATGTAACTCGGCCAGGTTGTAAACATACCAAGTTAACTTAGGTAGACATAAGACTTGACTTATTCTCCATAATAATATTAAAAGTGCATCATCGTCAAGTTGAGGAGAACCTTGACGGAGCTTGAGATTGATCAATCACACGACTGTGACTTTGACACAATTCTACATCCTTTATGGCTGAGCTGTGTGGGGCCGTACAACAAGCATACTCCCATGAAGCAAACATTTTAATTTTCTTTCTCTCCCTGGATAGTTTATATTTTTATACAAACATAGAATACCCTGAATGTCTGAGAGAATACCTGTTGAATATCCTGAGGTTGTGTTTCAGTTTGAATAATATTATCTACACTGTCATACTAAATGATAGTAACTAGACTCATATACACTTAAACAATGTATTTTAACCCCCCAGAACCACTTTGAATGATAATAACCACGTTATGGGAGTAATATGAAGTTAAGATATCACTTTTACATCCATCCGCTATGCAAGCAGGCCATGCAAATAGCATATAACATAGAATATATTCATATAGCATATGAATATATTCATATAACATAGAATGCAATTGTGCAATCTGTCCGCTCAACGTAGAAAATAGATTCTATGTTTTTTTTACACCAGGTATAAATGGGAAAATAGTACATTCTTTTCAAGCCACATTTGCTTATTCATACATTAGGAATCTATAGTATGGGGATATTAAATTGATGGGGATTGTTTTCTCAGCTATTCACAGATTCGTTGCTATATTTTTCCCCGATGATGATGATGATGATGATGATGATAGATAGATAATGATGATGAATAGGTCTCAAATGTAAGCAGGGCCTACAGTAAAAATTAAAATGCATTGAAATGTTTATTTCAAACGTATTTCCCGTGATTATTTACATATATACCTCTCTATTAAGTTTCATCTACATATTTAAAAAATTCTTCTTTTTGTTCAATCACTTCCTGGAGTTAATACTTAACCGATTATGATGATTCTTTTTTGATTTAAAAGATAATTTCAATTTCTAAGTCACTGTCGAGCCAGAATTTCGATTTAAGCCCCAGGGCTTTGCCCCACGGGACTTTCAAGTTCCCATGTTATTCATATGGAGAAGAGTTTTATTTGATTTATGTCACGTGTTTTTTTCTTAATTCAATAAACAGCTGTTACAAGGATTATATCAGCAAATGTTTGCGGGGGAGCAACTCGTTTTAGTTTGAAAACTGATTAAGACTATGTGAATAATTCAGCATATCCACACATGGATTGGTTTTACAAAGGAAACCATTTTCGGCAGGGCATACAAATTATATTTTACTCAACAAATACCATAACACCAAACATGTCAAAAGTTAGTTCTGGTAAAACTGTTAATGCAGTTCAGAAATGCGATTTAAAATATATAAATTCATAGTATATGTTTACGGTACAAAGGTAATAATTTTAAAACTGATATGGACCCATACCTATAAATTTAGTAGCAGCTCAATATAAAAAATATACAAAATACCAGGTAATTTATCCTGTGACTCAAAAAATATTGTATACCAAATAAAATTTAAGAAATGCCCTAAAGATTATATTGGCTCTACAACAAACACACTAAGACTAAGGATGACGGGTCACCGGTTTGCATACAAGGATCAGGATGAGACCAAACCCCTAGTGACACACGGAAAGAAACACGGAGACAGTTTCGAAAATACATATCAAGTCAAGCCAATTAGACAAATCACCAAAAAGTTCAGTGTGTCGTCACTTGGAAGTCTCGAACAGGCATGCCAACTGGTGACCGAATCAAAGTGCCCAAAAGGCTTAAACATTCGTTAAAGATAAAGAAAAAGTCACACAAAGCTCCAATTATTTAATATATATAGATGTACAAATTTACTGTTTTAAAAACATGATTTCTGATAAGATTTACGACACATGGTACTCAGTTAGTTGTTATCAAATATGTAGGATATCTAATTTTGTATCAAGTTCTGAAGATGGTGTGAACCGAAATATAAACTGTTTTTGTAGATAATTTTGGTTTTATGTGATTTTATATAAATATATATATCTCGTAAAAAAGGTCAGATTTTGATGAAATTTGGTACAAACGTGTAAAGCAGCAATTATGACTTTAAGTTAGAAAACCAGACAGATCGACCCATCCAAAGTGGTATTTTGTGCGGGGTTTTTTACCCAAAAAATGGGTTTTTTGAAGTTTGTACATGTAATATTTTAAAAAGTCACATTTAAGTTTTCACCATTCGATTTAGCTTTAAAAACACACAATTTGGGGTTTTTATCATTTCTCTACGTTAATTGGTTACAGATATACTGAAAGTGCTAAACACAGTACGTTGTCCAGTGTTACTCTTATGGAGAGTAAGAAAAATTTTATATCTCGCTTATTTATGAACGCATAATAATGAAACTTGGCTTCATCTAGTTGTGGTCTGTTGTTATTTGCACAAAAATAGTAATTTTTAAGAAGTATTCCCATTGCAGCAAATCTGCTTACTCAGCCCCCATGTTATTCTTGTGGAGAATAATTAAAATTGTATATATATATATATACATATATATATACATATATATATATACATATATATATCGCTTATTTATGAATATATTTTTATTCAACTTAGTATGCGACTTTATGTGGTGTTAATACATTTATTATGAATTGGAAATTAGCTGAGTACGCAGGTTTGCTGCGACGGGGGGTATTTAAGTGTTCCGGCGTTGTTTCGTCATACAACGCAACTTTAGAGAAATAATTAGATCAATAGAGATCAATGGTGAGCAAGGTTATTTGAGAAAATAATCAATTATTAGGGACTCGGGTTCTCTGACCATATATAAAATAATATTTTTTAGAATAATACAACTTACAATGTCTAAAATAAATAAAGCAGTTTGACGATTAATCAGCTAATCAACTACTAATAATAAGCTACTAATAAAATTACTACTTTAAACATTGCTAACGAGGAATTGGACTTTATTCCTAGACTTTAATTTGTATAATACTCCATAAGGATCAAGTATTTCTCTACGGGGAAGAGATCAAAATGCATTCGGAAGAGTGCTATTTTGTATAACTGCAGATAGACATCCCAAGCATGAAGACTTCAAAAGGTCTACATTTTCTACGTTTGAAAATTCAGATGAAAGATATTGCATTATAGAACGATTCACGATCAAAGGTCTAAGACTGGGAAATCGATACGGGAGCTCCACTTGCTCTGTTACTGGAATTTGTAATGTTGCTAAACAAAATGTAAAAACTATCCTTCTAGTTTTTGAAGGGTCAAGTTTTATGTCATAATTATTTGATGAATTATAGTGTTCAGGTGTTGTTATTGCACTGAAGGTGGAGATCTGCATCAGACTGACCTGCGTTTTGGATGACAAGGGAGCCACCAACCAAGTACGAAAAGCCTGGGCTGAACTGGTAGCCAAATGGGTTCCGGAACTTCGTATCCATTGTCATAAATATGCAATCATAAATAACCGAGGAACCGAGGATTTCACTCGGTGATTCAACTCCAGTGAACGAGATCGATTAAAAGGAAAAGAGGTAGTGACTCTTCCATCCCTCTTGGAACAGGTGTAGGATAGCGTTTGAATATACAGGATTCTCATAAAAAATTGGTGCGGTTTTGACATTAGATACTGTACTAAACAAATCAAAGAAGGTTTAACAACAATATTTATTTTATTTGAATTACCGCAAGGAACGGTATAATATAGTTGACTAGTAAGTGTCAATATGTTCGCCATGAGTAGCTCTGTAGACATCTCAATATGGTGATGTAATTCAATACATACACGGTGCAACATGTCTCTTGTTACTGGATATATTTTCGTATATTCTTTATCTTTAATGAGCATCAATAGGATTTGTGTGTGTAATTAAACAAGTTTTGCACATCCTCACAATAAAAGTCAAGTGGAGTCAAGTCTGGCCTCCTAGGAGGCTATGATAAGGAACCACCCCTGCACCTTGATATTTGACTTGGGAAGGTAAATAACTGAAACCAAAACACTATGCTAACAATAACACCCCCGTCGCAGCAAACCTGCATACTCGGCGAATTTCCAATGAATATATAACATAACACATTAAAACACTTAAGAGGATTCATAAGAAATATATTCTCAAACAAGCGATATTCAAAATATTAATTATTCTCCAGAAGAATAACATATATTGGGGATGAGTAAGCTGGTTTGCTGCAAAAAGGAACACAAAATAATGGGTTGTTATGCAAATATCAATAGAACTCTTCTTAGTGAAGCCACATACCAAGTTTCATCCATATACATTCACAAATAAGCGATATATAACATTTTAATTATTTTCCATAAGAATAACGAGGGGACCAAGTACCTAGGTTTGCTGCTACGGGAACCATAGGCGAAAAATTGTTTTTGTGCAAACAACAATGAACCACAACCGGATGAAGCCATATACCAAATTTTGTCAGTTTATGTTCATAAATAAGCGAGATATACAATTTTTCTTTTTCTCCATAAGAATAACATTAGACAACGTACTGTGTTTAGCACTTTCAATATCTCAGTAACTAATTGACTTAGAGCAATGATCAATATACCAAATTGTTTGTGTTTTTATGCTGAATTCAATGGTAAAAATTAAAATTTGATTTAAGTAAAAATTACATGTGGAAACCACAAAAAAATTTTTGGGGTACAAAACCCCCTCAAAAATCCCCCTTCAGATGGTGCGATTCGTCTGGTTTGCAAACTCGTTCAAATAAATGGTGCTTTACACATTTGTACCAAATTTCATTAGGATCGGACCTTTTTCATGAGAGTTATTGTGCTTACGGACACACCCCCGAAACGACAAAACCACCATCAACAACACAAGAACATAAAAGAACATAAAATTTGTTTGATTATTTTATATTTTGGTTTTTGGTTTTGCTGTTTGAGTGGTTCTTTTTTGTGTTGTATATATATATATATATATATATATATATATATATATATATATATATGTATGTATATATATAAATTTGAACGAATGGTTTTTAGCGTCTGGGGACCTCAAAATGAAAAGTTATCACGGTCTTGGGCTTAAGTCTTACCATGAGACCTACGGTTATAGCTTCTTCCCTACAGGGGAAATTTGTTAAAAGAGCTAATTTTACAGAGTTAGTAAAAACAAAACTATTTCAGCTGTAGAATCCAGTTCCACCAACTTGGATTTTCTGATTTGCCTATTAGTTTTTTATAAGCGGTCAAAACCGCACCATTATTTTATGAAAACCCTGTACTAGTGAAATGGTTTTTAGGATTACGGGAATACGTTCTAAAACTCCTTGTCTAGAGCCTGGAACGCCTGTGTGCTGTGAAAACGGTCCGCCTCTGGGCCAGCCTCCATCTTGGCCGTGGGCAAGACCCGAACGTCGCGTCGTACACTGCGTTTAAACAGTGTACTGCCCTCCACAACTGTTATTAGTTGTTATCCACCGTAATTAATTAATTAAATTGCTTATTTTATTTACTATTCCCCTAATAATATTTCTCGAATATAACACAGTTCATCAGTTATATGTTATTGTCATAGGCAATTTAAATCAAAACAATTATTATTAAAACGTTATTTCAAGGATTACAAAACCTAGGTATATATTTGTAAAAATAGGTACAATTTATGCTCGTAAAACTATTTAGAGGTCTTCCAATTTTAAGTTTAAGATAATTTAATAATTATTTTAGTATATCTCTTAGTTTTTTCCCATTCTTACAATCAAAAAGCAATTACACAATTTTTGACTAAGCGAAGTGTTTTGCCTAATGCTGTACATGTAGTTTACTTTGATTAAAGAAAATGTTCCAATATTGTAATTGTTGTTGGTCATTGTTTGATGTATGAACTACCAAATTTGTTTCAAGACAATGATTTTGTATGCATGTTCATTTTGGTTACTTATATTTACCATTAATAAGCATTAATTTAGTTAATATAATTACGTAGACATATCATGCTATATAAGCTTGGTTCCAACACATAACTTATTTTATATATTTAAAGATAATTTGCTTATGGGAAAAAGATCAAATGTATATAAAATAAAGATTGTATCATTAAATTTGTTGTGAAAATTTAAATTACGATACAGCAATTTATGCAACATCAAACATTACTGAATAAAACTACCTTATCCTTGCCTTATACCTTTTGTCTTGCTACTAGCTTTGATTTTATGAGCCTATTTTATCACTTGACTTAAATACAGACAAGTCATTCTTGTAAGTTTTGTTTACAAAATTAGGTAAATATTTGAATATTTCTTCCGGTAATATGTAATTTAAAAAATAATTTTGGTGTTTAAGTACTGAAGAAATTGATTTAAAATAACTATTTTATTGTAATTTAAGAACTTTGAGATTGGCTGTATCTCCTGATAAAATATAATGGTTGATTCTTCACTCTATTACCGCTTTTAATCACAAATATTCTTAATATGCCTACGTAAAACACGAATAAATTTTGGACTGGTATTATTTTTAAATTTTACCACAGCGAAAATGAAATATCCCTCAATCGTGTCTTTCTATTAACCGTAAAAGTAATTCCGATGAATTCATATCTATGTCCTGTAAAGCGACATATTCCACTGCCTTTGGAAACGATATACAACCCTGGAAACGCAGTTATATTCAGCACAAAACGTCACCATGGTTATAAGGTTAAGTTGCAGCAACAACAGTTCAACAAAACTTAAAAATCAACCGAATAAAAGTGCCAAGCAACCTTTCCGCACTGGAGCCTTGGACTTTCTGCCCACGACCAAGATGGCGGAGCCGGACCGTTTTCGTGCCTCGCCACCTGCCTGAGAGCCGTTCCAGTTGGTCTGGAGTTCATTTCAACTTCACATGTGGGAACAGATATGATTTTTTAAACTAGAGGTATGATGTAAATGGTAAGCATAAAAGTTGCAGTCTACAGTAAGCTTTTGTTCGACTGCTGGCCCACATAATTAACTCAAGGTTTTTTCGGAATGTGTTAACAAATGATATACCGTATGAAAACAATTATGTGAGATTATTTTAAGCATGTTTGAAAAACATTCGGATTGCATCATCCATTAGTTAGTCTCAAGGGGTTGTTTTAGGGCATATACATAACAAAGAACTGAGACAGGGAATAAAAGTCAATTTGCCTCATTGTTTATGTAATATTCCAGACGGAATTGCGACTCTGAATCTATTCCCTTTGACACTCGTGCAGGCCAGAGTCACTCTCATTGTTGGCAAATGATTTATAACAAACTTCACATTTCCTTTTTCCTAGTCTGTGAATTGATGTTTTATACGACTACGAACCTATATATTTTTATAGTAATCATTATTTTCAGAGCTAAATTCTTTTTAGCATTTCTAGCTATATTTTTTTTCTGAGAGGTGACTAAATGACTAACTTTTGAATGGCTATAGTATATTAGTTTTACTTATGTTTAAGTATGTAAATCATCCTAAGGATTAAACAGAAACTTTTTAAGTGCTAACGATAAATCAGCAACAAAGTGTCCAACAGTAAAACCCAAAACACCGTCTATTTAACAAATTAATTATGGAAACTACGCAATTGCAATACAATGTAAATTAACTATGCAATGGAAATTACAAAATCTTTATTTTGGCCAGTTTCGCCAGTTTAGACCCAGATCATTAGGGAAAGCTTCTGCTAAGCCCTCATTACAATTATCCCTGCGAATAACTGTTCCCAGAAATGTAGCCCTGTGACTGTCCTGATTGTTGCTGAAGGGCTCGTGTGTTTCGTTGTTCTGTATGTCGCTCTAATTGTTATTACTTCGATAACACCCATCGAAGAATGAGTGTGACCTACCTACTCCCACAGCCCACTAGCCTAACTGGCTTTCTAATGTATGGAAAACTCATAAGAGTATTAAACATTCTGACAAATAAGATAAGTTATCTCTTGGACAATACCCCCAGTGAATAAAATTTATAAAGTGGGTAATATAACAGAACTGATATTCCTGAATCATATTTGATGACCTTTTATTCGTCCCCTTTTGGAGGCTGTTAGACTAATATAAAATAAACACCAACATAAAAACCCATTCTGTTTTATAAAGTAACCCTCCTCATTTTCCTATTTAGGAATTGGGGAAACTAAAACCGAATGCAATAACTCTGAAATTAACGTTGTCAAACAAAATACTTTCCCTTTAAATTTGTAGGCCTAGTTATAAACATAATAATGAGTTTTGCTAATATAAAGCTAATGCTGATTTCGAACTACTTCTCGATTCTCCCATTGCTGTTCGGTATGACATTCACCATGATATGATCTACAATATCTACTTCCGTTTTGTACAAAGCCTCCAACATATTCAATTAATTTCTTTTAATTCAAAATGTTATCTAATTAAAGATATACGGCATAATTTAACCTGGAAAAATTTGTTTCTAATGTTATTAACATAATAGCATGCTATAATATGAATAAAATTTGAAAACATAAGCTTTTGTTAAGACCTACGATTAAACTGTTCGCTAAAGATCATTAAATACACTAATGAAATTTGATGTTTCATACACCTGATTGCCATGTCAACTACAACTTAGCTATAACAATTAAATGAATTCCTTATATTAAAAGAATGACCCCTTGCTGTAAAGCCAATCACTACTATGGGCCCCCCTGAGTCCCTTTTGACCTTTGACCTTTATCGCAGATTGGAGCCCACTCCCCCCACTCCCCCTCCCCCTCCCCTCCCCCGCCCCCTCACCATCCCCTTCCCCCTCCCCTCCCCCTCCCCTCCCCCCTCCCACACCTCCCCCCTCCCCCCCTTCCCTCCTGGCCTCTCATACTACTTTACCTAACTTACATTAGGACCGTGTTGCCAACCTGGTTTTTTTCTGTGTAGCGCTGCCAACCTATTTTTTTCTTGCAATACTAGGTCACGCTAAATTATACTGATTGTTATATGTATATATTTATTACATCACGCTACTTTCGTTTACTGCGCTCGGCCCCCTCACACTGTTTATATAACTTTTAATACCTTTCTTCTGTTAAAATATATTAGTAAAATATGAAGTAGTACAAGGTGTATCAGAACAGACTGAAATAAAAACTATGCATTTATAAAATAAAAGTTGATATTTGTATGTAGTGATTTCTCTTTACGGTGGAGATCATACCTAGTAGATAATGTTATAGCCTTATCAGGTTCATCGCTCCTGTTTCAACTTGTCTAGAGCTGTCACTACTTGTTCAGTAGATATGACCCCTATAGAGCTCTATAACTTATTTGCTATGCCAAACCTTTTTCACTTGTAATACTGTTTCATTATATGCTTTTTAAAACTAATTTAATCTAAATTGTACCTTGTGTAAGTCCAATATTAAACTATGCAAACAAGGGAAAATAATAAGTAATAAATTACAAACCAAAACGTTTATTTATACATTTTCTACTAGAACTATTAACAAAATGATATTCTTCTTAAACAAATTCTATTCCTTTACCGTTACTGCGGTACACTAGAGACAACCTGACAGCATCTCCTTTGTTGTAACTCTCGATGGAGGCTTCTGTGATGATGATGAGGAATTGCCGTGGTAGATAGACGTTCAATAGTACATCGTCGCCTTCTATTCCTTTCACAATTGCGGAGACAGCCTCGCCGAAGCGTGAATTTGTTTTTGCAAAAGTGGTAATCTCGTACGGAGTACCAGGCTGGAGATCGTTAAGTCTGGTGAATCGAGGAGCGTTACAGTTGTTGAGGCGTCCTTTCAAATTGCTTATGTCCATTGTAGCTGTAGGTTCGAGATGCTGCTGCTACCACTGTCACTGATAGAATGAAGAACTTCTGCGAGTAAGCCTTTTATACCAGTAAATTCGGGGGAAAACCCATTCCCCCAGCATTAAAGGAATGTCTCTTAGGAATTATTGATTATGATACTGAACAAGTTTCAACACGTTATTCAGGGCACAAAAGTAGTGTGGGTTTGCGGGTTTTGCGCCGGAAGTGACGTCACATCCGGTCAGTGACCGGATGCGCTGAGTGAATAAATACGTCATCTGAGGCTGAGCCAGTGACGTAGGCGGTTTCGTGACGTAATGAGGGAAAGTTCAAAGTTCAAGGTCACGGGGAGGGTGATTACAGCTACTATGATCTAAACCGGTGCATGTATTCATATGGTGCTTTTTGCGTAGCAAACAACTGGCTAAAAGTGTTTCAACCTCGATTATTCTTCGACGAAACCGCTCATTGTCCACTAAAAGCGTAGACCTTCTGTCTTCATTGTCAGGGAAGTAGAAAGTAGTGTCAAGGGGACTACTGAAGGTCACCTTCCTCATGTTCCTGTAAAACTGCGACATTTTTCAGACCCTCTAGGTAGATGTTCATCCGTCAAGAGCTGGAAGAATAATGATGTAGCGTTATTGTGTATGATACGCCCCCCCCCTACCACCACCACAACGTTACCTTGTCCTTCAAACCATTGTTTTTACGCTATGGATGCTATACTGTTGGTTAGATTTAAATTTAGATTGCACCTTCTTGTTCTTCTTGTCAAGCCGCGTAATTGAAGTACCCACATGTTATACTTTAAACCAAAAACAAAAAAGTTATTTAGGTTTGTCCTTGAAAATAGTTGTTATTTCGCTGTAGCTGCTATACCCTTGGTCGGATTTAAATTTTGATTGCACTTTCTTGTTGGGCTTGCTGAGCCGCGTCCGTAGAGTACCCACATGTTATACCTTAAACCAAAAATAAAGACGTTATATATTTTTGGGTCATGTTCAAGGTCAAGGTCAAGGTCAAGGACCTTGGGACTTAGAAATTTTTACAAAGTGGGCTGCACACAAACATAAGACTAACAGTCTCCTGCCTATGTACAGGCCAAGTCCCTAACTTGAAATGCTTAAGGTGGTCCTGAAAAGGACCGTTTGTGTGTGATAGGACAGTGGTCAGGGAACGGTGGAACGGCGGTCAGTTTGGAGGTCAGTGGTTTATTCTTTTACCACCCACTTTACAAGCCCCTTCTGCTTAATTAGAAGCATTTCCTTCTCTGTCTTAGGAGGCGGTGGAATACACCGTGGCATATCCACCTCGATGTATCTTTCACTGAAGTGGTGTTGAAGAAGACAGGTGTTCTCGTTTTTACATACAAATATGTAACCCGTCTCCAACTTCAGTTTTCTGAACTTCGTCTTCACGACCTCGAATGGCGTCACTACACTGTCGATCTTCATCCGCTTCAGCACCTCATCGGCAGTTAGAGGCGGAGTCAATGGTCGAGTCGTTGCAGAAGTTGATGGTTGAGGCGTAGTTGAAGGTCGAGGCAATGGTCGAGTCGTGGCAGAAGTAGATGGTTGAGGCGTGGTTGAAGGTCGAGGCTCAGGCTGTTGTTTAAAATATAGTGAGTGGTTCCGGAAATTATTTTTGATACAAGACTTAAAAGAAGTTGGTCTTTTAAACCCGCTTCGTTTCTCTGAAGTCTTCTTCAAACTGTCCTTCACACGTTACAGTTTCTCGATTGTCAGAGGAGAAGTCATAGCGATGTAGGTGGTTACAGTTCGCAAGGCAAAGCTGGAATGAGCTGACAGCCGGAGTAAAGCGGGTCATAAGTGAAACCATGTCCTATCCATATATGGGTAGAAAGCTGGGGACTGGTTTGACCTAGACCGGTTAACATCCGGGACCCCCTCCACCAAGGTCAAGCCAAGGTCACGCCAAGGTCAAGTCAAGGTCAAGCCAAGGTCACGCCAAGGTCAAGTCAAGGTCAACTCAAGGTCAAGCCAAGGTCACGCTAAGGTCAAGTCAAGGTCAAGCCAAGGTCACGCCAAGGTCACGCCAAGGTCAAGTCAAGGTCAAGCCAAGGTCAAGTCAAGGTCAAGCCAAGGTCAAGCCAAGGTCACGACAAGGTCAAGTCAAGGTCAAGCCAAGGTCACGCCAAGGTCAACTCAAGGTCAAGTCAAGGTCAAGCCAAGGTCAACTCAAGGTCAACTCAAGGTCAAGTCAAGGTCAAGTCAAGGTTGACCCCCTTGTGACGACACAGGCGTGGTTGCCCCCCACCACTGTCTGCCGCCTTTATAAGCGGGAGCAGCCCGCAGTCTCTTCGCAGTAGCTTGCCGCCCGTTGTTTGGATATACGTCCCAGTGGGTTGCACTCTGCTGCAGCGTAGGTCTGTTAAGTGTGCGTTGGGCCCGACGCGCAATTAAGTGATCCGCGCCCTTGCATGTTTAGTTAGTTTGTTAAGCATGTTAGATAACGCTTGTAGTTTGCTGCTAGGTAATGTAGTTAGTCTAATATATGTTAGTGTTTGGTATCTGTTTGAAGTGTCTTATTTACTAATGAAATATGTACTCCCGGCCCTACAGGTCCCTCAACAACCTTGGTCAAAACTTGGGTTCGCAGCAGCCTGACGCCGGGTGTTTGGATCTAAGTCCCACCGGGTTTCAGTGATACTGTTGACCTTTGCAAAACCGACCTCGGCTGTTCTTGTAAAAGTAACGTTAACTGATTAATTTTGTTTACATAGTTGCTGGTAAAGTCTTTATTTTCAAAGTAATGTATCTTGCTTCTCATCCTTTTCCTAACCCCCCTAAGGTATGGCGCGAAAACCGACCTTGTGTCAATACGGCGCGTAAACCGGTTGACATTACCCATCTTAACCCGAGAAACCTTTGTAAAATATAAAGTCAGTCTCTTGTTTAAAATCAGTCTCTTGTTTGTTGTCTTTTGTCCCCTTCCCAAATACAGAGCGGGGAATAGAGCAGTATGTTATGCTCTATTCCCCGCTTTGGCTTTACGTTCAGATGACCTTGACCTACTAAAGGGACTTAGAAAATTTTCGTTTGGTAAAATATTGGAAAATATATTTATTCTTTACAACAATATCCCTTCCTTAACACCTATACTCCCACCACTTACCCCACCACTTACATTGGGTATAAAAGAAACTCCCCATCACTGGTAAAATCATTCTGCTGCTTGTTCTTACTCGCCTCAGAACCATGATGCACATCAAGAAAAAAACCAGACCGGTGAAGTTGATCCCCTCTACTGCACCATCTCTACCCCGTCAGGCTTCATCTTCGCTGGCTTCTGCTGCTTCTGAGCCATCTCTACCCCGCCAGGCTTCATCTTCGTAGGCTTCTGCTGCTTCTGATCCATCTCCACCCCGTCAGGCTTCTTCTTCCAGTCTTCCATCTATACTCCGCCAGGCATTATTGTTATCCTGCATTCTTCCGGAAACAAAGTCTGATTCGCCACACACTTCTCCATCTTCTCCATCACCAAGGCCAAGATCGAGATCCTCTTCTTCATCATCGAGCTTGGAATCCTCTTCTTCATCATCAAGCTCGGGATCCTCAAGTTCTTCTTGCACCAGACCTTCTACACCTTCTCCAACCAGACCTTCTACACCTTCTCCAACCAGACCTTCTACACCTTCTCCAACCAGACCTTCTACACCATCTGCAAGTGTTCATCCTTCGTCTCCCACCAGACCATCTACATCCTCTGCAAGTATCCATCCCTGTCCTTCGACAATCTGCATAAATAACGAACCTCCTTCAGAGAAATTTAAACAACTAAAAGCCTTCAGAAGGCAGTCTATACTTCCTGCACAGCAATGCAGCTACAGTTTCAAAAAAGGTGTAAGGAAAGGGGAACGTTGTACCAAGTCTTGCGTTTTAAATGAAGAAGTATGCAGATCTCATTTAAAACAAAATCAAAAGGGTACCGTTTATCTTTCTACATCAAATCCAACAGTAAAACCACGCAAAATTCGAATTAATAGGCTTTATAAAAACAAACGATACTTTTTTGTTAAATCAAAGGCCTTTGCAAAGGTGGTGGTTCAGTGTGAAGGTAAACTGTACTATGTAGAGTTACCTAGAGCCATGGACCTCCACGTCAAAGAACTTACCAAAAAGGACTATTTAATTCGAAATGATTCAGGTTTCACTGTGTGGAAAACATTAAAATAAAAGAGATCAAAAAGTGTTTTCCAAATTAAAATAGTTTTTTCCAAATTAAAAAAAAGTGTGGACAACCTATTTTCAATTTGTAGCATATGCTGCAGAGTGTAAATAGGTTGTCCACACTTTTTTTTACTATATTACAACGACCTTGACCTAGATAACGGACTTATATATTTTACACTAAGTCAAAGATAAACGTAAAAGGAAAAAGGAGAAATATTATACTAAAGACATTATTCAACAGTAAAGAGGGGAGGGGGTAAGCGGGTATTTAAGCAAGCGATTCGGAATATAATTATTAGTTGTATCATCATGAGCGTCAACAGCAACACATGGGGAAAGGAAATTAGCGAAGAGGAGTTGTACGCGATTGCTGAGGCTGCTGAAATGACTGAGGTTTCTAAGATTTATAAGGTTGCGGAGAATGATGCTCAGTCACAACCGCAACAAACTACATCATCGATGCAGTCTACAACGCGGCAACCAAGACCCTATCATGTTATCCTGGAGGAGTATAATGAGGTGATGAGGTACGCCTTTACAAAGTGGTGTGGACAACCGCGTTCTCCTGAACAATGGGAGGAGCACGATGCAGACTTTCGCCTGGTTGCAGACTTAGAACTTGAGCTTCAAAGAGCAAAGGCTGCTCAATAGTGAGAAGATTTATTGTTTACTTTAAAAAATACAGAGCGGGGAATAGATCAGTTTGCGGTCCAAGTGAGAACCACTTACTGCTCTATTCCCCGTTTTGGCAATTTGTTCAGATGACCTTGGGACTTAGAAAATTTTTGTTTGGTAAAAAAAAACAAACATTGAAATATATATATATATATATATATATATATATATATATATATATATATTTCTTACAGAAATATCCCCTCCCTAAAACTTGCACTCCCACCACTTACATTGGGTATAAAAGAGACACCTCATCGATGGTAAAATCAGTCTGCTGCTTGTGTTTGCTCACCTCAGACAACATGGAGCACATCAGAAAACCAACTTCTGCCGCCTCTTCTTGTGCTGTTTCATCTTCTGCTGCCCCATCGATACTTGTCCAGGCTATGATTCTATCCCACATTCTTCCAGAGACTGGTAATACTTCGCCAAACTTAAACTCGAGATCTCTCAAAACCAAGAGAAACAATGCTAGTTCTCGGAAAATGAGAACAAGGATCGCTGACCATTATAAAGTATTAAGAAGCATATTACCATCCTCCAATCCGTATGATTCTAAATTAACCACTATACAAAAGACAATAAAATACATTGCAAACCTTCAATCGCAGCTTCAAGAACCGTCCTCAATTCACAAAGAAGTCTTACACAACCCTTCACCTTTTGAAGCCGTTTTTCTTAAAGAGGATGAGTTAGCGGATCAACATTTTTTCGCTGAAGAACCTTCAGCTTACAAACAAATCTTCCTCATGGATGAAGATCAGGACGAGTAACTATCTTAAAAACAAAAAATAAAGTCGAAATACAAAGCGGGGAATAGATCAGTTTGAGGTCAAAGTGAGAACCTCTTACTGCTCTATTCCCCGTTTTGGCAATATGTTCAGGCGACCTTGACCCACTCACAGACTTAGAAAATCTGCGGATAGGATAGATATGTTAAATAAAACATTCCTTCTCTACTACCTACCCCCACTCTACTACCTACCACCACTCTAATGGTATAGGTAAGCGGGGTATTTAAGCGACCGCTCCAGAACTTAGTAATTAGTCAGCTATGGACAGTCAAGCTGGATCATCCAACTTACATAGAGAGCCTAGAAATGCCCGAGAGCAGAAAAGGGTGCTAAAATTAAATAAAGCATATAAGTTACTACATTCAAAACTACCATTTGTTAATCCAAAAATGTCAAGATTATCAATTATACAACACGTGACAAAATAATTTAAAACCCTACAAATGGAGTTGGAAAAACCATTGACTTCGCCTCAACTGCCTGATCAACCAATCTCCAACTCAATTCTTCAAGAAGTTTTTCTTAATGATGGTGATGATGCGATAGAAAAAATTCTTAATGAAATTCTAACATTCGAAATTGATCAATTTGTTTCAACTGACTAAAGATGGTTTGGAAATACTCAACGGAAGAATACAGAACGGGGAATAGATCAGTTTGCGGTCAAAGTAAGAACCACTTACTGCTCTATTCCCCGTTCTGGCAACAGGTGTAAATGACCTTGGGACTTAGAAAATATTCGTTTGATAAAAAATAATGAAAGATCTTCTTATTTCTTACAACAACAATATCCCTTCCTAACTCCCACCACCACCTCTTAAACTAAGTATAAAGGAGGTTCTCCATCGTTGGTAAAAATTAGTACTCTGCTGAAAATGAGTGCATCCACTCCTTCTATCTCTGCAGCAACTATAATAGTTAGCAGACGGGTCGAAAACATTGATCAGTTGCTTGCTGTAAGGAGATTACTGCTACGGTATCTTTATATAGAGGTTAGTTGTCAATTGTACATGTGGAGACCAACAGGTGAAGTTTATAGTAGTGAAAATGAAGCATTTAAAACAAACTATAGTAGAAAGTTATATAAAATCTTTGGCAATATGGTAAGGTTAGTTGATAAGGGATGGAACATTAACATAACATTTTATATTGTTCCAAACCTGTAACTAAAGGAAAAAAAAAACGATGGGTATATAAGCCCGATGTTGCAGAGACAATTATCACTTTGGTTCTGAATTGCATCAAGAGAGCATCTACCATGGTATACCTCCACTATATTGACTCTACTGCTAAAGCGGATACTTTTATCCAGCGTGTTTACCAACTGTTAACGGAGTACCAACATGTTCAGGTCAAAGGATTGGGTATTCGTGGAACAGAAGAAGTAAAAATAGATGTAAAACCAATCCCTTTGAAGAACAAAAATTGACCAATTATTACGAGAAGGCTACATCCTGTGCCTTTATTACACAACCTCATAAACTACATAAAAGGTCGAAGGGGGTGGGGGGGGAATACAGAACGGGGAATAGATCAGTTTGAGGTTTGAATAAGAATCACTTACTGCTCTATTCCCCGTTCTGGTAATAGGATAAGGTGACCTTGACCCACTTACAGGACTTAATCATTTGTGTTACAATAATACCTCTTCCCTATCACTTTTCCCTACCACTTGCACTTTCAACACCTACCCCCACCACCACCGAAATCAGGTATAAAAGGTGGTTTCGTATTAGTGGTAAAATCAGTCTGCTACTTGGAATCATGTCGCCCAGAGATAACATTTTTCCTTCTAAGAAGACTATACTGGAATTGATTCAAAATATTCCAGTAAATATAAACGAAGATGAAGACGAAGACGATTCAGAGATGGAAGGTGAACTATTTAGTGATCTTGAACTACTGAGTGAGTTTGCTAGCAGTGAACCATATCTTGGAGAGATGGAGCTGTTGGAGCTGTTGACTGACGACGATGACGACGATGATAATGAACCAGAATGTCATCATCAGTTGCTTTGTTTGGAGGAAATGGACCTTGTTGATAGTGAAACCCCTCCAAGCAGTATTAATATCGATGATGTAGTTCTAGATCCAGTCACAGGGAACTTTTGTGTTCGTCGTCGCTTATTTAGTGATATGAGCTCATCATCATCATTATCATCGGAAGAATCTGAATAAGTTTTTGTTGTCTTCAAATAGTTTACTTTAAATACAAAGCGGGGAATAGATCAGTTTGTGGTTATAGTGAGAATCACTTACTGCTCTATTCCCCGTTTTGGTAATATCGTTGTATGACCTTGACCCATATACATGACTGAAAAAGTGGGGTAACTTATACATTTAATGGTGGGGGAACGTCTATTTAAAGATGATGCAACAGTGTATATTTATCATATCGGCATGATGAACCCACCAGGAAACTCCGTTTGCTACAGCTTTCCCCTCCTCGATATCGATGATGTGATAAAACTTACATCAAAAACAAAACGGTTTGAACTCGAAAGGCGACTCATAAAAGTCGACTAATTCCACAAGATCTTCGTTCGGCAATGTTGACTATCGAATATGTTAAAGATGAATCTACAACTGAAGATCCCTATTGTTTTATGAACTTTTTAGTTGATCGAGATGCACTGTGTACAATTCGATTTCACATCCGAGTTTAAAATCTATTAAATGTTCCTGTTGGGGAAAATTGTCCTTCATAAATACAGAGCGGGGAATAGATCAGTTTATGGTTTAAAATGAAATCATTTACTGCTCTATTCCCCGTTTTGGCAAATATGCTCAATGACCTTGACCTAAATACAGAACTTTGTAGCCTCCAGCTACAATAGTAAATGTAAAAGATAGTAAACTTAACTTAATTTTTACACCCACTTCTCTTGCTAGGGTATAAATAGAGGGGTGTTTGCAGTGTTTTTCATTATTGCGTTGACCCTTGCGGAGATAGCACCTACATTATGCATCACTGCGACATTTGTAAGTCTTCATTTAAAGATGAATTTCTTTTAATGATTCATAAAGAACTAAAACATAACAACAACCAAGATGGAAAATATGAAGATGAAGAATTAAAAGAAATAGATCGAATGTTAGCTCAACACCAACATTCTAGACCAAGTGTTATTCAATATGCACCATCAACATCGACTTCTACCTCCTCTTTGTCTACACTTCACCGTCCTCCAACATCATCAGCTGCATCGACTTCTACGCCTGCTCTGTCTATATTTCATCGTCCTTCAACATCATCAGCTGCATCGACTTCTATGCATGCTCTGTCTACACTTCACCGTCCTTCAGCATCAACAGCAGTAAATGTAGAACTACATGCCCGAGCACTTCCGGGTAATGTAGTAACCCACTTCAAAATTGACAATGCAAAATTGAAACTCGAAGAATTTTTAAATAACGCAAAAGGATTGGTTAGCAAAACTCTGAAAAATGAATTAAAAAGATTAAATTTTATTAAATTTGGACTATTACTGGATGCTTTATTTACAAACATTCAAAATGAAACCTCACCGAGAGGTTTCTTAACAAAAAACCGAATTATTATGTTTTCGTCAGATATTGATTCAATCGTATCTGAATGTTTTGAAGAGCTAATGATAAAAATACAAGAACATGAAGGAAGAGGCTCTGGATGGAGTTTGTTAAGCATCACAGGGCTAGACTTAAGAGTACACAAACACGGCTATGGAATTCGAGGAAGTAGCTACATCCCTCTACCAACAAAGATTAGAAATACCTTATCCTGCATCAACGTACAAAATCAAAATACTGAGTGTTTTAAATATGCTATGTTGGCCCAAATATGTAACAATTCATCCGGAAAGACCAAGTCACTATTATGAAGAAGTACAACATAGATATAATTTTCAAGGGATGACTTACCCTGTTGCTATAACAGACGTTTCAAAATTTGAAAAACAAAATCCTTCAGCTTCTGTCAACCTATTCGGATTGGATTCGTCAAACAATGTGTACCCCTTGCGTATAACACCAAATGAGCGCAGAGATCATACCGATTTGTTATTGATTACTAAAGGTGATATTTCACACTTTGTGTATATCAAAAAATTTGAAAGTCTTGTTTCTAATCAATTATCTAAGCATAAAAGAAAGATGACAATTTGCAAAAGATGTTTTTGTCACGTGAACAAAGAACTAAGAAGGGGAGGGTCAGATTGGCTAGTAGAACACCAGCGGTTATGTAATGTAAACTATGAAGTAAGAATTAAATTGCCGCATCCTAGCAGAGCGCAGATAAAATTTGACAAAGTAATACAACAATACCGTGTACCTGTTGCTGTTTACGCTGATTTCGAGTCTTCTTTACATCCGCTTGAACAACAAGAAGAGGACGTTACAAGAAGAAGCAAATACCAACTTCATTCACCAAACAGTTATTGCATACTAATTAAATCCACGTTGACTGAAGACCATCTTCAAAAATATTGACTATCATCTTCTCCAAAGATTTATCGCGGTGAAGAAGCAGCCAAATACTTTGTCGATGATCTGTATGACATAGCTGCAAAGGTAGAAGAACTGTATGGAACAAAGGTACCCATGTCACCTATGGAAGAAGAAGAGCTTCAAAATTATGATTCAACAACAACGTGTTATCTGTGTAATAACACCTTTACACTGGATAACGTTAAAGTTCGTGACCACGATCATCTTACGGGAGCGTACAGAGGTGCAGCCTGTAACGCTTGCAACTTGAACTACAAACTACCATATTTCATCCCCGTAGTTCTGCACAATCTGAGTGGTTATGATTCGCACTTCATAATCCCCGAACTAGGAAGAGATAATGGAGCAATAGACGTTTTGGCTACTACAATGGAAAAATTTATAAGCTTTTCAAAAAAGGTGGGTAAAATTAAATTAAGGTTTGTTGATTCATTTAGATTTATGCCTTCAAGCCTCATGAAATTATCTGAAAATCTAAGAAGAACAGATTTGATAGAAACAAGCAAAATTGTACCCAATAGTAAAATGGATTTGGTTCTTCAAAAAGGAGTCTTCCCCTATGATTATATCGATGGACTGCATAGATTTGATGAAACATCACTTCCTTCACCAGAACACTTCAAAAACAAACTTAATGATTCGGAAATATCACTTGAGGACTATCAACACGCACGTCGAGTATGGAACGAGTTAGATATGAAGACCTTAGGAGATTACTCGGACTTTTATGTCAAACTAGATGTAACTCTTCTTTGTGATGTAATGGAAGAATTCCGAAACACCTGTTTTGCTGCATACGGTTTGGACCCTCTACATTCGTATACTTCACCAGGATTAGCTTGGCAAGCCATGTTAAAAGAAACAAAATGCAAACTCCAACTTTTAACAGACATTGACATGGTTTTAATGGTTGAAGCTGGAGTAAGAGGCGGATTGACCCAAAGTGTTACCAGACATGTCAAAGCCAACAACAAATACCTACCCGATTACGATGAAACCAAACTGTCAACCTATTTAGGATATTTCGATGCAAATAACCTGTACGGATGGGCAATGTCAAACCCCCTTCCTTTTGATAACTTTAAATGGATTAATCCCGACTCTATTGGCGATATTTTACAAATTCCGAAACATGGTGACACTGGATATATTTTGGATTGCGATTTTGAATACCCAGAAAATTTACATGATCTTCATTATGACCTTCCACTTCTTGCTAAAACAGAAATTTCGCCAATTGGAAAACACCCCAAATTAATGATGACATTAAATAATAAACAACGCTACGTGGCTCACTTTTGGGTGGTTCAACAAGCTATCGAATTAGGACTACGTCTAACAAAAATTAATAGAGTTTTGGAATTTTCTCAATCATGCTGGTTGAAACCCTACATTGATTCAAATACCATCAAAAGAGCAGCAGCTACATCAGACTTTCAAAAATATTTCTTTAAATTAATGAATAATGCGATATTTGGAAAAACATTGGAAAACAAAAGAAGACATAAAAATGTTAAACTTGTTACTGACGCAAAAAAACTAGTACAGCAGCCAAATTATGGAACATCTATAATTATTAATGAAAAACTTGTAGTAGTGTCCATGAAGAAGACGAGTGTGAAGATGGATCGTCCTTTGTATATAGGCATGTCAATTTTGGACATCTCAAAAACACACATGTACGATTTTCACTACAACAAAATGGTGGCGTTCTACGGAAGAGAAAATATATCTATTACATATATGGACACTGACGCTTTCATATATCGCATGGTAACATCGGACATGTATAAAGATTTACGTACATTTATTTACAAGAACGACTTTGATTTCTCTGATTATCCAAAAGATCATCCAAACTACGACAATGGCAGACACAAAAAAGTACTAGGCAAATTCAAGGATGAGGCTAATGTTGTTTTACTTGAAGAGATTGTTGCACTGATGTCTAAACTATATTCTTTGAAACTCTATAATGAAAAAGAAGAAGAAGAAGAAAAGAAGAATAGCTATATTAAGAAAGCTAAAGGTGTAAAGAGTTTATATTTAAAGAAGAAAGTGCATTTTGAACACTACAAGCAATGCTTATTTGAGGATAACATCATTACAGCTAAATTCAACACCATCAGAAGTTTTAACCATCAGCTGTACAGCGTGACTGAAGTTAAAAAGGCGCTATCCTGTAATGACGACAAAAGACAAACCCTTCCAGACAAAATCAACACATTTCCATTCGGTCACTACTCCCTCAACCCTATTGACGAGTAACCTTTTCATCGTCCTAGATCCTTTATCCTTTTCCTTTCCGTAAAAAAAGGGGAACACAGCAATGTTAAGCTGTGTTTCCCCTTTTTTTACACAAGTTTTGAATGACCTTGAACTATATGTATATATATATAAGCAGATTTATACCAAAGAATATTTAATACCATATCAGCTGCCTTCGTGAAACCATCATGTCAGACCTGAAGGAGAAGATTATTAATTAACTACACAAACCTGCAAGAATAAAGTTTCCAAGAAGAAATACTGTTATAAAAGGGATAAATGATCTATATCAAGCGGATTTAATTGAAATGCGACCGCATAGCAGAATAAACAAAGGATTTAAATATATACTCACAATTATTAATTGTTTTACAAAAGTTGCAGACGCTTTGCCTCTAAAGGACAAGACTGGTAAAAGCGTAACAGAAGCCATGGAAATAGCCATAAAAAGAGATAAAAACAAAATTAAACATTTACAAACTGATGATGGAACAGAATACTTTAATACAAACTTTGCACAGTTAATGAATAAATATAAAATAAATCATTATTCTACAAATTCAGAGAAAAAAGCAGCTATTGTAGAAAGATTTAATAGAACCTTAAAAGGAGCACTGTATAAACAATTTTCAAAAAGAGGTTCTTACGTATGGTATGATGTTTTACCACAATTAATAAATGATTATAACAACAGGTTTCATAGAACTATTGGTATGAAACCTAACAAAGTAAATAGAAGAAATGCAAAAGATGTATTAAAACGCATAAAGAAAAATACAAAGCCTAAAGTAGAAAAAATGCATCCAAGAAAATTTAATGTAAGTGATAAAGTACGGATTAGTAAATATAAGGGAGTGTTTACTAAGAAATACCTTCCCAATTGGACGAATGAAGTTTTTACAGTGTATAAAGTGCAACCGACTGTACCTGAAACGTATATCCTAAAAGATAACAAAGGAGATTTGTTGCAAGGTGCATTTTATGGACATGAAATGTTAAAGTCAACAGTAGGTGATGTATATCTTGTTGAAAAAGTGTTACAAAGAAAAAAGGACGCAGTTAAAGTGCGGTGGTTAGGGTTTAACAAAACTGAGGATTCATGGATACCTATAAAGGACTTGGTACAATGCAAGCAACTCATTTCATCGTTAACCTTTGAGCAGGATGGAGATTATTCACCATAAAGATCGATTCAATATTAATAACATAGATGATTTAACTGTGGATAACGTTAAAATCAACAATGGTAAACACGGTAGTTTACTTCCAAACACTGTTCGATGTATAGTAAGTGGCCCCTCAAACTGCGGAAAGACCACTGTTGTCTTTAATTTGATCACTAATCCTCAGGGATTAAGGTTTAATAACCTATATATTTTTTCAAAGTCTCTACATCAACCAAAGTATCAATTGCTGGATAAAATCCTATCTGATGTGTCTGATGTTAATTTTTACAAATTTAACGCTAGTGATAGCATTATGCAACCAAACGAAGCGAAACCGTATTCTGTATTTATATTTGACGATGTATCTTGTGAAAATCAGGATACTATTAGAAACTACTTTGCCATGGGAAGACATAATAACATCGACAGCATATATATAGGACAAACTTATAGCAAAATCCCAAAACAACTTATCAGAGATAATGCAAATATTCTAATTGTATTCAAACAAGATGATACTAACCTAAAACACATATATAACGATCATGTGAATGCGGATATGCCATTTGAAAAGTTTAAAGAGCTTTGCGGAAAAGCATGGGCGGAAAAGTATGGATTTTTGGTTATTATGAAAGATCAAGCTATAAAAGATGGTCGTTATAGAATAGGTTTTGATAAATTTGTTTTAATACACTGATTAGCGGTATTACTGTACAAGTCGTCAAGGTGTGAAGATGGTTAACCAGGAAAAGCTATTAAAGGAAATAAAATCACTTAGTGATTCTATTAGACAACAAAACCGAGCTTTAAAATCAGGTATAAATGAAAGAGAGCAATTTTTAGAAACAACATTCAAACCTGTTACTGAACCTTTAAAGCGATTAGCACAAAATATGGAAAAACCTTCAATTCGCTTCGAAGGAGACAAAATGCTACCAATTTCCAAATATGAAGAAGAATTTCAGAATGATGAAAGTTTTGGACAGTTACAAACATCTGAAGAAAGCGACGAGTATGAAGAAAGCGGAGATATAGAGGATTTAAAGGAAAAGGACATTGCAGAAGATACAAGTACAGAAGATACAAGTGTAGAAGATACAAGAGCAGAAGAAGAGGATATTAACCCATCCAACTTAAGAAAATTAGGCACGGATATGATTTTTAAAGGAACTCTTGGAAGAACATATACGTTAAAAATGTTACACGCCGCACATGCTAATCGAAATTTTCATACCTATGGAGCTAGAATAGAGGATAAAGGATTAATGATTGGAGATAGCAAGTTAGATATAAACGAAAATGATGATATAGTTATTGGAGATAAGAAATATAAAGGTACAAAAGGTTTGTTTGAACTTATCTTTAAAAATAATCCTGGTAAATATACTAAAAGGGATTTACAATTGTTTAAAAATATATTAGAGTATACAAATGCACATAGAAAGAAGTATTCCAAAGACCTACCTATTCATAGAAATCGGTCAATAAAATATACAAGTATTATATCTAGTCTTTTCTCCTCGAAATCAAAAAAAGCTCAAATTAAAAGACGAGCTTTATCTTCTGCTGAATTAAATGTTTTGCATAAAAAGAGAAAAACAACTGATCCTACCACATCTGGAAGGGGATTATTGAAAAATTTGTATAAAACTAATATAATATATTACAACGATATAAATAAGTTAGTTGATCGAATTTTAGATCGAATTTTATTACATGAAGCTATGGAAGCCGGGCACACTGGTTTAGAAAACGAATGGGTAGCTTTGGTTGATGAACTGCGAAAACAAGGAATAATTGTTCAGTAGACGTACATATATAATAAGAACCTAAACGATAGCGATTCAGTTACATCATGAGTGTGGACAAGTTTGGACGGTATTCCGAATTTGGAGTAAAATCTGGATATAGTGAAAAAAGAGCTGGGTTTCCGTTAACACCTGACGGCAACTATAATTTTGAAGGAAAAGTAGTTCAAAATGTTGGTGATCCGCTTATGTCGTCTGATGCGGTTACGGTACAGTACATGAAAAAAAGAACCCCAACTGTACACGAAGATCATTGGGGGTTTTCCGGTAAAAGGTTAAGCGATATACAATATCCCGTTTATGATGGTGAAGCAGTAAATTTAGCTACTCTAAAATTGTTAACGATTTACAAAAGGAATGAAACTGACACAAGCTATGATGTAAAAAAATTAAAATTATCAAATGTAGGTGATTGTGAGCAGGATGGAGATGCTGTAAATAAGAAAATGTTTGATATTGTACACAAGAAATGGACTACGGAATATGAAAAACATTTGGAAAGGTTTGGTGCAGCTCTATTCCATTATATCCATCGGGCTTCAGGAAGAGATGCAGCTTCAGATGTTGACAGTCACAATTATTTAGACTGGAAAAATATACACAATCCAGAGAAACCTAATCAACGAGATAAACCGTCTGAGCCTTCTAAAGTCAAGACATTAGGAAAGGGGGATAAAGTGAATGTGATTAATGAACCAACAGAAAACAATGAAGATTACATAAGAGAAAAAAGAATTTAAAATACCCCCATGATAAGGGATAAAGCATCAGTCATATTCGAGAGACGATACAGAGAGGATGATGGAGTCCAATATTACTGCGTGGAGTTTAATATCTCAAGAGCCGAGATTTCCCCAAGGAGTGTTGACAGATCGTTTTGTTCAACGGTTTGATAGATAAATGGATTGGGAACAACTTTCCATACATTACCTCTTCACAATGACTATGTTAAGAATTCATTTTCACAGAGTTAACTGGATCCATATTTTACAAAGACAACAGTTTTCAGAAGACTTCCACGTAGAGATGACATCAAATTTTAATAACTGTTGGGAAGTAATAAGTAAATATCAAAATCTCTCTGAGAATTACATTGACAATTTTAAAGATAAACTAGACTGGGATGTGTTATTCAATTACCAACGATTAAGTGGCAAGTTTCTAAGGAAACATGACAACTATTTAAAGTTTATTCATTTTACCGAAGACAACGATACCATCATCAGCGGAGAAACATCTGGAACATCTTCAATTACACCTTATTTCAATTTGTACTACTTCTATTTAATATGTCTACATTTAATTAATAAATCCATTTCTATATAATAAATGGATTTTAAACAGTATATAATACAAGAAACCAAAACTTATATTACATTCATTGTAAAACATTTATAGAGTGCACCTACTGATTGTAGGTTTTGCTATAAATAGTCATGTCGAGGGTTAAACTAATCAGTCATAATCGAGAGAGATTACAGAGAGGAAGGGAGTAGTAATGCCGCGCGCCTTGGCCGTAACATTGGGTCTTATGGAGAATAGATTAACATGGACTCTTATGGGGGAATAGAATAACATGGGCTCTTATGAGGAATGGAATAACATGTATTCTTATGGAGGATAGAATTGGGGTGTAATTACTACCCTCTGCAGCTCTTCTGCTACCCTCTTTGGCAACTATCTATCTTCTGCTACCCTCTGTGGCAACTATCTATTTCTTACATCCCTTTAAGGTTAATTATTTAACCCTCGTGTCCTTCTGTTGTTAATCATCTAGCCTTCTGTGGTAATTATTTATCCCTCGTGTCCTTCTGTTGTAAACCATCTAGCCTTCTATGGTAATTATTTGACCTACGTTTACTTCTACATATTTGACCCTCGTGCCCTTCCATACATCTAACCTTCACTCCCTTCTGTGTATCTAATCTCACTTCCTTCTGCGTATCTAACCACAACATTCGCAACAAGTTTCTGTCAGCAAACTAGCTGTAACCTGTTAAAATACTGCTCTGTAATTGGTTATAATAAAAATGCTTTCTATTGGTTGTAATTAGCGTTCTATGCCCTGATTGGTCGATACTTTTAGCGCTCTTTATTCTCAAGCGTTAACTTCACTCTATCCCTTGCATTTGCACTGGTCAGAGGTCCATGCGATACTCCGTTCGTTGATTTTGCACTTGGCAAATATAATTATTACATTTGATTATAATGATTTTAGTTTTCTTGTATTGTAGTAGTTTTAATTCTCATGTATTGTAGTAATCTTGCGTGCTTAATGACATGGCTAGAGTAGTGTTGTATTTAATTGTTTTACCAGGCTAACATATCCTTACACCATTAATCTCACTCTCTAGTCTTGTAATCTTGCGTGCTTAGTGACATGGCTAGAGTAGTGTTGTATTTAATTGTTTTACCAGGCTAACATATCCTTACACCATTAATCTCACTCTCTAGTCTTGTTCTTTAATACAGTTTTGGTTAGAACAGTTCTCAGTTAGAGTATTGTTTGCTACCTCTATTACTTTAACTTTCATCATAACTTGTAGCTCTGCTTTGACTTGTGTAGTTTGGGTGTTAGTGTTTTTTTGACATGTGTAGTTATACATATGTACAGTGCTCTCCTACATACTATATACCTCTAAACATAGACTCTACTACCTCATTCTGCTTCAGTCGTCACACTGATCAGACGTGTTTTATGCTGCTTCTGCGTAATTGTTCTCTTGCACAAATTATTATTATTGTCTTGTTGATTCTGTGCTATCCGTGTGAGTTTGACTCTGTTCGGGGTACTTGCTCTTTTAAGCGTTAGCACAGTTTAGCTTGTTTTCAGTATTTAATTCTCTGTTGAATGATGGACGTTTCTAAAAAGGACCCTCAAAACCCGGTAAATTTAATTAGTAAAGACGAAACCTATGTTAGACACTTCAGATTGTACGGGACTAATACTGTTTTCAAATTTACTAAACCGCCAAGAGGTATCTCTGAGTTTGATTGGATTCGTAAAGGTTTTAATCAAATTGTAGAGACATCCAAAGCCAACGCTGTACCCACCGACTATCTCGGGTTTAAATTACAATCTATAAGTTTAAAAAGTGCTGATCCGGGGTACGTATCTTTGAGACCTGTCTCTGAAGTTAGTGGTGATGTTCTCTGGGATATTTTTGGGGGTATAATTCAAAGTAACTCTGAATCTTTAACCTCTAGCGACACTTTTAGAATTGACGTTACGAGGATTAACGTCCCCGCAGGTAAAGGGAGAGTACGTCCAGAGATGTACAACACCTTTGATGAAGAATCTAAAGCTAGGAAGGGTATTGTAGTAATTAATAATAAAGACAATTTATGTTTGGCTAGAGCGTTGGTAGTAGGCAAAGCACTTGCAAAAAATGATCCTCAGTATAAAACTATTCGCCAGGACATGGGCAAAAGACAAACTTTCAGAGCTAATAAACTCATAGCAAAAGCCCGTGTAGAAATGCCGGAGGAGGGCGCAGGAATCCCTGAGCTTGAAAAATTCCAGTCCCATCTTAAAAAATACAAAATTACCGTCTACAACTACGACAAAAAAGGCCGTGATGTTTACTTTGAGGGAGGTAATGAGGACGCTAAGTTAAAAATTAACTTGCTCTTTCACAACGGTCATTATAATGTAATTAGAAACTTAACTGCCGCATTTGTTTGTAATTTCTTTTGTGAAGCCTGTCATATTCCCTATAGCAACAGACATGAGCATCGATGCTCTAACAGATGCACCTCATGCCATACCATCTCCCCGCCCTGTAAACTAAAACACGGTGGCATCACATGCCGTTTTTGCAACCGTTTCTTCAAAAATGAGCGGTGTTTAGTAGCCCATCAAGGGCAAATTTGTAAAACTGTAAAAATCTGCCGTGACTGTAAGAAAATGATTTATCCAAAAAGACGTAAGACAGCTCATGTATGCGGAGAAGTTTACTGTAAACCCTGTGATGCGTTCAAAGACCCCGCACATCAGTGTTTCATGAAGGTAGATAGGAGAATTCCGAAAGACCGTGATTTTTTGTTTATTTTCTTTGACTTGGAAACAAGGCAGGATGAGTCACTCCCCTCAGATCCTGATAAAAAAGTTCATAAAGTTAACTTGTGCGTATCACAACAGTACTGCTTTAAATGCATTAATGGGGGTGAGTGTGAAACTTGTTCTGAGAGGCAAAGAGTATTTGAAAAAGAACCAGTAAAACAGTTTATGGACTATGTAATGGGAATTCGAAAAAAAATTAAAGATGTTTGTGTAATTGCCCACAACGGGCAAGGTTTTGATTTTCAATTCATACTACAGTATATTATGGAAGAAACTAAATTTACACCAAAAATAACTCCTCGGGGAACTAAAGCAATTTTGATTGAAGTAGCCAACGTAAGGTTTGTTGACTCACTTAGTTATTTTCCCATGTCCCTCGCTGCACTCCCTAAAGCTTTTGATCTGCCTCCCGAGAAAAAGAAGGGCTACTTTCCCCACCTATTCAACACTCTGGCGAACCAAAATTATGTAGGTCCGATACCCGACAAAAAGTATTACTGCCCGGAATCAATGTTTGAGAAACCACACGAAGCTTTCGAGATTTGGTACGACGAGCAAGTGGCGAGTAACTACGTGTTTGATTTTAAAAAATAAATCTTGGAGTATTGTATCTCTGACGTGGAAATCCTAGCTCAAGCGTGTATACAATTTAGAGCCTTGCTTCTTGAACAATGTAACGTAGACCCTTTTCTCGAAGCTATAACAATCGCTAGTGCATGTAACTTAGCTTTTCGGCGTAACTTTCTAAAACCAAACACAATAGGTTTGATTCCCAAAAACGGGTACAGACTGACTGACAATCAGTCAGCCGTTGCTTTACAATGGTTAACATGGGAAGAGGAGAAACGTGGATTAAGGATTCAACATGCGGGCCGGGGTAAAGAAGTTAAAATTAATGGAATGAAAGTTGATGGGTTTGACGGTGAGAGAATTTACGAGTTTCACGGGTGTTACTGGCACGGTTGTCCAAAATGTTATCAATACAGCAGAGAAGAACCTCTGCCGGAGGATCCTTCAGACAGTTTGCATCTCCGTTACGAGAGAACCAAGTCCAAAATGGCCAAATTTAATAGCTATGAAGTTGTAGAGATGTGGGAATGTAAATTTAATAAATTGAAGAAAGACAAAAAACTAAATCACCTGAACCAACTGTCCATTATAAACACACTTCCACTCAATCCTAGAGATTCCTTTTTTGGAGGCAGGACAGGCAATACTAAAACATATCATAAATGTGAAGAGGGAGAAACGATACAGTATGTTGATGTTTGCTCCCTTTATCCGTTTGTAAATAAATATTGTAAGTATCCCGTTGGACACCCTATCATTTACGTTGGAAATGAGTGTCGAGAGAGAGGTCTTGAAGTAGAGGGATTGTTGAAATGTAAGATTCTACCTCCTTACAACTTGTATCACCCCGTACTCCCCGCTAAAATGAATAATAAATTAATGTTTGTGTTGTGTAGAACTTGCGGGGAGACTTTAAACCAAGGGGAATGTTTTCATGAGAGTGAGGAAAGAGCGTTAGTTGGGACTTGGACTATGGATGAAATTAGAAAAGCTGTAGAAAAGGGCTATGTGATTTTGGACATTTATGAGTTGTGGGAGTACGAGGTAGCCACTTATGAAAATGGAGGTTTGTTTACAGATTTCATTAATAAATTCTTGAAAGTAAAGCAGGAAGCCTCAGGCTATCCCGCTTGGTGTATGACAGAGGAGGATAAAGAAAAGTATGTTTATGATTTCTTTAAGCGTGAGGGTATTCAAATGGAGAAAGATAAAATTTGTAAAAACGGGGGACTTAGATCAGTAGCCAAATTAATGTTAAATTCATTCTGGGGCAAGTTTGGTCAAAGAGAAAACATGACAAAAACTTCAATCGTCAGAGACTCTAAAGAATTATTCAAGTTGGTAACTCAACCAGAAGTAAATGTAAAGTATGCTGAAGTAATAAACCAAGAAGTTTTGCTAGTTAATTGGCAGAATGTTGATGAAGCTAGTGAGGCTCTAAAAACTGTAAATGTTGTAATTGCAGCCTACACTACAGCTCACGCGAGACTTAAACTTTATGAACATCTAGATTCTCTTGGAGGGCAGGTCTTGTATTATGATACAGATTCGTGTATTTATTTATACCGTAATGGGTTGTATAAGGTTCCTACGGGAGATTACCTCGGGGAAATGACAGATGAATTGGCAGATGAGTACGGCCCGGGCTCTTATATTGTAGAATTTGTTTCTGGGGGACCAAAGACTTACGCTTACCTTGTCTGGTCAACCAAAAAGCAAAAGTTAGAATCAGTTTGTAAAATTAAGGGTCTAACATTAAACATGAAAACCTCCGAAACATTAAACTTTGAAGCTCTAAAAAAGATGGTACTAAATGAAGCTGCTGAAATACTAGAAATTTAAGAGAATAGAATCAGGAGAACAAAGACACGAGAAGTCGTTACAGTAAGTGAAATTAAAAAGTTTAGAATTACAGGACCCAAGAGAAAATTTAATGATGATCACGACACGTTGCCTTTCGGGTTTAAAAAACAAAAACTAATGGAACCATCACACGGGTACTAACCGTATATACCTCTAAACATCAGCTCTGTTACCTCATTCCGTTCTGAGACACGGTACTGAACGGTTGTGTTTGTGCTGTTACACTCAGTTGTATATTGTTTTGTTATTTTCTTGTAGAATGTCTGCTGAACATAATACATCCGCTAACCAACAGGTTTTTCTTCAGCTTATACACAAAAAGAGGTTAAATGAAAATGTAAAATTTAATATTACACGCTCAGAGTTTAAGTTCTTACTTACAGGTTCAATAAATGCACGGGAATGGCCTTTGGTGTTTTCTGAGTATATAGTAGATAAAATAACGGATAACTCCTCATCAAACACCTACATCGGAGTATCAATAAAGCACACAGGTGCATCAGGAGACATACCTTACATGCCATTAGCTAATCTAACACCGACAGTTTTTGATGATCACTTTGAAGAAATGTTTTGTAACGTTGAGACACTATCTGGGGTTTTAAATCTTGAAGTATCACTTGTCTATATTCCTAGTTGCTACCGTCGATAAAGACGACACTTTTCCCTACGGAGCAGTGTTACTTTTGTACATACTTCTTGTGACTAGTACAGTTACATCATTCTACTCTGAGTCACGGTACTGATCAGACGTGCTTCTGCGCTGTTTTTGTCTGTAAAAACGTAATTGTGACATGGCTGCTAAATACTATACATTTAATAACAAACCGGTATTGGTTCTGTTTGATAATGAAGGAAAGCCATGGTTTAAAGCTAAAGATGTAGCGTCTGCTCTTAAGCATGTTAATTGCTGTAGTGCAATTCAGAAACATGTAGATGACAAAGATAAATTAAGTGTTGGAAGTTTTTCTGAGGCCCAAAAACAGGGTGTTGGACCGATTGAGAAAACAACTGTTTTCATAAACGAAGCCGGATTATGTTCTTTAATGTTAAAGTCGACTACTCCCGAAGCAAGACTGTTAGTAAGAAGTCTGTTGCCGGAGAAGTTTTACCTTACCTACACAAATATGAAAGATGAAATTTCACTTTAAATGTTAGTTTTAAAATCACAAGTTCCCAATGTATGAGTGTATGTGAGTGAATGAAGGTCACTGGCGTGGGTGACGAAAAACCCCGTAAACCTGAATGAGAAGACTTAGTAGATTGAGGAGTCTGGCTAACACCCAGACTGTTCTTTTGAACGGGTATGTGTGAATGTGTGATGAAGGATCTAGTAGATTGAGGCGTCTGGCTAACACCCAGACTACTCCTTCGAACGAGCCGGTGTGAATGTGTGATGAAGGCTCTAGTAGATTGAGGCGCCTGGCCAACACCCAGGCTACTCCTTTGAACGAGCCGGTGTGAATGAAGGATTTTGTACATTGAGAAGCCTTGCTAACGCACAGGCTACTCCTTGGAACAATCCGGTGGGACTTGTAAAAAAAAGTAAATAAATATAAAGCAAATAAAAAAAAACTCTATCCTTTCGTTTGCTAAAAGGGAGAGGACTTTTATTTTGTACTGGGCGTCAACCAGGTAATCTGGATTGGCTCACTCACGAAATAAAGGTTGAACCTGGGTGCTCATGCACGAATGGTCTCAAACCCCATTCAAGCAAACATACACTTGCCGAGGGTTTATCACAGAATGCCCGGAGATCTAGACGGTAGCTGTGGAGTCTCAATGGATCGAGGTTGGAACACTGACCGCAGGAGAACATCTGACTTGGAAACATTCGACCGGAGATAGATAGATATTTGTCCTCGGTGGACAGTTTTCAGCGGACTTGGAGGTATTTTATAGCTTAAGGTTTCTATTAAAGAAAAAATACCCCAGTAAACAGTTTTAGCGGACTCGGTATTATTTGACCGTGAAATTTAAAATGTTTGGGCAAAGTTAAATCTAGCCCCGGTAAAACAGTTTTAGCGGACTCGGTATTATTTGGCCGAGAAATTTAAAAGGTTTGGGCAAAGTTAAATGTAGCCCCCGGTAGAGTATTTTCAGTAAATTGTGACAGAATTGACGATACGTTAGACCGTCAGAGTACCTTACGGTCCCCGGCAGACAGTTTTAACGAACATATTCAACCGAGAAAATACACAATCAACCTGCAGAACTACCCGGACTCAGACAAAAATAACCAACTCAGAGTGAAATACTGTATAATTTCTGTCCTTCTAAACAATTCATTTTATGTTTGCTATCTTATGTACTCTTGCCCATGATTTATCATTTTTGGTCAACTCCCCAATGTTGGTGTTGGTTACAATATTTGACTTGTGAATGCAGTAAAATGATATATTGATTATGCTTGCTGGTATATCGTAACAGTGTTTTCAAGCAACTAACTACAACAAAAACACACATATGAACTCTAAAGTGTTCAATCTCAGTATTTGTTTAACTTTACAAAATACCCTACTGTCACCTTCTCTTTTGCATTAGTTTTAATTCATAAACAGTGGACCTGGCATGTAGCTGGATCCAACACTTAGAATCATATTTACTAGACTGGGACACGAAACATGTCCCAACTACTACTTCAACTATAATGTTATCAAAGGGAGGCGTCTCGCCTCTCTTGGGTGTCGGTATAGCTTTTCTTGTCTGTTCACTTCTGCTAGTGTTTACAAGTCTTTTCTAGCTACTGTAACAGAGGTTTCTAAACAGTTAAATGCAAAGAATGCTACCAAAAGTAATACAAATTGAACAAACCTGCTAAAATAAGCATAAAGTTCAAAATTGTCCTTGATGTATTACTTTACAGACCCTAACCATACTAAACAGCTAAAAAACTCCAAGTGTTGTTATTTCAAACAGAAACTTGACATTTTAATTCAGAACCTTATTATACACCACCTGACATTCTAATGTAGAACTGCAATATTTGATTAATAAACGCAGTAGAATTATATATTGATTCTGTTTGCTGGAATATTGTAACAGTGTTTTTCAAGCAACTAACTACAACAAAAACACACATATGAACTCTAAAGTGTTTAATATCTGTATTTGTTTAACTTTACAAAATGCCATACCACCACCAGTCTCTTCTGTATTAGTTTTAATTCTAAACCAGTGGACCCTCAAGGTCCAACACTTAGAATCTTTATCTGGTGTAATGTTATGAGCGTTTCGCGGCCCTTGAAGCTAGAGTATAGCTTTTCTGTTAGTGTTTACAAGTCTTTTCTAGTTACTCTAACAGAGATTTCTAGACAGTTCAATACATACTACAAATTAGTCCTGTTAAAATAAGCATACAGTTCAAAATATGCCTTAATATATTAATTTACAGTAAAAGGTAACAAGAGTTGTTCTTTCATACAGCTGAACACAAAGCAAAAACTTGACATTTTAATTCAGAACCTACACAATAGCAAAAATTATTTGCTCATGATGTTACAACCTCAATTATAATGTTTTCTAATGATCTAATAAAGGCAGAGACATGCCCCGAAATAACAACTAAAGATCAGATTGAACTTGATGAACCCAACTGCTATAATCCTAAACTACAACAACACCTAAAACACGAGTAAAAATTCAACACACCTGAACAATAATTACTTTAATTTTAAAAGCTACAACTCTGTAAATATACTCTCTGAAGGAGGGTCTATCGATAAACCCCCCTTGATCTTCAGTACTTTCAACATGGATTCTCGTTGAAGAATCAGTCAAAGTATCATTTATTTTGTGTTGGTTTGTAACCAGTTTTCTTGTATGTTTGTTTCAATCACAAGTATTTGACAACTGGAGCTAAACTGAAGAGATTGCTCAAATCTTGGGTACGCTAACACAAAACACGCAGTCCGTACCCATGTAAGAGAAAAACACCACAAAACCTGTACTGGAAGTACAGGGGGGCGGAACGCCCCCCTTGTACTTTCATTCCCAAACAATCTTTCTTAACGAGCTTGGTTTATATAAATTAATTTTAACACAGAACTAGTTTTCTTGTATGTGAGTGTTTGTTTAATATGTGCAAGCATGACATTAGCAATAATCCATGATTTAATAAAAAATATCTAAATGAGGTCTTGAATGATGTAAAGGAAAGGTACCATAAAACAACACCAGAAGTACGAGACAAACTCCCCTTCCCCACCCCGCCCCAAGGGGGCTCCAAATCGGAGCCCCCTTTGAATTATCAATCTCATACAGTTTACATCAATGAGCCAGGTATTTATTCACTTAATTTAACATTAAAAACAGAAGTTAAAACTTACAACTCCCAACACCCATATGCTTGCCTCTACAGACTTAGGACTTATACCCAGTTAATGATCCAATAAAAATACAGAGCCTGATGAACCCAACTGCTTCTAAACAACAGCTAAAAAGTCAACATTTTTGAACAATAATTACCTTAATTGTAGCAGCTACAACTCTGTAAAAATAGCCAGAGAGCCATTTTAGCGAAGTTCCAGTCAAGTGAAGAATCAGTCAAAGTATCATTTAGTTTGTGTTGGTTTGTAACCAGTTTTCTTGTATGTTTAATATTTTTCAATCACAAGTATTTGACAGTGATATTAATGGTAAAGGTGTAGATAAGGAAGACAAGTGTAAGGCTGTAAATATACTCTCTAAAGGGGGATGTATCGATACACTCCCCTTTAACTTCCAATCAAACACAATTTCCTCAATGAGTCTGGACTGTATTCACTTAATTTAACATAACAAATAGAAGCTAAAACTTGCAAATATTCTGGAAAGCTAGTAAAACAGAACTACACCTCTCTAGTTTTCTTGTATATGAGTGTTTTTTTAAATATGTTGAAGCATGTCAGTGGCATGATTTAAGAGTATCTGAGGCCTTGGATGATGTAGAGAAAACAACATAACAAATAGGAGCAAACACTCTCGAGACTAACAAACCAATAGCTCGAACTAACACAGAAGTTAAAACTTGTAAATATTCTGGAAAGCTAGTAAAATATACAACAAAATTAATGCAACCTAATCAACCTTTGTTTGGTGTTCAACCTTTATTTCGTGCGTGAGCCAATCCAGATTACCTGGTTGACGCCCAGTACAAAATAAAAGTCCTCTCCCTTTTAGCAAACGAAAGGATAGAGTTTTTTTTTATTTGCTTTATATTTATTTTGTGTTCCTCCTTTATTAGTTCTACCTATGTTGATAAGTCCTAAGTCTGTAGAGGCAAGCATATGGGTGTTGGGAGTTGTAAGTTTTAACTTCTGTTTTTAATGTTAAATTAAGTGAATAAATACCTGGCTCATTGATGTAAACTGTATGAGATTGATAATTCAAAGGGGGCTCCGATTTGGAGCCCCCTTGGGGCGGGGTGGGGAAGGGGAGTTTGTCTCGTACTTCTGGTGTTGTTTTATGGTACCTTTCCTTTACATCATTCAAGACCTCATTTAGATATTTTTTATTAAATCATGGATTATTGCTAATGTCATGCTTGCACATATTAAACAAACACTCACATACAAGAAAACTAGCTCTGTGTTAAAATTAATTTATATAAACCAAGCTCGTTAAGAAAGATTGTTTGGGAATGAAAGTACAAGGGGGGCGTTCCTCCCCCCTGTACTTCCAGTACAGGTTTTGTGGTGTTTTTCTCTTACATGGGTACGGACTGCGTGTTTTGTGTTAGCGTACCCAAGATTTGAGCAATCTCTTCAGTTTAGCTCCAGTTGTCAAATACTTGTGATTGAAACAAACATACAAGAAAACTGGTTACAAACCAACACAAAATAAATGATACTTTGACTGATTCTTCAACGAGAATCCATGTTGAAAGTACTGAAGATCAAGGGGGGTTTATCGATAGACCCCCCTTCAGAGAGTATATTTACAGAGTTGTAGCTTTTAAAATTAAAGTAATTATTGTTCAGGTGTGTTGAATTTTTACTCGTGGTTTAGGTGTTGTTGTAGTTTAGGATTATAGCAGTTGGGTTCATCAAGTTCAATCTGATCTTTAGTTGTTATTTCGGGGCATGTCTCTGCCTTTATTAGATCATTAGAAAACATTATAATTGAGGTTGTAACATCATGAGCAAATAATTTTTGCTATTGTGTAGGTTCTGAATTAAAATGTCAAGTTTTTGCTTTGTGTTCAGCTGTATGAAAGAACAACTCTTGTTACCTTTTACTGTAAATTAATATATTAAGGCATATTTTGAACTGTATGCTTATTTTAACAGGACTAATTTGTAGTATGTATTGAACTGTCTAGAAATCTCTGTTAGAGTAACTAGAAAAGACTTGTAAACACTAACAGAAAAGCTATACTCTAGCTTCAAGGGCCGCGAAACGCTCATAACATTACACCAGATAAAGATTCTAAGTGTTGGACCTTGAGGGTCCACTGGTTTAGAATTAAAACTAATACAGAAGAGACTGGTGGTGGTATGGCATTTTGTAAAGTTAAACAAATACAGATATTAAACACTTTAGAGTTCATATGTGTGTTTTTGTTGTAGTTAGTTGCTTGAAAAACACTGTTACAATATTCCAGCAAACAGAATCAATATATAATTCTACTGCGTTTATTAATCAAATATTGCAGTTCTACATTAGAATGTCAGGTGGTGTATAATAAGGTTCTGAATTAAAATGTCAAGTTTCTGTTTGAAATAACAACACTTGGAGTTTTTTAGCTGTTTAGTATGGTTAGGGTCTGTAAAGTAATACATCAAGGACAATTTTGAACTTTATGCTTATTTTAGCAGGTTTGTTCAATTTGTATTACTTTTGGTAGCATTCTTTGCATTTAACTGTTTAGAAACCTCTGTTACAGTAGCTAGAAAAGACTTGTAAACACTAGCAGAAGTGAACAGACAAGAAAAGCTATACCGACACCCAAGAGAGGCGAGACGCCTCCCTTTGATAACATTATAGTTGAAGTAGTAGTTGGGACATGTTTCGTGTCCCAGTCTAGTAAATATGATTCTAAGTGTTGGATCCAGCTACATGCCAGGTCCACTGTTTATGAATTAAAACTAATGCAAAAGAGAAAGGTGACAGTAGGGTATTTTGTAAAGTTAAACAAATACTGAGATTGAACACTTTAGAGTTCATATGTGTGTTTTTGTTGTAGTTAGTTGCTTGAAAACACTGTTACGATATACCAGCAAGCATAATCAATATATCATTTTACTACATTCACAAGTCAAATATTGTAACCAACACCAACATTGGGGAGTTGACCAAAAATGATAAATCATTTGGCAAGAGTACATAAGATAGCAAACATAAAATGAATTGTTTAGAAGGACAGAAATTATACAGTATTTCACTCTGAGTTGGTTATTTTTGTCTGAGTCCGGGTAGTTCTGCAGGTTGATTGTGTATTTTCTCGGTTGAATATGTTCGTTAAAACTGTCTGCCGGGGACAGTAAGGTACTCTGACGGTCTAACGTATCGTCAATTCTGTCACAATTTACTGAAAATACTCTACCGGGGGCTACATTTAACTTTGCCCAAACCTTTTAAATTTCTCGGCCAAATAATACCGAGTCCGCTAAAACTGTTTTACCGGGGCTAGATTTAACTTTGCCCAAACATTTTAAATTTCACGGTCAAATAATACCGAGTCCGCTAAAACTGTTTACTGGGGTATTTTTTCTTTAATAGAAACCTTAAGCTATAAAATACCTCCAAGTCCGCTGAAAACTGTCCACCGAGGACAAATATCTATCTATCTCCGGTCGAATGTTTCCAAGTCAGATGTTCTCCTGCGGTCAGTGTTCCAACCTCGATCCATTGAGACTCCACAGCTACCGTCTAGATCTCCGGGCATTCTGTGATAAACCCTCGGCAAGTGTATGTTTGCTTGAATGGGGTTTGAGACCATTCGTGCATGAGCACCCAGGTTCAACCTTTATTTCGTGCGTGAGCCAATCCAGATTACCTGGTTGACGCCCAGTACAAAATAAAAGTCCTCTCCCTTTTAGCAAACGAAAGGATAGAGTTTTTTTTTATTTGCTTTATATTTATTTACTTTTTTTTTACAAGTCCCACCGGATTGTTCCAAGGAGTAGCCTGTGCGTTAGCAAGGCTTCTCAATGTACAAAATCCTTCATTCACACCGGCTCGTTCAAAGGAGTAGCCTGGGTGTTGGCCAGGCGCCTCAATCTACTAGAGCCTTCATCACACATTCACACCGGCTCGTTCGAAGGAGTAGTCTGGGTGTTAGCCAGACGCCTCAATCTACTAGATCCTTCATCATACATTCACACATACCCGTTCAAAAGAACAGTCTGAGTGTTAGCCAGACTCCTCAATCTACTAAGTCTTCTCATTCAGGTTTACGGGGTTTTTCGTCACCCACGCCAGTGACCTTCATTCACTCACATACACTCATACAGTGGGAACTTGTGATTTTAAAACTAACATTTAAAGTGAAATTTCATCTTTCATATTTGTGTAGGTAAGGTAAAACTTCTCCGGCAACAGACTTCTTACTAACAGTCTTGCTTCGGGAGTAGTCGACTTTAACATTAAAGAACATAATCCGGCTTCGTTTATGAAAACAGTTGTTTTCTCAATCGGTCCAACACCCTGTTTTTGGGCCTCAGAAAAACTTCCAACACTTAATTTATCTTTGTCATCTACATGTTTCTGAATTGCACTACAGCAATTAACATGCTTAAGAGCAGACGCTACATCTTTAGCTTTAAACCATGGCTTTCCTTCATTATCAAACAGAACCAATACCGGTTTGTTATTAAATGTATAGTATTTAGCAGCCATGTCACAATTACGTTTTTACAGACAAAAACAGCGCAGAAGCACGTATGATCAGTACCGTGACTCAGAGTAGAATGATGTAACTGTACTAGTCACAAGAAGTAGGTACAAAAGTAACACTGCTCCGTAGGGAAAAGTGTCGTCTTTATCGACGGTAGCAACTAGGAATATAGACAAGTGATACTTCAAGATTTAAAACCCCAGATAGTTTCTCAACGTTACAAAACATTTCTTCAAAGTGATCATCAAAAACTGTCGGTGTTAGATTAGCTAATGGCATGTAAGGTATGTCTCCTGATGCACCTGTGTGCTTTATTGATACTCCGATGTAGGTGTTTGATGAGGAGTTCTCCGTTATTTTATCTACTATATACTCAGAAAACACCAAAGGCCATTCCCGTGCATTTATTGAACCTGTAAGTAAGAACTTAAACTCTGAGCGTGTAATATTAAATTTTACATTTTCATTTAACCTCTTTTTGTGTATAAGCTGAAGAAAAACCTGTTGGTTAGCGGATGTATTATGTTCAGCAGACATTCTACAAGAAAATAACAAAACAATATACAACTGAGTGTAACAGCACAAACACAACCGTTCAGTACCGTGTCTCAGAACGGAATGAGGTAACAGAGCTGATGTTTAGAGGTATATACGCTTAGTACCCGTGTGATGGTTCCATTAGTTTTTGTTTTTTAAACCCGAAAGGCAACGTGTCGTGATCATCATTAAATTTTCTCTTGGGTCCTGTAATTCTAAACTTTTTAATTTCACTTACTGTAACGACTTCTCGTGTCTTTGTTCTCCTGATTCTATTCTCTTAAATTTCTAGTATTTCAGCAGCTTCATTTAGTACCATCTTTTTTAGAGCTTCAAAGTTTAATGTTTCGGAGGTTTTCATGTTTAATGTTAGACCCTTAATTTTACAAACTGATTCTAACTTTTGCTTTTTGGTTGACCAGACAAGGTAAGCGTAAGTCTTTGGTCCCCCAGAAACAAATTCTACAATATAAGAGCCCGGGCCGTACTCATCTGCCAATTCATCTGTCATTTCCCCGAGGTAATCTCCCGTAGGAACCTTATACAACCCATTACGGTATAAATAAATACACGAATCTGTATCATAATACAAGACCTGCCCTCCAAGAGAATCTAGATGTTCATAAAGTTTAAGTCTCGCGTGAGCTGTAGTGTAGGCTGCAATTACAACATTTACAGTTTTTAGAGCCTCACTAGCTTCATCAACATTCTGCCAATTAACTAGCAAAACTTCTTGGTTTATTACTTCAGCATACTTTACATTTACTTCTGGTTGAGTTACCAACTTGAATAATTCTTTAGAGTCTCTGACGATTGAAGTTTTTGTCATGTTTTCTCTTTGACCAAACTTGCCCCAGAATGAATTTAACATTAATTTGGCTACTGATCTAAGTCCCCCGTTTTTACAAATTTTATCTTTCTCCATTTGAATACCCTCACGCTTAAAGAAATCATAAACATACTTTACTTTATCCTCCTCTGTCATACACCAAGTGGGATAGCCTGAGGCTTCCTGCTTTACTTTCAAGAATTTATTAATGAAATCTGTAAACAAACCTCCATTTTCATAAGTGGCTACCTCGTACTCCCACAACTCATAAATGTCCAAAATCACATAGCCCTTTTCTACAGCTTTTCTAATTTCATCCATAGTCCAAGTCCCAACTAACGCTCTTTCCTCACTCTCATGAAAACATTCCCCTTGGTTTAAAGTCTCCCCGCAAGTTCTACACAACACAAACATTAATTTATTATTCATTTTAGCGGGGAGTACGGGGTGATACAAGTTGTAAGGAGGTAGAATCTTACATTTCAACAATCCCTCTACTTCAAGACCTCTCTCTCGACACTCATTTCCAACGTAAATGATAGGGTGTCCAACGGGATACTTACAATATTTATTTACAAACGGATAAAGGGAGCAAACATCAACATACTGTATCGTTTCTCCCTCTTCACATTTATGATATGTTTTAGTATTGCCTGTCCTGCCTCCAAAAAAGGAATCTCTAGGATTGAGTGGAAGTGTGTTTATAATGGACAGTTGGTTCAGGTGATTTAGTTTTTTGTCTTTCTTCAATTTATTAAATTTACATTCCCACATCTCTACAACTTCATAGCTATTAAATTTGGCCATTTTGGACTTGGTTCTCTCGTAACGGAGATGCAAACTGTCTGAAGGATCCTCCGGCAGAGGTTCTTCTCTGCTGTATTGATAACATTTTGGACAACCGTGCCAGTAACACCCGTGAAACTCGTAAATTCTCTCACCGTCAAACCCATCAACTTTCATTCCATTAATTTTAACTTCTTTACCCCGGCCCGCATGTTGAATCCTTAATCCACGTTTCTCCTCTTCCCATGTTAACCATTGTAAAGCAACGGCTGACTGATTGTCAGTCAGTCTGTACCCGTTTTTGGGAATCAAACCTATTGTGTTTGGTTTTAGAAAGTTACGCCGAAAAGCTAAGTTACATGCACTAGCGATTGTTATAGCTTCGAGAAAAGGGTCTACGTTACATTGTTCAAGAAGCAAGGCTCTAAATTGTATACACGCTTGAGCTAGGATTTCCACGTCAGAGATACAATACTCCAAGATTTATTTTTTAAAATCAAACACGTAGTTACTCGCCACTTGCTCGTCGTACCAAATCTCGAAAGCTTCGTGTGGTTTCTCAAACATTGATTCCGGGCAGTAATACTTTTTGTCGGGTATCGGACCTACATAATTTTGGTTCGCCAGAGTGTTGAATAGGTGGGGAAAGTAGCCCTTCTTTTTCTCGGGAGGCAGATCAAAAGCTTTAGGGAGTGCAGCGAGGGACATGGGAAAATAACTAAGTGAGTCAACAAACCTTACGTTGGCTACTTCAATCAAAATTGCTTTAGTTCCCCGAGGAGTTATTTTTGGTGTAAATTTAGTTTCTTCCATAATATACTGTAGTATGAATTGAAAATCAAAACCTTGCCCGTTGTGGGCAATTACACAAACATCTTTAATTTTTTTTCGAATTCCCATTACATAGTCCATAAACTGTTTTACTGGTTCTTTTTCAAATACTCTTTGCCTCTCAGAACAAGTTTCACACTCACCCCCATTAATGCATTTAAAGCAGTACTGTTGTGATACGCACAAGTTAACTTTATGAACTTTTTTATCAGGATCTGAGGGGAGTGACTCATCCTGCCTTGTTTCCAAGTCAAAGAAAATAAACAAAAAATCACGGTCTTTCGGAATTCTCCTATCTACCTTCATGAAACACTGATGTGCGGGGTCTTTGAACGCATCACAGGGTTTACAGTAAACTTCTCCGCATACATGAGCTGTCTTACGTCTTTTTGGATAAATCATTTTCTTACAGTCGCGGCAGATTTTTACAGTTTTACAAATTTGCCCTTGATGGGCTACTAAACACCGCTCATTTTTGAAGAAACGGTTGCAAAAACGGCATGTGATGCCACCGTGTTTTAGTTTACAGGGCGGGGAGATGGTATGGCATGAGGTGCATCTGTTAGAGCATCGATGCTCATGTCTGTTGCTATAGGGAATATGACAGGCTTCACAAAAGAAATTACAAACAAATGCGGCAGTTAAGTTTCTAATTACATTATAATGACCGTTGTGAAAGAGCAAGTTAATTTTTAACTTAGCGTCCTCATTACCTCCCTCAAAGTAAACATCACGGCCTTTTTTGTCGTAGTTGTAGACGGTAATTTTGTATTTTTTAAGATGGGACTGGAATTTTTCAAGCTCAGGGATTCCTGCGCCCTCCTCCGGCATTTCTACACGGGCTTTTGCTATGAGTTTATTAGCTCTGAAAGTTTGTCTTTTGCCCATGTCCTGGCGAATAGTTTTATACTGAGGATCATTTTTTGCAAGTGCTTTGCCTACTACCAACGCTCTAGCCAAACATAAATTGTCTTTATTATTAATTACTACAATACCCTTCCTAGCTTTAGATTCTTCATCAAAGGTGTTGTACATCTCTGGACGTACTCTCCCTTTACCTGCGGGGACGTTAATCCTCGTAACGTCAATTCTAAAAGTGTCGCTAGAGGTTAAAGATTCAGAGTTACTTTGAATTATACCCCCAAAAATATCCCAGAGAACATCACCACTAACTTCAGAGACAGGTCTCAAAGATACGTACCCCGGATCAGCACTTTTTAAACTTATAGATTGTAATTTAAACCCGAGATAGTCGGTGGGTACAGCGTTGGCTTTGGATGTCTCTACAATTTGATTAAAACCTTTACGAATCCAATCAAACTCAGAGATACCTCTTGGCGGTTTAGTAAATTTGAAAACAGTATTAGTCCCGTACAATCTGAAGTGTCTAACATAGGTTTCGTCTTTACTAATTAAATTTACCGGGTTTTGAGGGTCCTTTTTAGAAACGTCCATCATTCAACAGAGAATTAAATACTGAAAACAAGCTAAACTGTGCTAACGCTTAAAAGAGCAAGTACCCCGAACAGAGTCAAACTCACACGGATAGCACAGAATCAACAAGACAATAATAATAATTTGTGCAAGAGAACAATTACGCAGAAGCAGCATAAAACACGTCTGATCAGTGTGACGACTGAAGCAGAATGAGGTAGTAGAGTCTATGTTTAGAGGTATATAGTATGTAGGAGAGCACTGTACATATGTATAACTACACATGTCAAAAAAACACTAACACCCAAACTACACAAGTCAAAGCAGAGCTACAAGTTATGATGAAAGTTAAAGTAATAGAGGTAGCAAACAATACTCTAACTGAGAACTGTTCTAACCAAAACTGTATTAAAGAACAAGACTAGAGAGTGAGATTAATGGTGTAAGGATATGTTAGCCTGGTAAAACAATTAAATACAACACTACTCTAGCCATGTCATTAAGCACGCAAGATTACTACAATACATGAGAATTAAAACTACTACAATACAAGAAAACTAAAATCATTATAATCAAATGTAATAATTATATTTGCCAAGTGCAAAATCAACGAACGGAGTATCGCATGGACCTCTGACCAGTGCAAATGCAAGGGATAGAGTGAAGTTAACGCTTGAGAATAAAGAGCGCTAAAAGTATCGACCAATCAGGGCATAGAACGCTAATTACAACCAATAGAAAGCATTTTTATTATAACCAATTACAGAGCAGTATTTTAACAGGTTACAGCTAGTTTGCTGACAGAGACTTGTTGCGAATGTTGTGGTTAGATACGCAGAAGGAAGTGAGATTAGATACACAGAAGGGAGTGAAGGTTAGATGTATGGAAGGGCACGAGGGTCAAATATGTAGAAGTAAACGTAGGTCAAATAATTACCATAGAAGGCTAGATGGTTTACAACAGAAGGACACGAGGGATAAATAATTACCACAGAAGGCTAGATGATTAACAACAGAAGGACACGAGGGTTAAATAATTAACCTTAAAGGGATGCAAGAAATAGATAGTTGCCACAGAGGGTAGCAGAAGATAGATAGTTGCCAAAGAGGGTAGCAGAAGAGCTGCAGAGGGTAGTAATTACACCCCAATTCTATCCTCCATAAGAATACATGTTATTCCATTCCTCATAAGAGCCCATGTTATTCTATTCCCCCATAAGAGTCCATGTTAATCTATTCTCCATAAGACCCTATGTTACGGCCAAGGCGCGCGGCATTACTACTGAAGGGGAATAGCATCAACAGCATTTTCTCTATTGAGTAAACCGGTTGGAGCTATAGTTAACAAGACGATTGATTTATTACCCGTGGAATTACATTTACCTGGAGAATATCAATATTGTGGTCCTGGAACCAAATTAGAGAAACGTCTTGCTAGAGGAGATCCTGGAATAAATAAGCTCGATCAGGCTTGTAAACAGCACGATATAGCTTATTCCAAATTTGGTGATACTAAAAATAGATCAATAGCAGATAGAGCACTTGCTGAGAAAGCTTGGCAAAGAGTAAAATCTAGTGACGTGAGTATTGGTGAAAAAGCAGCGTCTTTAGCAGTAACAGCAGCAATGAAAGCAAAAACTACGTTTGGAGGAGGAAAGGGAAGAAGGCGTGGGAAAAAACCCGCTAAGAAACAAGGAGGTAATATCAGAAGAAAACATCGATCTACCAGTGGTAAAGCTAAAAAGAAACCAACAATATGGTCAATGATAAAAAAGGGAGGAGGATTATACCTAAGACCGTATCGTGTGTATTAAATAAGAAGAGCAATTAATAATTAAAAACAAAGAATTAACCAATGAAGAACTGATTACATATGCTTCTTGTTTGAAAATCCTATTTTTTAGAGGAGTATTTATGAAAGATGAATTACCGGTTAAAATGTGGAAAACTGAGACTGGTATTGTAAATTTGGATAATAGTGAAGGATTAGGCACTCATTGGGTGTGTTACAAGAAACTTGGTAAAACCATTTATTATTTCGACAGTTTTGGAGACCTTCCACCACCGAAAGAACTTCAACGATACTTTCGTGTGGCAGAAAATGTTTTTTACAATCATACAAGAAAACAACCTGATGATACATCCATTTGCGGTCATTTATGTTTAGACTTTTTAGCTAAAAGTGTTAGTCAACTTTAAGATGTCCTCGTATACAGTGTCATTAACCGGTAACTCATGTACTTTGCGCAGTATTCTGTTTCCAGCGCTACTTTTGCAAAAAGGAAGACTATGGGAAGCCGCATTATTGGATTTAACAACATATAACTCTATTCCAAACGTTAGTGAAGGAATTAATAACAAAATACATTATTACAAGACAAAAGATGATAAAGGAAAGTATTCAGCTTTGGAAGAATTCAGTTTACCAACAGGAGCTTATGAAATTGATAATATAAATGAAGTTATACAAAATCATATGGGAAAAGAAAATATAACGATAAAAGGCAATAACAATACAATGAAAGCCGAAATTACTTCTAAGTATTATATTGATTTTAGTCAAGAACATTCAATTGGCAGTTTATTGGGGTTTTCTAAGGAAACAAAAGTATTAGAACCTAATAAAACTCATTCTGGGAATAAAACTGTGACGATCATCAAAGTTAATAGCATAGACATTACATGTAACATTATACAAGGATCCTACAGAGATGGAGAGAATCGTCATATATTACACACATTCTACCCATCAGTTGCACCGGGTTTCAAGATAGTAGAAAAGCCTCAAAACCTTGTGTACCTACCGTTAAACACCAGTTTCATTTCAGACATCGTGCTGAACATAGTGGATCAAAACGGAAACCTTATTGACTTTAGAGGAGAAGCTATTACTGTAAGAATACATATAAAATCATCCGCTTAGACAATGGGGTTATCATTTAAAAAGAGAGAGCCAACCAGCAAAGAGGTCAGTAGCTCATCAGCTGTAGAAGGATTAACAAGTGACAACATTCGTTTTCTAGAAGGAATTGGATTAAAGGTCATTAACAATGGATATACTGGATATAGCGCAGGGTCCAACATTCGACGAGACCTTATGGGAAAAGGAATATCACACGCACAACCCTTACGCTTCGTCCAAATTAAACAATAACGATGAAATTAGGATTCCTATACAACAACAAGATATTTATACTCTTCCATGCGAAAGTTATTTATATATTGAAGGAAAAGTAACAAAAACTGATGGTACTGCTGGAACCACTGTTCCGTTCATAAATAATCCTATGGCATTTTTGTTTGACGAGATTAGATATGAAATTTCAGGAGTTACAGTCGATTCAACAAAAAAGGTTGGAATTTCCAGTACATTGAAAGGATTAGCGTCTTTAACACCAAATGAGAAGAATCTGTTTGCTGTTGCAGGATGGGTCGCACCAGACAAAAGTACAATCGCTTCTGACTCTTCGGGAAACTTTGATTTCTACGTACCTTTAAGATTACTCCTAGGATTTGCTGAAGACTACAGAATAATAATAATAAATGTAAAACAAGAACTAGTTTTATTAAGATCATCAAACGATAATGATATTATTAAAGCAGCTGCTGGAACAACTGATGCCAATTTAGACTGGAAATTAACATTAGACAAGATTGTTTGGAGAGTACCACATGTGTGACTAAATTATGAACACAGGATTACATTACTAAGAAAGTTAAAATCAGATCGAGACATTGTAATGCCATTCAGAAGCTGGGAGTTTTATGAATACCCCGTTTTACCTACAACACAACGGCATACATGGACTGTAAAAACTTCTGCTCATTTGGAAAAAGCGAGTTATGTAATATTTGGATTACAAACGAAGAAGAAAAGTATAATAGCTGAAAATGCTGGTGAATTTGACCATTGTAAATTAACAAACTGTAAAGTGTTCCTGAATTCACAATTCTTTCCCTACGACAACTTTAATATTTCTTTTGATAAAAAAAGGTACAGTGTTTTATACGATATGTACGCTAGGTTCCAAAATTCATATTACGGCAAAACAAATACACCTCTACTATCTCCCGTACAGTTTGAATCGAAAGCTCCGATTGTTGTAATTGATTGTTCCAAACAAAATGAATCTGTAAAATCGTCTAGTGTTGATATAAAAATAGAAATGGAATTTCAAGAAAACGTACCTGCAAATACATCTGCGTATTGTTTAATTTTGCACGATAAAATTGTTACATACACACCGTTGACCGGTATTGTAAAGACAGTATTGTAAAACGTTGTACCACCACCGGCATCGCCACTGTCGCTAACCTATAAATAGCGGAGCAACAATGCAGGTCTTCAGTTGATCGTCTATCGTCGCATGGGTAACATCTTCTACAAAATGAGTTCTCCATCTGTTGTACAAGGTGATGCAGAGATAGCACCGTTATTGGAACGTGATAATACTAGTGAAGCAGAAATCATCAAGGAAATAACTGCATTTTTAAAGTTTTGTAAAAGAGATAGAGAGGAGGAAAGTAATGCAGACCCATCAAAGGTAGTACCAAAGAGGAAGAAGAAAGTTGAAGAAAATATTCCTCCTCACATTTTAACTGAAGTTTTTTTGCGAATCTTTTACCCCATCTCAGCATGCATCAGTAAAAGTGTATCAGTTGGATTGATAAAGTCATTGGATTATTCCCCTACAGTAATACTACACCATGGAACAAAAAAGGTTTTATCTTCGCAAAATGCTTGGGAGTCATTTTTGAAACATGTACATTTAATAGAATGTTATTTAACTAACAGTTTGTGTGGAAGGAAAACACATATTCGACTTTTGGATTGTGACAATGAAATCGATATTGTTAAACATCGCGGACAACTACAAGTGCGAATTAGAGACTTGACTCAACATGAAAATAAGATTCTACTGTCACGTGAAGAATTCTACGTTTTAAACTACGCAACAGAACCTATTACAAGGTACATGAGACAGTTGGTATTTGCAAGCGCTATTATTAAAGAATATTTGGTCGATACTTTGGAAAACAACCTGATAGCACCATCGTGTACGGACCTGTGGATACATCTATTTTTAATAGAATACTTCATGAAGTTTGCATGTGGAGAAAGTTAAAGGATTTTGAACCACTTGTAGAAATCGCTACAGAAGCTACAGAAGAAACAACACAGGAAGAAGAAACGGAGAAAAAAGAAGAAGAAGAAAACGAAACACAAGAAGAAGGAGTTAAAAAAGACTAAAGTTTGACTTAGTAAAGAAGAACACACGTGGGGTAGACCTATTGGGGACGGTGCCCACGTTAAATATACACCAACGCGCCTGCAACTGTACGGCCTGGTATTTAACCTACCGTGGTGTGGAAAACAGTTTAGTTGATCGCTAGGTGCCATGATGAGCGGAGGGGATGAAGAAGTGAGTGTAAAGCCTTGTGTAATAGAATTTCAAGCATTTCGAAATAATGATGATAGGTTTATTATCAAGGAATTAGTAATTTTAGACTTGCTTACATTTGTAGCCTACCCATTCACGTTTGAAGCTCCTTTTTCTTTTAACAAACTTGACACCAAAGCAAAAAGTACAAACAAATGGATAACAAACTACTTTCATCACATACATTGGTATGAAGGATTTATAAGCTACAGTAATCTGCACAGTATTATGTTTAACTTTTGCAAACAATATTCACATATATACACAAGAGGATTAGAAAAAAAGAACTGGATACAAAAGTACACGCACGGTGATGTTTTCGATATAACTATCAGTAAGGACTTTAACATTAATCTCGGTAATATTTGTGTCGCTGCAAAAGATCTTAAACACGGCCAAACAAACTGTGCATTGTACAACGCATATCGTTTGGCTGCTTACTTGAAACAAACGCAGGAATGCGGTGGGGGTAGCGGAGAACAGAAATGTGGTGGGGGTAGCGGGGCCAACAAATACGAGGAGACAGCACCGCTCCAGCACGAGTATTATTCGAGACTCCGAAGAGGCAACATCACAGAAGACACCACAACCACCACTGACGAAGATGGCATCACAACAGTTTCTACAAACACTGGTTGATCAATTCAACACTCATTCAAAATCCGACCTTCTGCTAACTAAAAAGTGTTCAGAACTAAAAGAACAAAAACACTACATTATTCATAACATCAAGAAAGTGGAAACCACACGTGGAGAAGCAATTCTAGTTTCATTGAGCGAAGGACCTTTCACTCCAGGAGATGAGCCGAAGTTTCAAGTATTTCTTCCAAAACGATTTGTTCAACTGCTACAAAATGAAGATTTGCGAGATATTCAACCGGGGACGTTGTATTTGGTATCACACGGTGTAAGCGGCAACAACTCGACGGAACTCACTCTGCACATCACGCATCCTTGTACATAATGTCTCTGTTTGTATTTCTCTGTTTGTATTTCTACTCATTAATGTTAGACTTAAGCTTATTGTATTGTAAGATGTTTGTTTAATAAAGAAAAGAAAAAAAGAAAAAAGAAAAACAGCAACACAGCAGTATATTATTTTATATACTGCTGTGTTGCTTTTTTTTAAAAATTCAAACGGATGACCTTGAACTTTCATTCAGGGTTAACTTATGAAGAGGTATAAAAGAGAGGGGAGCAGTGAAGTTAGTCTCAGTCTTGTCTAACACACGCTGCAGCTAACATGTCGGTGCCACCGATGAACAATTTATCATTCGATAACAATTTGAATACATATTGTTGCGAGTTACAATGTTTTAAAATACCAGGTGATCAAGTTGACGGGAAAGCTTGTCGTAAGTGCAGGTGTTTCAGCTATTGCATATGTAGATGTAAAACGTATCAAATGAACCGACAAGATAAATTACAAGAATTACGCCGACGGATTGCATTACTGTGGCGGCGAATGTAGTAGCAACCATCTGCCTCGAACCAGCTGCCAACTGTCATCTGCCGTCCACCATCTGCTCCGCCCCACCACACTTTTACCCCCACCATTTTGTTTGATACCAAAACGCTAGCTAGCGAATAGTCAGTACACCTCCAGCTCTTGACCAGTGTACATCGAGCTCTCTGTTGAAATGTCCATCAAAATTAGGTGTATTCATTATGACTCTATTCATCTGGCGACTTTCCAAGACCTCGAGGTTTTTAATGAAGAGTTAAGACTTCTCATTGCGTCCGGTTACGATTTATCTTTGGAACTTTACGCATCAAAAAACAACATGGACTCTGCACAGGGATCGAAGTATCTACCGTCTTTCATCAGAAAGCAAAGTGATGACCGCAACTCGTCCGGATCAACAACATCGATGACAACGAACAACGGGGAACTATTGTAGACATGAATTATTGTAAATAAAATAAAATAATATTTGTAATAGTACTACCTCGCACTCGTATCATTCGATTGGTCCATTCGATTGTTTTCATTCGATATTTCTTATCGATTAACTATCGAATCACAATCGAATTTTACGCGTGCGAGGTAGTACTTTTTTAAAACACCCTCCCCGTGACCTTGAACTTTGAACTTTCCCTCATTACGTCACGAAACCGCCTACGTCACTGGCTCAGCCTCAGATGACGTATTTATTCACTCAGCGCATCCGGTCACTGACCGGATGTGACGTCACTTCCGGCGCAAAACCCACAAACCCACACTACTCACAAACCTTTTTTGTTTTCCCATGGTAAAAACAGAACACTGGCGAATTGGCGAGAGTCTTTTTAGGACGGGTAGGTTTTCAAGTCTAGCACCAGACACGTTTTAAAAAATTCACTAATGTATTTTACCTTTTCTAGTCCCTTCACATACACCAGTGAATCTTTGAAAATGAGACACAATTGTTTGTATAGCGCTTGAATGGTGGCATCACCGTCCTGCCACAGTATGCCGTGATAATGATTGGTGACCCATGTGCACTGTTTCTTGGTTTTTAAGTCTAGAGTAGCGTATGGATACGGGGATCTCACTGTCCAGTGTTGTAGAACTGTACCGTTAGCCGTGGCGACAGCAAACTCCTTAATTACAAACTCATTGTGCGAGTCTTTAAACCCCTGGAAGTCGGCAAACAGCTCCATGACCGCCACCGCCCAAGGCCAGCACTAGAATGAGCAGGCGTTAGCTACCCCCACTACATAGTACCTTTTCAGACTCCAATTGCAGGAATTAGAAATAACAACACTCACTGTGTCGCCAACCTAACTTTCTAAAATTTTATTTTGCAGCGTTGCCAACCTACCTTTTTGTAACTTTGGGGGAGTGTTTCCAACCTTTGAAAGGCGTTGCTGAATGTTTCATTTAAAAAGTTTCTAACTGAACTGTTGGTATTTTCTTTTTAAATAGGGTTTCAAACCTTGTTTTTACTCTTTCGTTCTTAATGTTGCCAACGGAACATTTTGCAATTTTTCTTTGCCGGTGTTGCCAAACTAACTCTTAATATTTTACGGTCACACTGTTTCCAACGTAACTTTATTTCTGCTTGTTGTGGCCAACCTACTATTTGCATTAAAATAAATCTTTAGTAAAATTGTCAACTTTTATATTTCACAGTATTGTCATACTTACATTTTTCTCTCACAAAGATCCAACTTAACTGTTTGAATATTCTTTAAAGGGGGTTCAATCCTATTTTTTGTATCTTTCATTCTCAATAATGCCAACTTACATATTTGGAATTTGTCATTGACAATGTTAACTTTTTCCTGCTTTTTGTTGCCAATTTTACCCTTTTCCTAAACTTGTTGCCAACCTGAATGTTTTATTTTTATTTCTCAGTGTCTTTAAGTACTTTTTCCTTAACAGAATTGCCAAAATAACTTTCTGAGTATTCTCTTCACATTTTCACTAACCCAACTTTATGTTGTGCAGTGTTTGCCAACCTAAATATTTTGTGATCTTTCTTTCACGAAGTTGCCAACCTGGATTTTGAAATTCTGCAGGGTTGCTAACATAATTTTTTGTAATTTGTTTGTTGTACATATTTTCCTACCTAGCTTCTGAATCTTTTTCTGTGTCGCCAACTAACCTTCTCAAATTTTCCTTCTCGGAGTTGCCAAACTAGCTTTTTGTAACTGTGTAGTAGTGTTTCCAACCTTCTAATGCTTCTTACAGGCATTGACAAGTTTGTCTTTCACAAAGTTTCCAACTTAACTGTTTGTATTTTCTTTAAGATTGGATTTCAAACATATTAATTTATCTTTTATTCTCAATGTTGCTAACTTATATTTTGTAATTTTTCTTTCCCAATGTTGCCAAACTAACTTTTGATGGTTTCTGTTACATTGTTGCCAACCTAATTTTTTTCCTACTTTTTGTTGCCAAACTAACTTTTTTGTTTTTATTTCTCAGTATCTTTAAGTATTTTTTCCTCAACTGAATTGCCAAAATAACTTTCTGAGTATTCTCTTAACATTTTCACTAACCTAACTTTATGTTGTGCAGTGTTTGCCAACCTAAGTATTTTGTGATCTTTCTTTCAGGAATTTGCCAACCTAGATTTTTGAAATTTTGCAAGGTTGCTAACCAAGCTTTTGTATTGAGTTTTTTTGTGCATAGTTTCCTACCTAACTTCTGAATCTTTCGCTGTGTCGCCAACCTAACATTCTAAAATTTTCTTTCTCGGAGTTGCCAAACTAGCTTTTTGTAACTTTGTTGTAGTGTTTCCAACCTTTTAATGTTTTTTTTTGCAGGCATTGGCAAGTTTGTCTTTCACAAAGTTTCCAACTTAACAGTTTGTATTTTCTTTAAGATTGGATTTCAAACATATTTTTTTAAATCTTTCATTCTCAATGTTGCTAACTTAATTTGTTGTTTTTTCTCCTTTCTAATGTTGCCTAACTAATTTTTGATGGTTTACTGTGACATTGTAGCCATCCTAACTTTTTTCCTACTTGTTGTTGACAACCTAAATGTAATTTTACTTCGCAGTGTATTTCTGTACTTTTTCTTTTAAGGAATGGCCAACAAAACTTTCTCTACATTCTCTTTCACACCCTTACTTAAATTATTTTATTTTATGCAGTGTTTGCCAACCTAAGTACTTTGTGTTCTTTCTTTCTCAAAGTGGTCAACCTAGATGTTGCATGTTTTCGTTCTTAATGCCGCCAATACAATTTCTAATTTTTGGTCATAATGTTGTCAACATAACGTCTCAATCTTTTTTGCACTCTTGCTAACATAGCTTTTTGAAATTTTGTTTCGTAGTGTTGTTAACCTAGCTTTATGTTTTTCGGTTTTTGTGCAGAGTTTCCGACTTAACTTCTGGATCTTTCACAGCGTCGTCAACCTTACTTTGTGAAATTTTCTTTTGCAGAGTTGTCAACATATATTTTTAATGACTTTAGTATAGTGTTTCCAACCTTTTAATATTGGTTACATCCATTGGCAAACTAATTTTTACATATTTATTTCGCAGAGTTGGTAGTTTAACTATTATTTTGAACTTGTCATTTCTACTTCTTGATAATGATCACTACTTCCAGACTGGCAGATTATTATTTCTATTACGCAATTAATACGATTTTAACATACATTTAGTAGTTTGGGCATGTGTATTTATTGAATGAGAGTATTTTAGGGTATACACACTAAAATGTCTTATAATCTATTCTTATATTTTCCCATAAGTTAGTTATCTTTCCGGTTGTGAACAGATAGTTTTTGGGTAGTGAAGATTTGTTTTTTTATATGTTTTTTCCTACCAGCTTAACGTTTTTATTTTTACAGCAGCAGGACTTTAACTTTCGGGTTCAAATACTAACTGAAACCTATAACGAGTTATTTTTTTCTGAAATAATATTTTAGAAATATTTTCAAAACCATTTTTAATTGTTTTTGTTTATAAGCTTATTTTCTATAAATTAAATTGGAGATTTGATTTTAAGTAATATATTTCAATTTTAAGGTGGAATTTGATAGTTCCAAGTGAAATACGATTCGTAACATCATAGATTTGGGCTTATTTTAAATTTGTTGATAACTAAGTAAACCTAACGCCGGATTTACTTGAACAAGTATATAAAGTCTTGTGACAAAACTATCTGATGTATTACTTTGCAGGTAATACATTTCCAGTCGTAAACTTTAACTAACGTTTATTTATTATAGCCTTTTATTTTTAAGATTTGGTATCTTGCCTTAAATATTTGTATTTACATATTGAACTTGTTATTTAAATCTCAGATGTGGTTCCATGAGTAATCTTAGTAGATTCTTATTTGACTGATCGTAAAAACATATGATACAGAGAATTATTAGTGGTAGATATTGACTTGAATTATTAAAATGTGTCAGATGCATCAAATTCAAAATAAGTTACCCTACAGATTTAAAACGTACACTGATATATATTTAAACAATTGCAAATTGTGTGGGTTAACTGAATTTATGATAACCAGGTTTATCAAAACGACTAAAATCAAAAACAATACCCTTACATCTAAAACAAAGTATAAATATTTTAAAAGTTGTATTGTCAAAACAGAACCAGGTGCTTCAAACCATCCAAAAATATAAATATTGTACTCAGTTTATTTTGTTGTTTTTACAACAAAGTACTTGGAGTGTTGACAGTTAAATAACTGCCCCTAGTAAACACTTGACTTTGTATCCAGCCCTAATCGAATCTCCGTATTTCCCTTTTTATGATAAATGAGTTTTCCTTTAAAATTCCAAATAGTAAAAATTGAATGTAAGAAATAACCATCACCATTTATAAATGAGGCTCCAAAAGCTAACTTGTTCTATTCTCATTTCGTATTAAACAACATGAAATTAGATTGCAACACATTTTGTTGATGAAATATAAAGATTCGCCTGAATTAAAGATTTGTAGGGCCGTTGCTAATGTTTTTTATACTTAAACTTCAAATATTTACAAATGCACATTTTAGTTTATAAACTCAGGCGTGTACATCCCTGTGGGGTGAATGCCTCGAATAATTCGAATTAATATTAAAAAAGGCCATCAACCGATCACGAACTAAATCTATTTCAAGTAACCGAGCAGCACACCTCCTGCCTCTGCGAAAGTCGAATGCCAACTACCTCGTTGCGTCGGTGGCCGTTCGGTACGCTGGCGAAAAAATCCCTCCGCGGTATGGGTGCTTCCGCATCTGACCTGTGATTAGTCGATTTGAAATTGCTGTTGGCGACCGGATTTTACATTTTGTTTTCAAATCAGTACATAAAATATTATTAACATAATAATTAAATTATCAAGACTGACCTACAAATATCAAATATCAAATCACAAAGTCGACAACTCCTAAGCATTTCCTTTTTAATTGAGTATAAAAAATAATAAGCTTAGAAAGGATGGTAATTTTATCAATATCTTGAAACTATTCGAGACAGATTTCCTCTAATACAATTATTTTCCACCTTGTCGTGGAAATTTCCTGGCTTTCTGATTGAAAGGGTAAAGGTCGTCTCCCTCTTGAGAGTAATTCCTTTCCGAACGCCTTAAATAAACAACCATCCAATAGTTTTCAATAGCACTTCGGATGGAGTTTACTTGTAAGGGGTTATTTACTTTGTGAATTTTAAATAATGTAATCAGTAAAATAAATTAAAAATAATTAAATAGCATTTTACAATAGATTTATAAATATAGAAGCACAGAGTAGCATTTGATCCCTACAAGCATTTCAAAATTAAATTAATTATAATGTGCACAAGACATTTTAATTTTTGGCCTACCAAGGAATAATAAATATTTATAAAGAGATAACATTTACCATTTCAATTTAACCAAATTTAATTTAACAGATTTTGGTTGAATATTAAGTTGAAATATTCTTCCTGTCAAACATGTTTCTTAAATGGGTTCATCATTTTATGACGGAAAAGTGTTGTCTTGACATCTTGAATAGGAAGGATATGCAATGCAATAGCATTCAAGGATAACAAATATAGATTAAATTTATATATAAATAAAACACAAGTCTAAATAAAATCAAAACTAAACGTCTTTTTTTGCATAACAATATATTTTATCCATGCACATTCACTAGGAAAGACACTTTTATATCATTAATAATAGTTCAATACAATAGTACCAAACACATTTCACCAACAACTCATGTTTGCTTACGCCATGCACTCCTACCCCCACCAACAAACCGACTATAAGGGGGTCGACTCCCCCCCCCCAGTCTACCAAAGGGGCAACCGATCCGGACCTAACTTTTATATCTTTATTAATACCTAAAATGTGACTGTCGGGCCCCAATTTGGGGCCAACTACTCTCAACTACCTCTGCAGTAATATATAATAAGTAATATGTATATATATATATATATATATATATTGGTTCATTTTAATACATCCTTTGCGGAAATCCACGAGTTCTGGCTACTTCTGTCTACTTGGGAACCCAAGCCATTTGACATATAATAAATCACCTTCCTGCTAATTACCTTCTCAACTAAATTAATGTCTTTATATTTAGTCTTTAACAATTCTTGCTCATAAAATCCTCCTTTGATTATGTTGTCATTCTCATCTTTCAAAATATAAGTCACAGGCTTTGTTTTCTTAACTTCTGATATTGTAAAAAGCTCCCCAGTCCAGTTAGGGGTATGTCCTTTACTAAATACATGTTTATACTTGGAAATCCTTACACTATCCCCCAACTTATATTTTGGCTTTTTAACTTGTACTTTAGATGCATACCTTTCGTGTACATATTTTGAGTTCTTAGCACTTACTTGGTTAGGTTTCATCCCTATGGACCTATGTACTTTATTATTATATATCCTTATTGACTTTGGAAGTAAATCCAACCATTTGTAACTCCCTTGTGCACTAAACTCTCTATATAAGGTTCTCGGAAACCTTTCCACAATAGCCGCCTTAGTTGTAGAGTAAGTGTGGTAGTGATTACCATTTAGCTTTTTCATTAGTTTGGTAAAATGTTCATTAAAACATTATTTTCCGTTATCAGATTTAATATTTTTAACTCCCTTTGGGAGAATAGTTTTTATAGCTTCTATGACTACTAATCCAGTTTTATTCTTTAGTGGAGCAGCGTAAGTTTTTTTTTATAAAATGTGTCTATTAAAGTTAAAGTATATTTATTCCCAGAATTCTCTCTAGCATAATTCTGCATATCCATTAAATCTATTTGAACAGTTTAGTTTATACCCAATACCTCAAAGGACCTTCTAAAAAAAATCTTTCTCGCCGGCTTATGCAATTCGTAAGCAATTTTTTCCATTTGTTTATTCTTTATTTTTAATGTTAACGTATCTGCCAGTCTCCGTCGTTTCAAAAACACCTCCATTGCTACCAACTAGCATACCATCACTCATTCTTTGATATACATAGTTTGTTTTGGTAAATATGCCTCTCCATCTAAAGTCTTAAATCTGCTTAAAGATGTAGGGTCTGCAACTAACAATTTAGGATTGTACATCATCAAATCGATTTCATTATTGTCTTGCATAAATTTCTTACTTTTATTGTCAAACCTCAAAGCCTGTGGTGTTAAACAAATATCAAATATATAATTGTCGTGTCTACATTTTTTATTTGTATTTTCTTACCTCATAGCAAGAGGTATCTTTTCCTTTGGGTACATTCTTTATTATTTTTTCTTCGGCATCCCACTCATCGTTATCTAATGTTATTTCATTAAAATTTGTATTCTGTTTTATTATGCTTTTCACACCTTTTGTTAATATTTTATTGACAACAGCAACATCATTTGGCAATGTTCCTGGTAAAATATTTGTTAATTGCTTATTTTTACCATCAAACTTAAGACCATCCAATAATATACTCTGATGTTTTGTTACACAATCATAATCATTGACAGTGGGTTAAACACGAACTAGTCTTTTATTTCCAAAATCCCAAAATCATTTACTCTTTGTTGGTACTTGAGAAACATTTACAGCATCACCGCTTTTTTCGCCTTCCCCCAGGTTACTAATTGTATTTTGATTAGCATTCCATTTGTATTCTTTTAGTTCTAAAAAATGATATTTATTATCACTCTGTACAAAGTCACCATCTTTTCTTATTAAAGTCTGTTGTAAAGTTGGAACTTCATCAAAATTTTCGGCATTCTTAACATTCCCAATCTTTGGTTTTTGGTGTTCCAAACATTTTTCTCCAATTCTAAAAATTCATATTTATTATCACCCTCAACAAAGGCACCATCTTTCCTTATTAAAGTCTGCTCTAATGTGGGTACATCGTCTAAACTTTCACCCCTTTCCACATTAGTAATTTTTCTCTTATTAGCGTTCCACTTATTACTCTGGAATTCTAAAAACTCTTATTTAGTATTACCTTGTACAAAGGCACCATCTTTTCTGGTTAACATCTGGCCCAAAGTCGATACATCATCAACAAACTCCCCATCTTTAACACTACCAATTTTATAATTTAAATCATTCCAACTATCATCTTTGAGATTTAAAGTAGTTTCCTTAAAACTTCTAGCATTAGGAGGTTTACTATATGGATTATAAACACGATCAAATTTATCTATAAACACCTTTTTATTTAATAAACAATTCCACTTTCTCTCAATTCTTCTATAATAGAATCTATCTCATTTCTCATCCCAGAATTCCCAGCTTTTTGACTTAGCTAAGGCAGGGCTTAACCTATCTACAAGTTCATTAGGATCGTCCAAATAAACATAGTCTATTTTATTACCAGTTACCTGCCTTAAACCTTCACCATCAGTCCTAAACAGTGGTATAATTATATTAAGATATTTAGTGTGTTTATTACTTGACATCACCACACCTGTTTATAACCCTTTAAATGTGCATTTGTAGCTTCAAAAAATTATTTATAATTTTGAAAATCAGCCTGACTATAGTTTACGGGTTCTTTTAAAGTTAACGATTCCCACAGACCCTTTGTCCCTTTATTGTATCTCCAACTGTAACATCATCATTGGCAATTTGAACTTCTTGATTCCCAATACAAAATTTAGTTGCTTCTCACCTAATACCATATGTGGTGTCTGTCATACTATTTCTACTAATGTAATTTTCTAAATAGTCTGATGCCAAAAGACCAAAATCTAATTTGTGCGGTGTCATCTAGGTTATTCTTGATATTCTAGACGGGGTCTTTTCTAAAATCATTGAAAGAACTCAATCATCATTAATGGATGGAATGTTTGGAACCTTTCTTCAGCCACTAGAAATTTACCACGTTTTAATGCCCTAAATTTCTCTCTTATTTGTTTTGCAGAGTCTACCAATTCCTGTTAAATTTTTGTTTTCATTTTATTTATCATATTTATTAAAGGATTATACTCAAATACTTTATCGTGTATTATTAAGCAATATGCAGATGTGTTTGAAGGAATATTTTCTGCATTTTCAATTTCTAATTTAAAATCGGCCTTCTTTGACCGATTCTTTCTGCCTAGAACAGTCTACTACAATTAGGGGATATTTCTTTATAAAGTCATCTCTGTTAAACATAGGATCGGGGACAGTGTTGTAGTAACTCTCTATAAAACTTACAAACATCTCATAAGCTTTAGAGGCACCTCCATTTTCAAAGTCGATATTTAATTACAATTTATAATTTGTAAATTGTAATGTATCCTTTTTTAGACAAGTGTACTCTTTGGGCATCGAAATTTTTACAATAGGCTATGTGACGTTCCAATATATCGTTAATGTAAAACTGTTGCAAACAGAACTTGCAATAATTTTTCTTTTGGTCATCTTTTGTAGAATTAAACATTTACTTTTCAAAATCACGAATTAAACAATAATGTGATTTGCGACCTTCTTGTAATAGCAACAGGTTTACGCGAGTATTACTATTTAGTTTAGTTATTCTAAATGGATATATACATTTCTTGCCTTCCATCCCATATACGTTTACACTTGTATTATTTTGTATTTAAAATCTATCTATATCAGATATTTTTACGGGATGATTTATATTAGTCATATTTAACTGACCTTCATAGGGTTCATAATTGGAGACTGTTTTAGCATTTTCCTTCCAACTTGGGTGTAAGCCTACTAACACTGACCATAGGAAGCATTTATTATCACTATTTTGTATGTTTAAAACTACATGTTTCGACTTGATGTATTCTGGAGTTGGAAGGTATGACTTTGGTGATAGAGGTTTATACTTGTAAACATGTAATTCCCAGTACTTAGTATGGTCATATATCCATCCACTGCCTTGGGATTGGTACTTATGCAAAGCCGTATCAATCTTCAAAAGTGAATTTTTAATTTGAGATTTTATTTTTTTTTTCTCAATTGATAGCGTTGTCAAACTACGAAAACTGGAACACTTTCTTTGTCAATAGTCAGTTTACCATTCTTATTAACTGTGTGTTTGATAAATTTCACTCTCCTAATAAGAATCCATTTGATTGGTAAGAGACTTTATTGAAGGGTGTTTAATATATCCACAGACTCACCCTCAAACCTAAACACATTGTAGGGTCGTTTGTCACATCGAAGGCAGTGGCGTTTCTTGTCACGAGTGACAACTCTCTTACACACTTTGAAAACTATTGTGATTTATCAAATATGCATTTTAAATGTATTGTTATTGTCAAATATGTGATGAAATTTTTTACAAATTTTAGGAATAACTTTGTGAATAGTTTGTGGCATAATAAATTACTTCTGTTGGAGTATGGCACGGAGCAGACTTCACAGGACAACATTCTTTGTCGGAATGAGGGTAGTGATTTTGTGACTTCTATATATAACCTTGGTTGAAAATTTTGAAATTTTATCTCTCTTAAATAAGAAAAACTATATTTTTTAGCTCTAAAATAAGAAAGTTTTGCAGTTTAAATACTGCAAATATTTAAAAGATTTTTTTTAAAGTTTGATTGGCCATAACATTTTATTTGTTTACATACATACACATTTTAGGCATTAATACACATACAAAAGATATATAAGGGTATCAAAAAGGAAAGTATCAAAGGGGTGCGGGATTCGCTCTATTTTTTAGCGTATTGGGTAGAATTTATTGGGGGAAGTTGTCTGACCCACTTATATACATTTTAGGATGCGTAATACGTGTGTACATATACACTAGCCTAGAACAATAACATATCCAAATTGCAGACAAATCGGACCATAAACACCAAAGTTAGTTTTTTAGACTTTGACAATTAATTTTTAAAAATATAGAGGACGGATTGGGTTTGTAAAAATGTATTTAATATAGGCAAGGGTCGGGCCTTGATGAAAGTTAAATAAATAAATATGCTTTGATGAAATTTGGTAAGTGACTTCATGACTTAGTGATGTATGTACCTTTTGAAACTCGCTGAGTATGCAGATTTGCTGAAACGGGGGTATTTTGATTCTACAAACACATAAGTTACCAATTTGATGAGCTTAAATATGGTAGGGTGGAAGACATCTAATGTTCCAGAATCGAATTCCAGTACCACAGCCCTACTCTCATTTTGATTTTTTTTGGGGGGGGCTCTCAAAGCTGCAATGTTAGTCTTATGAACTTTTCGTTTTGTTAGCTCAGCTGTATTCTTAAATGGGTATCTTATATAAGAAGAATACTCGATATATATATGTGTGTGTGTGTGAGTGTGTGTGTGAGTTTTTCACAAACTTTATACAACGTACCTACGTATGACATTGGTGAACTTAAATAAATAACTCTTATTATTAAAGTTGTTATTTATTTAATAGTACAATATTTGTTTCAGAATATTACAATGTGAGTACAATGTGTGTTGGTCATCACGTTCAGTACCACGATATACGAATTTATGTTCCCTTGTACTAGTTCATGAACTTAAACTTGACAAATAGAAGACATTTTTCAGTAGCCTATATTGAACGTTATTTAATGTTATCCTTTCAGTTTGTAGTGAATCATATATGAAATAAAAAATAGCAACTACAAAAAACTGGATAAATTGTATAAAAATGTAAAAAGTATCTGACAGTTTTATTGACCTAGTTTACAAAACAATATTCCCAATTTATCAAACTATCAAATTATAAAATAGGATATTGAACCACATACAATTATAAGAACAAGCTACTATCCCGCAGAGTAAACCCAAACAAATACTGTGCAATTATGGCTAATCGACTTATCAACACTGCAGGTTGATATCAATTGAAAGATAATTATATCAGACAGAAATGAAATATCGCAGTCATTCATAACCTCCCGTCAGCCAGATCCAAAAATGATGAATGAATAAACTTAATTCTATCATTTGTGCAATTGATTTCAAGTAATGATTTTTGTTTGTAATAATTAATTGTGATTATTTTACTTAATACTGGGTATTCCGGAAAGACCTGACAATTTTCAAAATCAGATAAATTTATTGTAAAATGAACAATGGATTGCAATAGCTGAAATATGTGTATAGTTAAGCCATTTGCATGTAGAGTGGTATAAAAGTAAATAAATGATCAAATTTTAAGATTATTTATTACCATTTTAACTTGTTATAAAAGTAATTATTTTCGTCTATACAAAAAAATACATATTTAGATTGGCGATTAAATAATTTCAGTAAAATAAAACAAAAACTCCATATACCATTCTCATGCAGCATAAACAAATATCAAACTAACAGAATTGAGAATGAATATGCTTACATAAGAAAGGCGAATAAATATGAATAAATATCTGAAATATACAAAAAAACTCACAAAACTCATTAATAAAACCAGTCAAATCTAAACAAAACAATTGCGAGCTGCTATATGATAGTTGGGAGACCAATTTTATATTACAATTTCAGTTCATACCAAACAAGCTTAACATATGAATTTACATTGAACATAAGTTATTGAACAAAAATATTTTAATTTCATTTATTTCTTTACACTGGTAGAAAACTATGGTTTGGAGTTTTATTTGCAAGTTGAGGCTAAATATTGTTTAAATACCTGCTTTCGAGTAATCCAATTTGTTACAGGAGCAACTAGTTTCAACTTCCTAAAGTTAAGTCGTCTACAGGCTGACAAGAATGTATATTCACTTCATTTGAAGGTCGTCATCACATAAAAGTACATTCAAACACACACCTAAACATAGACATGAGGGGCACATTTAAAATTTGTAAAACCACCAAAATTTATTCCCGGAACTGATTGCGAGTATTGAGACGCGACCGGGCGGAAGCGGAGTCTAGACTACCAGTATTTCTCAGTAATTCGGAGGCTAAACAACACCAATAAAAAATATATATATTGGGTGTATATTGCTGCCTTTTATTTTAGTTGTAGCTAAAAACCCTTATTAACTATCTAAAAGTTCATAAACTGTCCTGCCTAAGCTATATAATAATCTTATGAACAATCTTTATTAAAAGTATTAATATAATAAAAGTTTCACATTTTTTGGACCTTAAACAAAATTACCTTCGAACAGAACACCAATATTCGTTCTTCTGAGGATATTTTCTTCATCGGCAAAACACCTTACCTGTAAACAGCGTTAAACATATGTGCAAGCCCCGGTAAGATACAAACAGTGCAAATTATACATTCTTTACCGTACCTATTATTGATTATCAAACAAATGTAAAACTATTTAAATTTAAACTGTAAAAAGCGATTTTTAAGTTACAGTATATTAAACATAAAACAAATACAGGAAGCATGTGCATTGCGTATATTGCACACAAAGGTTAAGAGTGTTACAATGTTATAGCAACGTGACCTACATGACAATGTTATTCCACCAACAGTTTTTATTTTTAAAGAATAAGAAAGAGAAACCTATTTGTATGGGTAAAATGTAATGACGAGATGGGCTGTCAAAAATACTTCCTAGCAATAAACTGGATAGTAAATACGAGAGCTGGATATCAACATTTACAAAGTATCGTAAACATTATTATGGTTACATTTTGTGGATCTCGGAACTTGTTATTGTGTTAAAAGAAAAGATTAAATAAAATGAATATGAAAAATAACAAGAACTGTTTTGACAACTTATTCCAGAATATGTAATAACTACATTATACAGGGTGGTCATTAAAGAATGTCACAAACTTCGTGGGCCAATAGTACTCATCAATTTGAACAAAAAATGTCCTCCTAACATATGTCGAAAAATCCTTCGTTTAGCCACTAGCCGTATTTTTTGTATTTATTACAAAAAAAGTTATATCTAAAAAACCGCTTTAGCTAAAATAACCAAACCTTGCACGGACGTTTATTAAACATCAAAGACAATTTAAAAATTTTTTGTTTGATTTGCTTTTTTATTTTCACAATGGCGGCCATTTAAAGTTTTTAAAGTCAACTAATAAAAAAACTGTACATTTTTCAAAACTTTACCTTGTAACAAAAAAAGAAACAGTTTAATACTAAATCCAACGGTATTTTGTTTATAAAAATCGGACCACAAATAAGCGAGAAAATTCACTTTTTCGGTTAGCCCGCAGAAGCTCCGGTCCCACCAGCAGCCCCAAGTAGCGTGGGCGGCGCCGGCGGCGCGCGGTCCGGCGCAACAATGAAAATCGTATTAAGAGAAACGCACTACTGTCCGCGAGAGGAAAGAGCTTCTGCGGGCTAACCGAAAAAGTGAATTTTCTCGCTTATTTGTGGTCCGATTTTGATAAACGAAACACCGTTGGATTTAGTATTAAAATGTGCTTTTTTGTTACAAGGGAAAGTTTTGAAAAATGTACAGTTTTTTATTATTTGACTTTAAAAACTTTAAATGGCCGCCATTGTGAAAATAAAAATGCAAATCAAACAAAAACTTTCCTAAATTTTCTTTGATGTTTAATAAACGTTCGTGCAAGGTTTGGTTATTTTAGCTAAAGTATTTTTTTAGATATAATTTTTTTGTAAAAAATACAAAATGGTGGCTAGCGGCTAAACGAAGGATTTTTCGACATATGTTAGGAGGACATTTTGTGTTCAAATTGATGAGTACTATTGGCCCACGAAGTTTGTGACATTCTTTAATGACCACCCTGTATAACGTGCATGGCATATATACAAAATCATTTACAAGTAACATAACAGTTCAAAAAATAAACGGCATATAAAAACATGCTTATTTTATTGTATTTAAACTTTTTATGAATCAATAAATTTCTCCCTGAATCCATTATTATATAGTGGCCTACATACAAAATCTTTTGGTAACCTATTTTTTCACAAATTTTATCACAAATTTCTTCATTGGAAGTATTAATAAGTCATTTATCACACAGAGTGGCTTAAAGGGGAAAATCGTCCTCTACTCCTTATCCAGGGTTAAGGTGGCAAACATATACAAGTGTTCTCTACTGATCCATATTTTCTTAATCCATAACACAAGTTTTTATTTAAGAGCGGATAAACAAGGCGAAAATTATTATTTATTATCAACAAGAATAGTATTGGCAAACGAACCGCAAAGTGAAAAATTCGTTTTCCTCCGTATCTATTTATAGTAAAATTTATCTCATATACTAATTTTTTTTGTGAACACTTATTAATGCTGTAATTCCTAAATTGTATTTAGTGTATGAATTCAGACAATGTCAAAATACCCCTGTCGCAGCAAACCTGCGTACTCAGCAAATTTACAATGTATAATATGTCTTACCATAAAGCCGCATATGTGCACATAAAGCCGCATACCAAGTTTCATAAAAATATATTAAAAAATAAGCGATATATACAATTTGTATTATTCTCTATAAGAATAACATTGGGTACGCAGGTTTACTGCTACAAGGAACAAAAAATATGGTTTTTCATGTAAATATCAATATTACTCAACTAGGTGAACTAGGTGTATCAATATACATCAATATTTCATCAATATAAAATCATAAATATGCGATATATACCATTTTGATCACTCTCCATAAGAATAACATAGGGGCTGAATACCCAGGTTTGCTGCAACGGGAATTATCGGGGAAAAATGATTTTTTGTGAAAATAAAAATAGGCCACAACCAGATGAATCCATATACCAAGTTTCGTTAGTATACATTCATAAATAAGCAGGATATAAATTTGTTCTTATTCTCCTTAAGAATAGCATTGGACAACGTTCTGTGTTTAGCACTTTCAATATCTCTATAACAAATTAAGGTAGATAAATATGATCAAAAAACCAAATTGTGTGTTTTTTAAGGCTGAATCCATTGGTGAAAACTAAATTTGACTTTTTAAAATATTATATGTAAAAACTTCAAAAACCCATTTTTTGGGGTACAAAACCCCCAAAATACCACTTCGGATGAGTCCATCTGTTTGGTTTTCGAACTTAAAGTCATAAATGCTGCTTTACACGTTTGTACCAAATTTTATCAAAATCGGACCTTTTTTACAAGAGTTATCGCACCCACGGACACACAAACATACACATACAGACACAGACACACACACACACACACACACACACACACACACACACACACACACACACACACACACACACACACACACACACACACCCACTACACACACACATATATACAGGGTGTTTCAAAAAGAATCATCCGATTTAGAAAAATCATAGCTATTCATCTGTGAATCCGATGTGCTCGAACAATGTACTGTTAGAAAGAGGAAGCTCTGGAGTTTAACGTCGTTTCCGCCAGGTAGCAGTAGCGCGCTTCTGTCAACGCCCAGCTCAGTAGTTGTCAAAATGGCGTCTGCACAACAGAAAGCGTTTTGTGTTATACGGTTTGCTAGATGCGAGTCTGTGATTTCCGTGCAACGTGAATTTCGTACCAAATATGGTGTTGATCCTCCTACAGCCCAGAGCATAAGAAGATGGTATAAGCAATTTAGTGATACAGGCTGTCTCTGTAAAGGCAAATCATCAGGTCGTCCCCGTGTGTCCAATGAAGACGTGGAGCGCATCCGCCAGAGTTTCACCCGTAGCCCACAAAAATCCACTCGCCGTGCTGGTAGGGAACTTAACATTCCTTCGACATCTGTATGGCGTGTTTTGCGCCGCCGTTTGCGTTTTAAACCGTACAGGATTCAATTACTACAAGCTTTGCATGAAGGTGACAAAGTACGACGTGTTCAGTTTTGTGAGTTTATCCAAAGCCAGATGGCAGTAGATGATGAGGAAAATGATGATCGAGATTTGGTATCACGCATAGTGTTTAGTGACGAGGCAACTTTCCATTTGAGTGGAAAAGTTAACCGCCACAATGTGAGAATATGGGGGACCGAGCAACCACACCAAATTGTACAGCATGAGTGAGATTCCCCAAAAGTTAATGTTTTTTGTGCAATCTCACGGAATAAAGTGTATGGTCCCTTTTTCTTTGCTGAGAACACTGTTACGGGAATAACATATCTCGATATGTTAGAAAACTATCTCTTCCCTCAATTGGAAACAGATTCTGATGACTTCATATACCAACAGGACGGTGCCCCACCACACTGGAATCTTCATGTGAGAGAGTTTTTAAATGGTAGGCTTCCTCAAAGATGGATCGGCCGTACTGGACCTAATGATTCCGCGTTAAGTCACTGGCCTCCAAGGTCACCGGACCTTACTGTTTGTGATTTCTTTTTGTGGGGGTTTGTAAAAGACAATGTTTATATCCCTCCCCTTCCAACAACATTGGTTGAACTGAAGAACCGCATTAGAGCAGCCATCGAATCGATCACTCAAGATATGCTAGCTAAGGTGTGGGACGAATTTGAATATCGTATAGACATATGCTGTGCATCTAAAGGGGGCCATATTGAGCACCTGTAAATGGTATGTAAAAAAACTTTATTAGTTGTCCTTTAATATGAAATTAACCTCATGTCCATATGATCATTAGTTTTGAAATTATAAACCTTTAAAATCGGATGATTCTTTTTGAAACACCCTGTATATATATATATATAAAGTTTCGAACTATTGGTGTTTTTGGGGTCTGGGGACCTAAAAACGAAAAGTTATCATGGTCCCGGGCCTAGGTCTTAGCATGCCGACTACGATGATAGCTTCTTCCCTCTAGAATAAATTCGCTAAAATACCCCGTCAGACTACCCTGCGTCCTCTGCAAATTTGTTAATACATATATATATGCACCTCACTAGTACCACATGAAACCACTTACCGAGTTTCATCAAAATATTTTCATAAATAAGTATGATATACGATTTTACCTTAATGTCGATAAAAATAGCATTGAACAAAGCACTGTGTTTAGCCCTTTCAATATATCAACAACCAATCTATGACGAGCTATAATTCAAGTAATATCGTTCGTTTAAAAACTGAATGAAAAAAACATATGAAAAGGATTTTAAGTCCCATTTTTGGATACGAACTGAAAGGTTTTGAATATAAAAGTCATAAATTATGTTGCTTAACATGTTTGAACCAAATGTAATCCAGATCTTAACTTTGTTACGAAAGTTAACATACCCATGAATACACACAAAGATGCACATTTTAATCTTGAATGAATGGGGGTTTTATCATCTGGGGAACGATAAGTTTTGATGAATTTTCTTGGGCCTAGGTTTTACCCAGTAGACTACAGTAATAGTTTCTTCCTTATAAGGGGAATTCACTCAAATCTGAAATTTTGAAGCTTTTGAATTACCGAACAGAAAACTATCCCTGAAATTCGGATTGAGTCAATTTTTTAAAAGCTTGAAAAACTATAAAACAACCGATTTTAAGGAAAATTATTACAACAGTTTTTAATTAATCTACATTCGTCTGGTTTTTAGAAGTTTTTGGGGTTAATGACCCTTTAAAATTAATCAATAGTTTAAAAGCATGGTTCGTACCGTAGAAATGTATTTGCATACCAAAATGAATAAAAGTTGGAACAGTGGATTGGTTTATAGATCTGTTTTGGGTTTAGGAAACATCAAAACACTTATTTCCTCCATTTATTTAAGTTCAAATTAAAAAATAAACAAAAACACTTTTTTGTTTTCGATGTTAAAAGGGAGGAATATAACAAATAAAATCTTAGATGAGAATGTGTTTTCAAAGGGGAGAGTAATATTTCGTTCAAAAGTGTGATTTATAGTCTAAAACTTGTGGGAAACTGTTGAGTGTAAACAATTTTACGATGCTACTTTTGGCTCCGGAACAACATTGTCTTCGAAACGACTTTATAATAAAAAGATATACCTTTGTTTTATCCTCCGTAAAACTCCAAGATTTGTGACTTCAGAAAAATCTTATGTTAAACGTATTTCACAAGTAAGTATCATGTACTTTGTTAAGGTACAATTTTCACAAGTGGTTATCACCTCAGTCTGAGTTACAATTACTGTGAAATAATAGCTACTGACTTATGAAACCCTTTTAATCAATATAAAATCAATCTGAATATGACTGATGAGCTGGAAGAAAAAGCGTAATAATAATAAAATCCAAGCCAGTGTAATATACCCATAAAGAAGAACCTAATAAAAATATTATTAATATCCTTGCGATAGAAATATACATTTAATTTTAAATCGTTCTTATTAAACATGTTTTATAAAAAATAACTTAAAAAATTATGTACTACCTCTACCATTGTAAAGTTTAATATTTTAAAAAACTGTATGTTGGTACGCTTTAAAAAAAATAAAACTATTAAGTTAACTGTATATAGTAAGTTAATGCTAATGCTATAAATATAAACTGACAAGAGCCTTATTTATAAAGTCCTTCTGTACTGTTAAAATAAATACCATTACTTTACATAATACTAACTTCAATGTGTATTTTATTCAAAGCATTTTAGATTAATAAAAAATTGTTGTATTTAAACAATTTTAGTTTGAATTAACTATAAGTTCTTGCTACTATTAAATAACGTTATTACTAACATAACTGTGGTGCAATAATTTTATAAACTACAATTTTCAACGGTTGCAACGTTGTACCGCATAACACAGGTTTGTGGGTTTTCCTATGTCATCTTTGAAAACGACACAGATAAAAATACTTTCTGAAAATGAGCTTTGAAATTATTTATAAAATATGTATAAAATTTGATAAACCAGTTAGGATCCTATTATTTATCATTAATTTAAAGACAATTAATGATATTGAATTAATTAATGAAATCTTCCGGAACAATAAATGTTATTTAAATTATGTGCTAATATTTTTTTGTACTAATACGTGGCTCTAAATGAATATGTAAAATATTCATGGTCCAATTAATCATAAGTATGTATGTCTCTCACCCTGAGGCCAGATAATATCATTACACAGGAAACAACGACGTCTGTAGTGAATATATCAGCCCCAGGGGTGACAATAACAATCACATCTACATACTACAAACTACCCGGCAATGTAAAGACATTTGTTTCTTACATGATTAAAATAAAACAAACAAAATAGGTAAAGTAAAGAATGTAAATGAGAACCGTTTGGTTTATATTACTTGATTGCGTATTTATCAATTATTTAGTAAAAGCTATAAAAATAAGACAGAAACTTTTATATTTTGAGGATTTTCATATCAATGAATTATTTTACGACTTATAAACTTAACTATATATTGGAAAGATGCATAATTTAAAATCAAATACAGAAAACGAGGTGGCTATATGGTTTTAAAAATGTACGTTAACTCTAAAACTGATAACTTTTATACTGACACGTTTGTTTTAAAAATAGCTGTAATAATATTTTCTATCAGTTTCGATATCAATTTCATTGGTATCATTAGTTTTTGATTGCGAGTAAAACATTTAGGCAATCAAATTTAGAAGACATATATATATTTAGACTAACAGAAACATGTTATGCAATAAGGAAATATCTGTGTATCCCTTTATGCAACCTGTGTTACTGACTTACAGACTTTGTATTAGATGGATTAGATGGATCATTATGATTCGTTAAAAAGAATATAACGAACAAATATTGTTTGTGTACCATGTTTAAACTTATTTTCAATGTGATTTGCAATATAACTGAAATAAAATCATTTTCTTCCCAACATTTTTCTACTGTCACACTTTTAAATTAAATATATTTTACGTTTTTTCTAAAAAATTAGTTTTAATTAAAATGGGTTTTAAATATTTAATTATACATTCCATGGGGCTAAGTTAAATTATAATTTCCATTTACACATTGACATTGTTCCCAAATTGAGACCGCAAGCGAAAACAGTTATTTCACAATTAAAACCTGATGTGTTTCACAATCAATTTTATCACCTGCAGTGTAACAGTGCCAGTTTAATAACATTTCAAGCATATTTAAAGAATTTTAAACCATGTTATAATTGACTTACGTACTACGACATTACAATATATCGAATGCACCGCATGCGGGTCAAATAAATTTGTTGCAATCGAACCTGTCGTCGCAGTCGATGATTATTGTTTCGCGGTGCTCGTTTGTGTGAACTTTGTATGTGTTCTCGGCTATCACGGGTGTCAGTTTGAACAGATAGTAGCAGAAGATGTAACGTGAATGATCCGAAATCGGTACCCAAGTGTATCGAATATTGTTTATACCACAAAAAAGCTTTGGTGACTTAGGAATAATGGTGTTAAGGTTTCAAGAATAAAATAAACTTGTTACTATAAAAACTATGGTTAACTAAAACCAATATGTTAAAATGGTTAAACCACAGAGAATAAAGATCCCTTAATGCGAAGACTGGGTCTCCATTAGGATCACAGTGATAGTGATAAGGGAGAGGAATGTGGCACTAGATGTCCATTGTACTCTATACTGGACTACTTCGGTGGGCCCCAGATCTTTGGCGGAACGTTCTTCAGTAAGACAGCAACCTCTGTTTTTTTCTCCTCTATGACGTAATATAACTCGGGTTGTAACAACATTTCAATATGATTCGGTGCAATGAATAAAATCCATGCAATAACCTTTTTATGCCGTCTGTGTTTCAGTTCTTAACCTTTTCAAGCATATTTTTCCTTAATAAATCTTGAAAATTTAATTTTATAACCGTACAGTAGTTAAACATTAATCTGAAACTGCTAAAACGTGGGACAAAAGTGATAGTCCCTTGTCATCCCAGGTGGTAAATATGTACGTTGCAAAATAACATCCATAGTTTATAAATAGTCAAATACTAGTGGCTTGAAGGGCGATAGCCTCTAACCTTGCTCCAATACTCTGCCTCATCTGATTTGTGAGTACTGTTTACATACTTAAAGAAATAATAGAGTATAAATTCATAATACCACCGTCGCAGCAAACCTGCATACTCAGCATATTTCCAATGAATATATAACATAGCACATTAAAAGACTTACCAGGATTCATAAGAAATATATTCACAAACAAGCGATATTTAAAATATTAATTACTCTCCATAAGAATAACATTAGGGATGAGGTTGCAGGTTTGCTGCAACATGGAACACAAAAAAGTGTTTTTTAAGCAAATATCAATAGAACTCATCTAAGTGAAGTCACATACCAAGTTTCATCCATATAATTCATAAATAAGAGATATATAACATTTTAATTACTGTACTTCCATAAGAATAACATGAGGACAGAGTACCTAGGTTTGCTGCTACGGGAACCATAGGCAAAATGTTTTTGTGCAAACAACAGTAAACCACAATCAGATGAAGCCATATACCAAATTTCATGTGTGTGTGTGTGTGTGATAAATCTCGTAAAAAGGTCCAATTTTGATAAAATTTGGTACAAACGTGTAAAGCAGCATTTATAACTTTAAATTCGAAAACCAGACAGATGGACTCATCCGAAGTAGTATTTTGGGGAGGTTTTGTACCCCAAAATGTTATTTTTTGAAGTTTTTACATGTTATATTTTAAAAATTCAAATTTAGTTTTCACCATTAGATTCAGCTTAAAAAACACACAGTTGTTTTGATCATTTCACTACGTCAATTGGTTACAGAGATATTGAAAGTGCTAAACATACCACATTGTCCAATACTATCCTTATGGAAAATACCCCCGTCGCAGCAAACCTGCATACTCAGCGAATTTCCAATGAATATATAAAATAACACATTAAAACACTTAACAGTATTCATAAGAAATATATTCACAAACAAGCGATATTTAAAATATTAATTATTCTCCATAAGAATAACATTGGGGATGAGTACGCAGGTTTGCTGCAACAAGGAACACAAAATAATTGGTTTTGATGCAAATATCAATAGAACTTATCTTAGTGAAGTCACATACCAAGTTTCATCCATATACATTCATAAATAAGCGATATATAACATTTTAATTATTTTCCATAAGAATAACATGGGGACCAAGTACCTAGGTTTGGTGCTACGGGAACCATAGGCGAAAAATTTTGTTGTGCAAACAACAATGAACCACAACCAGATGAAGCCATATACCAATTTTTGTCAGTTTATGTTCATAAATAAGCGAGATATAAAATTTTTCTTTTTCTCCATAAGAATAACATTAGACAACGTACTGTGTTTAGCACTTTCAATATCTCAGTAACCAATTGATGTAGAGCAATGATCAAAATACCAAATTGTTTTTTTTATGCTGAATTCAATGGTAAAAATTAAAATTTGATTAAAATAAAAATTACATGTGGAAACCCCAAAAAAACCATTATTGGGGTACAAACCCCCCCCAAAACCCCCCTTCGGATGGTGCGATTCGTCTGGTTTTCGAACTCGTTCAAATAAATGGTGCTTTACACATTTGTACCAAATTTCATTAAGATCGGACCTTTTTTATGAGAGTTATCGTGCTTACGGACACACACACACACACACACACATATATATATATATATATAAATTTGAACGAATGGTGTTTTTGGCATCTGGGGACCTCAAAATGAAAAGTTATCATGGTCTCGGGCTTAAGTCTTACCATGAGACCTACGGTAATAGCTTCTTCCCTATAGGGGAAATTCGCTGATAAGAAAAAAATTATAGCTCGCTTATTTATGAACGTATACTAACGAAACTTGGTTACTTGGTTAATTGGGAAACTTCATCTGGTTTTGGTCTATTGTTATTTGCACAAAAATCGCAATATTTACCAATAATTCCCGTAGCAGCAAACCTACGTCCACAGCCCCCATGTTATTCTTATATAGAATAAGTAAAATGTAATGTATCCCTTAATTAAGAACACAAATTAATAAAACTTGGTACGTTGGTTCACCTAGTTTAGTTATATTTATATTTGCATGCAAACTCATTTTTTGTGTTCCTTGTTGCAACAAACCTGCGTACTGATCCCCCATGTTATTCTTAAGGAGAATAATCAAAATGGTATGTATCGCTTATTTATGAATTTATATTGATGAAACTTTGTATGTGGCTTCACCTAGTTGAGTAATATTGATATTTATATGAAACCCCATATTTTTGTTCCTTGTTGCAACAAACCTGCGTACTCAACCCCAATGTTATTCTTATGGAGAATAATTCAAATTTGATATATCGCTTATTTGTGAATATATTTGTATGGAACTAGGTATGCGGCTTTATGTGGTATAAAGACATATTTTTTGCATTGGAAATTCGCTAAGTACGCAGGTTTTCTGTGATGGGGGTATTGTACATCATTAAGTCAATGTAACACCTAATTTATTTGGAGAATGGTAAAACAAATTTTGATAGGATTTGTCTTACTTTACTTACAAAACTCTTTTAAATTAATTTTTTTACTTGTTATACATAACCTCGTTTATTCTACACCTTATAAGTATACGATGTTATTATTTCCTTTATGAAGTAAGGAATAGGACAAAAACTGGTCTTCTAATATAGAATGGCTAAAAAACTTACAAATTAAATTTGTATAATAAATATGAATTAATTCATGTAATAAACTGCTAAAATTCAAATTTGTTAGTTTACCAAGCTCTTGTATAAATAATGTTTTTAATGCGTATCTAACATTATTCTTATTGCTCAAATTTAAACAAAATCAAAACAAGCAAGGAATGGTACAGACATTATCAGGCTCTTCCAAGCCACTGCCGCCGGTTTTAAAAGTTGAAATCGCTTGTGACATCCACATTCACAAGATTAGAAGTTTTTTAAAGTTATGAGACGGGTAATATTTTTTTAGATTGTTACGCAAGCTCTTGTATATTGTAGGCAGACCCGAGTGGTTTTATGTTGAGATAAATTATCACTTTAAACTGAAACTGATTCCAAACGCGTCACTGTATAACTGTACCAGCCTCTAAACTACATTATTATTTAATATAAATTGAATTATAGTATCTGAACTAAAAAAGCGTTAACTATTTATTGAAAAACTAGCAAAAGATTGAATTGACTTTACAACGTTTTCAAAACCACTAGTCGTTTTACCTAAGCAAGTACTTATTTACCTATAAAAATAAAATTTTTTAAAACAACACAAATTAGTGAAACTCTTTGTGTACGGTAATTTTGTATGATTAATTTTATATTGAAACTGAAACTGGACATTAAGACAATAACTATTTAAATAGTAACTATCGGGTTCACTTATAAAAACGTTTCAATTTGTTGTTTGTTTGTTTTTTCCAATGACATCTCATTTGCATTACCATTATATCAAGTTTGTCAAGGTTAAAATCTTTAGTTTAGCTTAAGTTAAAACATTCCGTGGTCAAATATGTAAATGTAATGTATAGAAATTATTTATATTTTAAAATCAAATTGACTTTTACAAACAGCATATATATTTTTAATTAGTATGTTTTTCCTTTTCGACACAATATATTTTAAATTTTATTAAATCAAACAATCATACCAACAAATGATGGTACTGAATATATTTAAGTTTTATGTGTACAAAATAATTCATGATTAAAGATCTTAAAAAATCAAATGTACTTCAAATGTATTTAACCTTACTGAAGTAAAGGTTTTACGTTATAGACGAAGAGCAAGGTCCTGCATACCCTAACGTTTTATTTGAGTTTAAATAGCAATATTTTTACTGACTAACAAATAAATAGTAACCAGATTATTCGTTTAAGGTTATTATTTATTACTGACAGTGTATTATTAAATCCCGTGCCTCTATATTGAGTTTCATAATCATCTTAAAAATATAAATCATAGTAAAGTCTCTATGTCAGTATAGACAGACAGATTCAAATCGAAATTACATTAAAATGAAACTCATTTGTTTGGATTCGAGGAGAACAAGAACAATTTTCATCATGCCAAACTTCCACGAAAATCCAAAATGTTAAAAACGTTAAATTTGCTTGGTTAAGTTCTGAAAATCTCTCATACAGTTAAAAAAAAACACAGTATAATGTAAAAATAAAAATATACATAAATCTTTGAAATGAATAAAAATGAAAAATACTTAACGATAAATTAAATCGACTTAAGAATCTGGGCTACATTTTCACAAGGGAGGTATTTCAACACATTTTTAAAATGATCTCCCTAGGATTACCTTCACGATATGTTTTAAAAAAAGAAAGTGAGAGCTCTTATTTTCTAATATGCTTAAAATAAAATTAAACTAATAATAATATTAAAATAATTAATATAGACCCACATTTTATTAGAAAACAAACAAGAGTAATATTATTAGTAATTTATTTATTTATACTTATTTATATTAATAAGAAATTAATACAATAATCGACATGGTCAGAAGCAAGTAATTAAATTTATTGTCAGGACTAAAAATGTGTAATCTAGCCATTTGTACATAAATACGTCGATGTAGCTACTAATGCTATAAACTAATTAATAATAAATAACTGTGGTTTCAACCAAATAATTTGATAACCAACACAACCGGAAGAGTGACTAATTAGGATTCATCGATCATTATTTGTTGATTAGTTATTCATTTTGTGGGTATTGCCACAGATTTTAAAATACCACCGTTCGCCTTTAAGGGTATTAAGTGTGATCCGGAGTTGCATCGTCTTATAGATCCAAGCTACAAAATTAATAGCAACTGTATTATTAGTTACTTCCAAACATCTCATTTATATTTGTACATATTTCTTAATATCAGATGTTTTATGTTTGTGTTATGAAATTCATCCCTAACTTAGCTGAGCTTTCTGAACCTTTGAGAATCTTAACAAAAAGCGGAACTAGTTGGTTTTGGGGACCACAACAGCAGAATGCATTTGAACAAATTAAACTTATGATTGTAAATGCTCCTGTCCTTGCGTTCTACAAGTGGTCAGCTAGAACCAGGGTCACTACAGACGCTTCTTGACGTGGGCTAAGTGCTGTAATGGAACAATTCCAAGGAGATTCATGGAAACAGATTATGTATGCCTCTAAAGCTTTGACAGAGACTGAGGTCCTCTACGCTATGATTGTAAAGGAAGCACTAGGGGTTGTGTGGGTCTGTGAACAATTTCCCCACTTTTTACTTGGAACTGAATTTGAAATATGCACGGATCACAAACCATTGTTATCTATACTGGGAACGAAGCCTTTTTCAGATCTGTCACCAAGGTTACAACGATTACGCCTTAGAATGCAATCATTCTACTATAGGATGAAATTCTTGCCTGGGAAAAATAATTTAGTTGCCGACCTTTTGTCTAGAAACACAAACACTCAAAACATTCAATGTAATATTTTGAAGAACGAAAGGGTTGAAAATTGTTTCATTGACTCTATATTATGAAGTGAGCCTTACATAGATAACAAGTTAGATGAGATCAGGCAAGCTCAACTGAGTGATTCAGAGAATCTTTAATTGAAAAACTGTATCGAAAAAGATAAGTTCGATAAACAGTCGATATTTTGGAAAGATAGAGATCATCTAGTGGTTGAGGGAGGTTTAATCTTAAAAGGCCGTAGAATATTTATTCTAAAGTCATTGAGAACTTAATTTATTAACTCGAATTCATGAGGGTCATTTAGGAATTGTGAAGTGCAGAAGACGCCTTCAAGAATCAGTTTGGTGGCCTGGTTGTTCAGTTGATATACAAAGATTGATATCAAACTGTTCCACTTGCTTAGAACAGAGAGTGAATAGGGCAGAAACTCTGATACAGAGTGAACTTCCGAAAGAGCCTTGGACACAAGTAGGGATTGATTTGTTTAAGTTTAAAGATAAGTGGTATATAGTCATTGAGGACTACTTTTCAATGTTTTTAGAATTACTTCATGTTTATTTCTTGATTTATTTGGACTTTACCTATCGCTTCTATTGTTTAAAACTTAGTGTTTAATCACTAGAAGCGATAGGTAAAGTCCAAATAAATCAAGAAATAAATTTAAATCCATCGCTATTATGAGTTTCAAAAATTCAGTACTTCATGTTGATCGACTCACGTCAGAAGCAGTTACAGGGAAAATTAAGAATGTTTTCGCAAGACAAGGGATTCCTCTCAAAGTTCGAACAGACGGAGTTCACGCTAGACAGTGTGGTGGTGCGCCATCTTGCATGAAGTAAACATGTCGTTCTCGGTCATCCTCATCGATCTGTGGTATCAAAAATTGTTGCACCACACTATCTGACTGACGTCCGGGATTTTATCAATGACCGCTTTCCAGGTAAATGGATTGGCCGTGATGCACCAATTGCATGGCCCCCCCGTTCCCCAGACCTGACACCGCTAGACTTTTTCTTCTGGGGTTTCATAAAAGATATGGTGTACGAACCTCCTTTGCCGGCCACTCTACCTGAACTTAGAGCAAGAATTAATGCTGCCGCTGAGCAAGTTACACGTGAAATGCTAGTGCGAGTCTGGGAAGAAATCGACTACCGATTAGATGTCTGCAGGATAACCAACGGAAGCCACATTTGAGCAAATATCAATAGACCACAACCAGATGAAGCCGTATACCAAGTTTCGTCAGTATACGTCCATAAATAGGCAAGATATAAAATTTTTCTTTTCCTCCATAAGAATAACATTAGACAACGTACTGTGTTTAACACTTGCAATATCTCAGGAACCAATTGACGTAGAGGAATGATAAAAATACCATATTGTGTGTTTTTTAAGCTAAATCCAATGGTAAAAACTAAAATTTGACAATTTCAAAAATTATATGTAACAAGTTCAAAAAACCCATTTTGGGGGTACAAAACCCCCCCTAAATACCCCCTCGGATGGAGCAATCTGGTTGGTTTTCGAACTTAAAGTCATAAATGTAGCTTTACACGTTTATAATCATCAAAATCGGATCATTTTTACGAGGGTTGTCGTGCTCACGCACGCACACACACACACACACACACACACACACACACACACACACACACACACACACACACACCACACACATATATCTATAAAGTTTCGAACTATTGGTGTTTTTGGGGTCTGGGGACCTCAAAACGAAAAGTTATCATGGTCCCGGGCCTAGGTCTTACTATTCCGACTACGATAATAGCTTCTTCCCTATAGGGTAAATTCGCTAAAAATTGCAATTTGTTGATAAAATAAATAAACAAATTAAAAAATAAAGTTTGCATTAGAAATGTATTCACTTATTAAATTAAATATAATATCCACTTTAATCTCTATTAATAACCCTAGAAACCGCCATCGTCTTCAAACCAGGATTTTTTTAATCTTGTAACAGTTACGCCGATTCCGCTGATTAACAGTTACGCTAATAATGTATTCATTAAACTGTAAAAAACATATCTCCTACTTTTTCAGTGTACATTCTTATTATCGCTCAACGTGCAGACGAATACAAGGTTGGCACTATCACGGCGAAACGCAAACGAGCTCCGTACCGCTGACCGTTTGATAATGAGTCGTGAGTTGTAAAAGAAATGCAATAAAACATTAGTTCACAAGATCAAATTGTCCTCACATTGGACATATTTTTTGTATTCATACAAAATCTAAAAGGGTTTCCCTCACAATTAATCTTAACATTGAATTTTAGCTAGAAATAGCCAGAGAAAATTTCTTTTAAATTCCCGTCTGACAGACTTAGTTTTCTTGTGTCAAGCAGTTCATTGGTATCATGCTTAGGTAAGCAAATTTGTGATTTTTATAGGTAAGGGGGATTTTTTACCTATAAGGGTAAGGGGTAAGGGGGATTCATGTAAGGGGGATTTTCTACGATTACGTGTATCGCAGTACGATAAATATTATTTTTTTAGTAAAAGCACATTATTAATTTAAGAAGTGCATTACGATTGATATAAAATTATTTGTTATAATTATTGCAAAACCGTTTAAAAAAATTAAAATCTTGGCTAAGAAGGGTAGTATGAATTTGTTAAAAATCAATAATTAATTTACGAAGTAATGACACGTTTTTTATATTAATCGAGATGAAACTAGATATCAAAATATTAAATAGTATTAACGTTTATTCTTGCTACTAGGAGATTGATCAATAATGCACTTGATAGTAAAACAGTGGTCATGGTAGTGTTAACAATGCATTCGGTGGTTAGCCAAATACAATATTGTGTAGTTAAAAGTTTACACATTTTAAATATGAATACTCAATTAATAATTACATCTTCACGTGAAATATTGTGTTCATTTGCTTACGGTCAGGTAACTAAAAGCTTAATCAGGCTTCTGAAAAACTTTATAATATAATACATAAACTTACAAAAATTCACTATAATGTTCTAAAAACTTTGGAATATTTGGAAAAAAACATTTAACATCTTGTCGTAAAAAGTGACCCACATGATTTTATCCGTAAATATTTGCGATCTAATAATGTACTGCTTAGAAGATGTGTAAGAACTCAGATAAATGTTTGTTTAGATAAGAACACCTTCGAAAGTGTATAATGATATTATGTAGCGATAAGAATAACCGCATCATATCTAAATGTTAATGAGGTCGTAACGCATCATAATAGGGGAGTTTCAAAGGTAGATATGAAACCACTTACCTCTTGCTTGTCTCGTTTCTTATCGGCAACGCTGATGTTTTCCGTCACACACACATATTCACATATCACATCCTTCCAGGGTTCTATAATACAATAGTTTGCCCCTCTAAACCAATCATAATATACATTTTACTCCTGAGGTTTTGTATGTAAATTAGGTCTGTTCTTAAGTAAGTTTAATGAGTAAAATTGACATATTTACGTATCTTAAAACATGTTTTATTCAATTAAATTATTTAATTTGAGTAGTTAAAACTAATCTGATTTGGTCGGGAGTTTATTATTATGCCGCCTCCACACTCTGTCCGAATGTGGGCGAGCGAAGGCGAACGCGAGAGCGATTCTAGCTGAGTATTTAAATTTTGAAATTACGGCGAGTAGCTCCCACGACTGACTCGACGAAACACTTGGAAAGAATGTAAAGGTGGCTTTAGTTGTTAAATAAGTTAAACAAGTGTTATAAAATTTGTATTTTTAATTTTTGGGGATGAGAATAACATACAATGAGAGTAACTATACGTGTTTTGTTTACTTTTAGAGTTTAAACCCTAACTTATCGTTCATCTGTTACAGCTCTTATTATTTTAAACCTAATTTATTGGTTTGTTGCATTTAATTTAATTTAAAATAAATACTAATCATTACCACATAAGAACTTTGCTCAAAAGACAAATTTTGGAAAACACATTCTTGAATATTTTTCTGTTATATTCTAACAACGGCGTTTCTCCTGGGATGTTCTGGTATTCAAGCCCAGATAACTTAATTCTAAAATCCAAGCTGAAGCCTCAACTACCCGATAGCTCTTCCATCTGCTCCGCATTTCCACTAAAGTGGACTCAATCTAATCTTACTTTCAAATCTGTCTTCTTATCGCTAAACCAAGCGGCCTTCGCTAAACCCATTGCTGAGGGGAAAAGTTGCGAAATAATTGGAATTTTGCAATTATCACATGCACACCTAAGAATTTCATGACCGGAAGTTTTTCATAGTGTTTATAATTAGTATGGCAGTGTATTTGCACCGTGAGCCCAGTGAAATAGACCTACTACTTTGGGACTAACGGGAGTGTTTTGGTTGTTGCTAGTTGGACAACACGATTTCTCTGATTTTTTTTCAAATCATTCGTTGTTTTGTATCCAGTTTTAAGTAAACAGTCTCAATACATTGCAGTATATTTTCAGAAACTTGTTTTGATCGGACTTTACGGACACGATAGCGCCAAAAATTATAATAATCTTACGGATTCACTCCTCCCCCCAAATAAAAAAATACACCCGTTGCAGAAAACGAATTTCAAATTATGCTTCACTACCTCATGAAGCCACTTACCAACTTTCATCAACGCATATTCATAAAAAATTGAGATATGTCTTTTTTATTTATTCTCTATAAGAAAAACATTGGGACTGAGTATGCAGGTTTCCTGCATCAAGGATCACAAAAATCGGGTTTTATGCAAATACCAATGGGTCACCACTAGGTAAAGCAACATACCAAGTTTTACCAATTTATGTTCATAAACAAGCAAGATATCACAAGTTTCTTATTCCGTAAGAATAAAATTATAGCTACTGAGAACGCAGGTTTGCTGCCATAGGGACCACAAAAATGGGGTTTTTATACAAATATCAGTAAACCCTAACCATAAGAAACCACATACCAAGTTTCATTAATAAGCGAGATATAAAATTTTACTTATCCTCCATAAGATTAACATTGGACAACGTACTGCGTTTAGCACTTTTGATATCTTGGTAACCAATTTACGTAGAGCGATGATCAAAACTAAAAACTGTTTGTTTTTTAAGCTAAATCTAATAGTGAAAACTAAAGTTTATTTTTTTAAATTGCTATTTGTTTAAAATTCGAAACCCATATTTTTGGGGTACAAAATCCCCCTGCCCCCTGCCCCTTATAAATGCCTGGATCTGCCTGGCTTTTAAATCATGAAAATAGATGCTGCCTTACACGTTTATACCAAATTTCATCAAGGTCTGACTTTGTTTACAAAGGTTATCGTGCCAACGGACATATATATTTATATATATATATATATATATATATATATATATATATATATATATTAAAATAATATAATTTGAAAATATTTGATAATGGATAAAGCATATTAGATGAAAACCCTGTAAAACATGTTATCTTCTCAGGTATAATTTGGATCTATAATAGTTAAATTAACTATTACACAACACTTCGACATCATATTCCGAATCATTCAGAGAAGAGTCGTTTTAAGTTTTATCAGTTGACTTAACTCATCTCCAATCTTTTATGTAGAAACGCTTTTGACTTCCCTTAAAGTTAATGTTATTGTTCTGCCATAAATCCGTTAAATGGTCCATGCTCCAACACAAATAAGATTCGTTAAGTTCTCTTCATAAAACAACCTTCTTGATTCTTGGGCTAAAGCTAGAGAGATGTTGCATTTTACTTTACTGACATGTTAGTTTTATTTCCACGAGTCGAAAGTTGATTATTGAAAATTCTTCGGTGGTTTTATTTTACCCAGGACTTTATTTTAAACATCTCCAGTGGCTTTTATCCCACCTTCCTTTCCGGAATTGTACAACGTTTCGAAGTGTTGATGCTGGGACTCCTCATCACCCACTATATACCATTTAAAAGGAAGAAATATCATTTTTGTAATCTAGCAGAGAACTTTCCAATACAATTGATATTTGTAGCTGTAACAAACCTTCAACATAGAATTGCTCGAAGGTGATGTTTTGGTTGCTGTGTATGCAAGAGCTTGGCGCAACCGCACGATTTTGAGCTGTACCACAACCACAAGAGCGATATGCTATCACAGGAACCGCACACTCATCTGTTATAGATGACGTGTGCTAATTATTGATGAAGTACGTGGTTGATATTCGTTGTGTTTCAGTTTAAGTTTTTAAACTACAATGATCAGTGGCGGTATTCTCCTGCTGATTGATATTATACTACTTTGATTATTGTGTATAACTAACAAATTTACTAGAGCTTGATTTTTATGCTCCTTTAGGGGGTTTCGGTGTAGCTTATTGAACCAAAATTTAACCAAAGTGGTAAAGATAGATGCAGGTTTTCTGCATCAAGGATCACAAAAATCGGGTTTTATGCAAATACCAATGGGTCACCACTAGGTAAAGCAACATACGAAGTTTTACCAATATGTTCATAAAAAGCAAGATATCATAAGTTTCTTATTCCGTAAGAATAACATTATAGCTACTGAGAACGCAGGTTTGCTGCTATGGGGACCACAAAAATCGGTTTTTTATACAAATATCAGTAAACCCTAACCATAAGAAACCACATACCAAGTTTCATTAGTATATTCATTAATAAGCGAGATATAAAATTGTACTTATCCTCCATAAGATTAACATTGAACAACGTACTGCGTTTAGCACTTTTAATATCTTGGTAACCAATTTACGTAGAGCGATGATCAAAACAAAAAATTGTTTGTTTTTTAAGCTAAATCTAATAGTGAAAACTAAAGTTTATTTTTAAAAATTACTATTTGTTTAAAATTCGAAAACCACATTTTTGGGGTACAAATCCCCCCAATCCACTCCCCCCCCCGCCCCCTTATAATGGTGCGATCTGCCTGGTTTTTGAAATCATGAAAATATATGCTGCCTTACACGTTTATACCAAATTTCATCAAGGTCGGACTTTTTTTACAAAGGTTATCGTGCCAACGGACACACATATATATATATATATATATTAGAATAATATAATTTGAAAATAGTTGATAATGGATAAAGCATATTAGTTAAAACCCTGTAAAACATGTTATCTTCTCAGGTATAATTTGGATCTATAATAGTTAAATTAACTATTACACAAAACTTCGACATCATATTCCGAATCATTCAGAGAAGAGTCGTTTTAAGTTTTATCAGTTGACTTAACTCATCTCCAATCTTTTATGTAGAAACGCTTTTGACTTCCCTTAAAGTTAATGTTATTGTTCTGCCATAAATCCGTTAAATGGTCCATGCTCCAACACAAATAAGATTCGTTAAGTTCTCTTCATAAAACAACCTTCTTGATTCGTGGACTAAAGCTAGAGAGGTGTTGCATTTGACTTTACTGACATGTTAGTTTTATTTACACGAATCGAAAGTTGATTATTGAAAATTCTTCGGTGGTTTTATTTTACCCAGGACTTTATTTTAAACATCTCCAGTGGTTTTTATCCCACCTTCCTTTCCGGAACTGTACAACGTTTCTAAGTGTTAATGCTGGGACTCCTCATCACCCACTATATACCATTTAAAATATCGCAAGGAAGAAATATCATTTGTGTAATCTAGCAGAGAACTTTCCAATACAATTGATATTTGTAGCTGTAACAAACCTTCAACATAGAATTGCTCGAAGGTGATGTTTTGGTTGCTGTGTATGCAAGAGCTTGGCGCAACCGCACGATTTTGAGCTGTACCACAACCACAAGAGCGATATGCTAACACAGGAACCGCACACTCATCTGTTATAGATGACGTGTGCTAATTATTGATGAAGTACGTGGTTGATATTCGTTGTGTTTCAGTTTAAGATTTAAACTATAATGATCAGTGGCGGTATTCTCCTGCTGATTTATATTATACTACTTTGATTATTGTGTATAACTAACAAATTTACTAGAGCCTGTTTTTTATGCTCCTCTAGGGGGTTTCGGTGTAGCTTATTGAACCAAAATTTAACCAAAATGGTAAAGATAGATATGAACATGATAAGTAAAACTATGTTTCAAACGAAAGCATGTAGGATGGACCTGAACAAATTTCAGTAAACCCATGAAAAATGCAAAAATATTTAATATCATATAATTGATTTTAGAATTAGGTATTATCATTTATCGTATGGCTTATAAATCTGATTCTATTTCGGAGCTTACAAACAAAAACAACAACTTCGGAATTACCTACCTGCGTCAATTAAGTTAAGAAAATAAATAAATGATCTGCAATCACAGTGCAAAACCCTGGAGTCCTGCCTCACTTAGAATTAGGTACTATAACAGGATAGGATAACTTTAATTGTCTTTAAATACGTATTACAATGTATAATGAACTTCGTCAATATAAAATGTAATTTAATAAATACTAGTGATATACATACTACTTAAAATAAAAAAAGATCTTTGGAGTTTTCATACAAAATTGTTACGGTATTGTAAAAGAAATTTTAATTTAAACAAATCATCAGATGAATAAACGAGTCCGCACGCAGCGCGCTGACGTGAGGGAAGTGAATTTACGCATTACCATCTTTAAAAAATCTAATAAAGGGTTTAAATCAACATTGGTAACTTTTTTTAATTTAATTTTGGCTGTTCTGATGCTTATGGTTATACTTAAATTCACCTTTAGGATGGCAATGTTGTACATTATAAGGTTAGGAGGAGGTATAGTCAGGATAACAAGTTTGTCTAGTGATATCTGGGGGTGATAAACTACATAAAGATATGAAAAACAGCCTTTTCCAGTGTCAAATCCCATAAGACAACGTACTGTGTTAGGACAATTAACATTTTCTTTAATAACTCGGTAAATATTTGTGCTACAATGATGAGAGAGGGCTCAAAACTTTCGCCTTACTCATTTCCACCTTCTTATTTGCATTAATTTTATGTGCAGGGCTTTTCTGACCCTTTTTGGGCCCAAAAACTCAAAATTTGACAAATTAAAATCCCAAAAAAGAGGGTTAGAGTTGTCCGATTGTTTTTCCCAACGAACTTGTCCAACTGTTTACAGATGGGAAGGTTCCCACCAAGTTTTAAGTAAATCGGACAAATAATGCGACCACTAGAGTGCAAACACACACACACACATATATGTATATATATATATATAAATATATATATAAATATATATATATATATATATATATATATATATATATATATATGTAAAGTTGTTTGTTAACGACACCCCAAAACGTGTTCAGGGGGTCACGTTAGGAACTTCTGTGGTGTCCGGGGCTTAAGTTTCACCATGCGGGTCATGCTAATAGTTCACTTTTCCATAGGAAATTCACTGAAAATATTGTCAATTTAAAAACCATAAAATTCTCTTTTAAAAACACTTATTTCTATATGTATAAGCAGTGTATTAGTTCCTATGGAAAGTGAACATTAGCATTACCTGTACAGTGAAAGTTAAGCTCGGGACCACCATAGAAGTTCCTAACGTGATCCCCTGATCACGTTTTGGGGGGGCTAATTATTATATATATATAATTTTGAACGACCCCCCAAAACGTGATCAGGGGATCACGTTAGGAACTTCTATGGTGGTCCCGAGCTTAACTTTCACTGTACAGGTAATGCTAATGTTCACTTTCCATAGGAACTAATACACTGCTTATACATATAGAAATAAGTGTTTTTAAAAGAGAATTTTATGGTTTTTAAATTGACAATATTGTCAGTGAATTTCCTATGGAAAAGTGAACTATTAGCATGACCCGCACGGTGAAACTTAAGCCCCGGACACCACAGAAGTTCCTAACGTGACCCCCTGAACACGTTTTGGGGTGTCGTTAACAAACAACTTTACATATATATATATATATATATATATATTTATTTATTTATTTATTTATACATATATATGTGTGTGTGTGTGTGTGTGTGTGTGTGTGTGTGTTTGCACTCTAGCGGTGCATACAAACACACACACACCCATATCTATATATATATATCTATATATATATGTGTTTGTATGCACTCTAGCGGTCGCATTTTTCGTCCGATTTACTTCAAATTTGGTGGGAACGTTCCTTTCTATAATCAGTTGGACAAGTTTGTTGGGCAAAAAATCAAAAAAACTCTAAACCCCTTTTTTGGGGAATAATTTTTCAAATTCCGCGTTTTTGGGCCCAAAAAGGGTTAGAAAAGCCCCAAGTGTCACATTAATGTATGTAAAAATATGGGAATTAGTGAGGTTAAAGTTGTAAGCCATCTCTCGTTATTCTATCATACACATTTACCGAGTTATTAAGGAAAATGTGTATCGACTAAACACATTTCTTACATTTCTTATGGGGGTTTTATATAAGAAAAGTATGTTATTCATTTGTTGGAGTACTTTTATCATTCCCAGCAAACGCCTCCCAGCATCACGCCTACTTTCAAGCCTGACTGTACCTTCTCCTAACCTAATAATACGTAAAATTGTATTCCTAGCATTGCAGGTAAATAAAACCAGGAGCATCAGGACAGCCAAAAAATCAATGTTTTCAGATATCAAAAAAGTTGGAATAAATATATGGTTTTTACACTGGGTTTGAGTTTAAAGTTTTGTATGTGGTAATTCACTTCCCTCACGTCAGCGTGCTGCGTGCGAACTCGTTATACATTTTTATCTGTAAGTACTTTTGGTCTTTTTGCATACTTTTGCAACCTTGGTCGAGAAATGTTAAAGTCTTCAGATTGTCTGGTTCCATAACTATAAACGGCACTTCTATAGAGAATTAGTTATGATTTGTATTAATATATAGATGGTTTTGAAAAGTTAATATGTTTTCTACTGTTAAAATATACCTATGTTTGAACCAGGGTTTACAGCTATCTGTGCTTGAAACACTTGCCATAATACGCAAGGCCTTCTTTTGTCACAAAACAACCTGTGCAGCATTAGAAAAGATTTATAAGGGAATAAACATGTATAGGATGTATTTATAAGGAAAGTTGCATACTGTATGTTTATTGACTTAATGAACGGTTAGGCTATATCATGGAAGCTTCTCCTTTACCTGGAAATTTAAACCTTATATTATATTGGTCAATCATATTAAGCCCTCGCCTATACTAACGCTCCTACCACTGTTTATCCTGCTCTGGTCTATGGTGGTTCATTTGGGGGGGGGGATTGCAGGTAAATGTTAGAGATCGGTCCCTAATTTTCGAATACAAATTATTGATTTTTTAGATTTCTGATCAAATATATCACAACTTCTTACTCTTATTATTTTTTGTAACAACTCATGAATAAAATGTGTAATATTGCACCCTTTTAGTTGAGTTCAAAGTGCGAAGCGATTCAGGTGAAATAAATAAGAAAACTCTTCAGAAAATATTAAACTTTTGTCTCAAATTATTCGAACTCAACCTGAGACTTCTTTGAAAGAGATATTTTACAAACATTCTGATACGTCATTTCAAATCACTTCAATACAAATTTGAAAAGGTAATAACTACGAAGATTGCTGCTCAACTTTATCTCCATTGTATACATATCTCAACTTTATCTCAACTATGTCTCCATTGTATACATAATTAAACTGATTTCTTAGTCGATTTTGGAGTTTGAACGAAAATGTTACACAAAGGATAGGATAAAAGCCAAAGAATGCAAAAGTGTACAAAACAATTGTATAGATTTAAACTTTGCCTTAGTACACAAAGATGGAAAAATGCGTGTTTTTTCTCTGAAACCGAAAGAATTTTGTTATATAAAACATTTGTTCAGATGTAATAAAGAAATTAAATGATCACTGATTAAAGTAATATATGCGAAATATAAGAATATCCGAGCGGGGAAGAGGGAAATTAACTCATTCAAAGTATCCAACCACTTTGTAAAAATATCACCACGGAGTTATTATAAGTATCACAACTGTGTAATTTTTCACACCTTATAAACATGATATTACACCTTATGTTATTTTTCATGATAATATTCGTACATTTGTATATTTAATAGTATCATTTTACATAATTATATATGTATCTCATCTAGTCTGAAAAGAGTAGAAAAGCTAATAAATTAATGAAATTACCTGACAAGAACATGTCTGATGTAAATTTTCTGATTAGAGGGAGAAAAAAATGAGAAAGGCGAATATTCCTTCGTTGGATAAAGGTTAGAGTACGTGCAGCCAAATGTGTGAGTATTAAGTAGTATAAATGGAAGAAAGTAATCGACAGTCGCATTCTGTTTATTTAGTATTCGATTTCATAAAATGTGTCCCTATTCAACAACATAATATGTAGTAGCAATAAGTTACCTTCTTCATAAACACAATTTAAAAGAAATATATAGTTTTTCTGGTTTAAACATAAATGTTGATTTAATGTGCTTTTTATTAAATATAAGTACCTATTGATAATGTACTACTTTCTACTGTACTTGAAATGTCAGTCGTCGGTTTAAATACAACTCTATGCAACCACAAGGATTACAAATCCAATTCGAATTTGTAAGTGAACTCAGAGCGTTGTCAAAGGCGAGGACCGCTTCAAGAGTTAACCTAATTATTCCAAACATTTACTTCAACCACCCTTTTTCACGGATAAATGTTATGAAAACTCATATAAAATTTAATACTGTCAAGAATAATTCCCGGATGAAATCTTTACATACTATGATTTAAGCTCATTAATATCATTTATAGCAGCATAAACAGTTGATAAATTTATTTTTAAATTACCTTCTTTTGTAAATTGCTTTTTTCCATGACTCACTGATAAGTCTGTTATTTGCAGGTTGCGCCGTATTCCTGGACACGTGCCTGCGATGTCATTATTCGTGTCATTGTCTCGTTTCCTTGGGTGTGACACAAAACAGTTGACACTACAAGTTTAACAAGCTCAGCTTAATCGTTTACCCTGACTATTCTGATAATTATAGTTGTAAAGGAAAACAGTATATTTTAGTGTAAACTTGTTTACGTAATCAACCATTTTAAAGACTTGTAGCCCTGCTGTTTACCAAAAATTACGCGGATTAGTAATTAGCGGATTAGTTTAGCGAATTAGTTTGGTACGTTTTCGAACGAGTTTCGCGATTGGTCTAAAGAATAAAATAGTAAGGCGGCTGATTACGGTTACCTTTAATCAATAAAATTGCACATATGTTTACTTTTAAATAAGCATAATCTTATAGACAATAAACATAAACATCCTTATTTTTGCATACGATTTAAGTGTAATAATTCTAGTTCAAAATTATTAGTTTTTATAATAATGTTTCAGTATAATATCTGAATTATATTTTGTTTTATTCAACTCAAGTATAGATACAGTTACGAAATATATATCAGACTCCGTGGAATTAGAGTGAGCCGATAAAAAAATAATAGTTCTGCAAATAAAATTGTTGGAAGCAGCAATGAATCTGTTCAAATTAAAAACACTCCGATTTTACTTTAGCTTCAGCTACAGGTACACTGACTTGGTTCTTTAACTGGTTGGAAATGTATTAATCTGACTTAGTATTGTTTAGGTCTAAGAAAATACTTTTTTATTTATATCAGAAAGGTGTTTCTGTGTGGTCCTTCAATAATAGCAGCTTACGTATTTTCTAAAATGTCCGGATTCAGGTAGGAATCAAGGTAATTTAGAAACTAGCCTTGTAATTGTGTGACAATAAGTACTTTTTATCATTTTGCACGAAAAGCAACTGCTTTTTGGTCTGTAATTAAGCCGTAAAATCGCATTTTCCGAAACCTTAAAATAGGGTACCGAAAAATCAGCTATTGATTTTTCAGTGAGCTAACCTCAAAGATTGTTATTGCTCCTTTTGACGTTTGTGTATGTCAGTGGTAATTACATTTTGTTTGTAAATATAATAAATTTAAATAAACATATCTGAACTACCAAGACGATTGAGCAAAAGTGTGTTTTTTGTCCTTGTGACGAAATCTAATATTTCAAACGAAATCATATTCTTACTTTGATAATATAATAAAGTATTTAATAGTAAAAGCAGAACAGCTTTGTATACCAGTCAAACTCAGTTAAAATCTTTATTAAAATCAAAAACAAATTAAATTATATCATAAATTTGTTCGAGCGATTGTAAAACTTGTCTTCCGGTCTCGATCTCAGAGAAAAATAACTTAATTTATTTTTTTATTTATTTGGACTTTACCTATCACTTCTAGTGTTTAAAACTACACTACGTTTCGGGAGGTAAGGAAACTCCTCCCGTTATCAAGTGAACCCTTGTGTGTGGAGGAGTTTCCTTACCTCCCGAAACGTAGTGTAGTTTTAAACACTAGAAGCGATAGGTAAAGTACAAATAAATCAAAAAATAAATTCACATCCATCGCTATTATGAGTTTCAAAAATACAATAACTTCATTGTTAAATTCTATAATGAATAAGTCATTATTTTTAACACATAAATACAATAAAATATGTTTGCATTATATTAGGATTCATCAAAAGATTACAACCCCTCGTCTCAATCGGTTTGTAGGTTTTGCGGTGCGGATACATGAGCTACTTTGTGTAATCCGCTTTCATAAGCGTATTTAGGTTTAATAGGCATAATCTTCCAGTGGTTTCTCACTACAAATATCCAGATTTATCTTCTTAAATCATACCACTCAAATAAGTGAAAAATACAATTAATTTGTTAAAATGTAACTTACAAAATTAACTTTTTACATTTGCATGCTGAATCACACATTTTTTTTAAATCCTCTAGCTTAAGCAACTCGTTTTCAGTTTGCTGAAAAACCTACATGAATTAACTTGTCTTATACAATCCAAGAATAATTGAATCATTCAGCACCAAGTTAACAATTCTCTAATTACTTTTTCTCTTCATTGATGCTCTTAAGAATGAGTTTGGAAAGTTTCCAAATAACTATTATAAATACGATTACTTGCAATCTCTCCTCTTATTGTGAAAGTTCCAGACAGGACTTTAAAGTTTAACTGGGTTTAGCACCTGGATCTTTCACATTAAATCATGGAAAGACGCCGTAATTTTGTTGTTTAAATAAATAAACTGTATAAATGGCACGAATAAAATAAAGACGACTGTGATTGATTTTTTTGTTCTATCCATCGATGGAAATACTGCTTCGATATAAATACTATATGTAATTTTTTGGGGATCATATTCTAGATCCCAAAACGTCATGAAACATTGTTTTTATACTAATCAGTGATGGAAGATTACGGTACAAATTTCTTAAATAACATAAACTCACCAAAACCAATAATTGGTTTTAATCAAAGGATATATAACATTAATATCGATGGTTCTACCACACATGGGCTTTTAAGGTTTCAATGGCAATATTTTTGTATTTAAGTTGAATTGTCTTGGAACAGGTTTTCTTTATTCAATATGCGTCAATAGGCTTACTATGAAATTTAACTCACGCAAAAGAAGGCACTTGAAAAACAGGTATTTAGCTCTCCATTGTAATTTGACTGATGAATTTTGTGATATTTTCTGGCTAATTCACTGATGAAGGGGATTACTACATAAAAAGGTATATCCAAAAACCTTTTACCATTTAAAGATAAATGGTATAAAAGTATAACTGTTGAGTTTATCTTTGTTTTGGAGTTTGAATAAATACATGTATAGATTCATGGTACACTTTTAGTGTGGTGGTGTTCGATACTAATGTTCGTCGAACACATTTTGTTTTACTAGAAGGAAGCATTAACAATTCAAGTAACTAGTTGTAAATTCAAGTCATTACCCAGTTTATTGAATATAAAAAGGAAATTGGTGCCCAATAATCTACATTTCTAATGTAACTACTCAATTTTTTAATAATAAATAATCTAAAGTGTTCTATTAATTAGATTTTCCTGATTTTTCTGTTGTTTACTGTCTCATACAATCATTCAGTCCTGTCTATTTTTGTATATGTATGTTGGCTTTAATTTATTAGTAAAACATGACGATACATAATATTTCATACATTAAATATGTAAACCAGTGGAACATGACAATAAAGGAGTATTGTCATAAATATCTCGTAAATATCTGAATCTTTTACACGCTTATTAAACTATAAAATGGGAGATTGGATCATTATATCAAACAATTATAATTACAAGCTACTATTTCACAGAGTAGAACCTAAACAAATACTGTGCAATTACGGCTAAGCCCCTATTAATATTGTAGGTTGGTACAAATTTAAAAATAATTATATCAATCGGAGGTTAAATATCACGGTCTTTCACAAAGGGCCCGTCCTCCACGGCCTAACAAGATTCATCAATTTCAGTTCTCATTTATACAGTTGATGTCAACTGATGGGGTTCCTTTATAATAGTATTGTTTTCATTTTACTCTATACAGTATATTTGTTACATAAAAACCACTTATGAATATAATTGTAATTCCACAGCTTTTATGAGGTAAATTGCATTTTAAAATTCATAGTAGCTGAACTGTGGTCCAGATATCCAACATCAAGGTGTAACTTACTATAAATATAATGATGGTTCGAAAAATTTAGTAATTTATAATACAGCCAAAACGTTGTTGTTTTTTTTAAATACAGGATACAAATTATGGTTCAAATTATGGATTTTACTTTATAATTTTAAAATTGAGCTTTTTTTGTGGCAAACAGATATATGTGTACGTTGTGTTTCATAATACAAAATTAAATTTTAATGTACAAACATTACAAGCTATCAAAAATGCAAGCTCTTACATATTAAATTAATTTCTCATAAATGTAGCCTTTCTTCATCATTGATTGTTGAGTTTACAAAGAAAAGCAATTAGTGGAGCAATTGTTCATCTACGAATAAACAACAAGTTCGTACTCAAGTATCCGAGTACATTTTTATACTCTAAATAACAATCATTATCTCTGTATTATATTTCTTCCCTTCTTGACTGCACTGTTTTTGACTGGGGTAAAAACTACCTCGATGTTTTCTAAAGTTCCCTAACATAACAGCAAGGAAGATTTTGTCTATTGGGATTTATTATAGAACAAACTTACAACCTAATTCCACATAAGATCTTTATAATCTCTTATTTCCAGTTAGACAGATTGATGATCTTTATAACTCTAACACACTGTTGAAACTAAATTAATGGTTGCATGTAACATTTTGCATTGATTTATTTTATTTTTAAGTTTATTTATATTAATTTATACACATTTAATGGCTATCAAGGATATGACTCCCAGTTAATGTAGTCAAACTATTGTGGCAAATAAATAAATAGACCTACCACCGTATTTTTGATGATAGTTTGAACAAATTTCAAGAACAGCTTAGATTGATAAATTAATTTATTTAATTTTCATATATCATTTTAAAGTCATCTAGACCAAAGGATTTATATTTCAAGATCCATGCTGCTTTGGTCACATCCGTAATAATGTTTGTTATTGCAAATCGATTTAATTCCTTAGAATAGATTGATTCCTTTATGTCGAATTTCAAATGGTTCTATGTTAACGTTACGTTTTATTCAATTTTGTTTATAAATATGGGCAAAAAATAAATTGTCTTTATACAGAACAGTTGGATTAAACAATAATAAAATAATATTAAACTTTATTTGTTTAAGAATTTTTGCTGTTTATAAAAATACTAGCCGTTATTAGCGCGTCGAAAATGGCGGGCTTAAACAAACTAAAGAAGTATTGTTCACTACCGGTAGTTATAAAATAAATGTAATGACTTAACAATTTATATTTAAAAAGCTAATTTTGAATTGCATATAATAACATGGGAATCCGCCGTGCAAAATTTAAGGATATTATTGTAATAAAGCCCCAACACAATGCATATTAAAATATTAATTAGAACGTGTCTAAATTCAAAAAGTGTCTTTTTACTAAAGACATTTTACGCCTGCTTGCAATAGCCCAAAAGGGTTTAGTTTAAACTTTGTTGTTAATTTAGTTTTGGATGTTGAAGCAAACCCATTTTGATGTCACTTGAAGCCAAATTTTGTTTCTTGAAAACTGCAGATACATGTTATTATGTGTTTTAAATGTTCATCGGGTTTAAATTTGTAATACAAATTAACCTAACTACTTACACTGCTTTCATAATTAATAGATAAAAAATACAATATTTACCAACATTTAATTGTATTTCATCTTCTAACATACAAACTATCTAAAGACAGACCAACAAAAAGACATAACTTATCCATCTATATTATTAATACGCTACATGCAAACTTTGTAAACAATAAGGCTTTTTTGTTTTATGATTTACCCCCACTGTATACACGTCTAGTAGCGTCTAGGAGTGCAGATGTGCAAACGGGCTTTAGATTTTCTATCTAGGCCACAGGGCTCTGTCCCATGGGACTTCCAAATCCCCATGTTATTCATATAGAAGAGAGTTTTATATGGTTTATGTCACATATGTTTTTTCGTAATTCAATTCAATTAAATAAACGGTTGTTATAAGGATTGCATATAATTACAGACTGTCATTGTTTTACTATTTACTATTTTCGCTTCTCAAAACGGGATGCGCAAGATACACACAGGAAATTCTAGTTAGCTCTAAAAAGTATGGAAAATTATTTCACATCGTATTCTATGCTAATGGGATGAGTCACTAGTTCTTAGTTTTCTTATCCATTGCATTAAATTTCTTACCAGAGTTTCATCCAGTTTCATCAAATCAGCACATGAAATCGAAATCTAACTCCATTTTTAAGATAACAAAACTGAATCGGAATATAAATTGAAATATGTAACTGAAATATAGTTTACTGGATTACATCAATCGTCTTCACCTTCACAAACCTGATGTGGTTAATTTTACCTTCGCATTTTTTTCTCCCATTTTTAACTGTATTTGTGTCTTAGTCATATTTTTTATGTACTCATACACAAATCGCTATACTACTTTAGGGAGTATTACTTAAGGCTATCTTCGATGTTTAAAAAAATTTTGATTCAGTTTTACACACAACTTTAAAAACTACCTTAAAAACTACAATCCCAGCACTGAACCGCTAGAATACCGCCCTGCTGTCATATTTCCTGAGACCCAGGATAATTACCTATCAGTTGACAAAACAATCAAGCAAATCGGCTCAGTAGAACGGTCTGACGGACTGGCCAAAGTTTTGTCAATTTTTAAATATATATGATATTTGAGTATATTATTTGTTTATTCCTTTGTAATATTTTAATGTATAAGCTAATCGGAACCGATCATAATAAATTTCAGATCATTCCGTCAACTATTTTTGTATGACAGAGCCACGAAGTTCAAACCGCTAGATTTATGTTATAGTGGTACTTGCACATTTATTGTTTATTCACATACAGCAAATATAAGTTAAAGTTTGTGCTTTTTACGCGCTACAAAAACGGAAACAACCGTGGTTCTGAAACCAAATTACATTACAATAATGAATCGAAACAAGCAGTGAAAACCTGTAGTTTGGATATAACGGCTGAGAATTGCTACGATGTTATGGCATCATGACCTACCAAACCAAAATAAAAACACTTGAAATAATAGCAAAAGAAACACATTCACTTTGAATGACGAAGCAGGCCGTCCAAATTACGTTCAAATAATAAACTGGGTTGTAAAAACGAGAGCTGGATAAACAAAAGTTACAATGTATCGTAAACTGACTAGGTCTGCGTTGTTTTTGTTACAATCAATGGTTCTCGGAAGTAAACCCCCCTTGGTCTGGGTGGAGCTGTTAATCCTTCACATTGGACGTTCAACTGTTTATAAAAATCAAACAATAGAATATAATAAAAAGAGTATATAAGTCAATGACTTACATAAGACATTTAGTTGTTTTCTGGGAAGTATAATATTTTATATGAAGCTTTGTTTATAGTCTAAAATTCGTGGACAGATTTCGACTGTAAAAATATTACGATAATACTTGTGGCTTCAGAACAACATTTTCAAAACGACTAAATCGTAAAAAGATATACGTTTATTTTATACACCACATAAGACTAGTGATTGCATAAATGATTATAGCAAACACGTGTTAGTATCACAAAACCTTTGATTTACTAAAGATTAATCTAGATATAAATTATAGAATTAGAAATAAGTAGTGATTAGATAGAATGTGGTATAGATAGATAAAAACCTTATCCAATGTAACGTATTCAAACAGAATTCCAATAGCCCTCTGATTAAAATTACACTGCAATAACGATTACGTAGGATTCAAATATATAAACTACTATTATTTGATTATAATAATTTACTTTGCTTCCTCTCTGATTATAATTTCACAATTAGGAAATAACCTGTATTATTAAGGTTACCTAAGTTATAGCTCAACTATTGATTTTTTTAGCTAATATTCCATTTTAGGCAAGTTTAATTGATTAATAGGTTAAGGATATCCTAAAGTGTAATTTACTTACGTTAATGTCTTTTAAAATATTCCCTAATATAAATTTATAGTTATATTACAGTAGGAAGGCATTTTTCCTGCTGTAAATCCCACAGCAGTTATCTTAGTCCCATTAATCACAAAGATAGTTTAAAGGAACATGTTTTGAAATTACGAGCGGACGGTAGCATAATCAGTGCTTATTGCCTTACCTGCAGTGGTTTCCTGAAGCTGATAACCAGTATCGCTCCATTTCACGGTCAGTATTATAAAAGCTACAGTCACCGACTTTGGCGGCCTCTTTGGAATCATCTCTAGAACCATGAAGAACACCGCTGCACTCGTCACCATTTTCTGCTTCATCCTGGTTGTAAATGCACGTAAGTTAATTTCAAAATTCTCTAAGCGAGAGGTTTATTGAATACTCATTATTAACGTTAAAAGACTAAATCTTTTCATTAACATATGCATTGTATATAACATTCCAGAAATGATAAAGCTAACCAAGTTGACAAAAAATGTAACGTCAGAACAAAGGTAAAGTTATGCATCCAGTTATTAGGTTGCATGGTGGATCACATTGTCACAAACCTGACCTCTAAAACGCTCAGAGACGAATGCCAAAGCTAGAATCAAAATCATACTATCTCTATCAAATTTAATTTCAGTCCTATATATTTACTACGCATATTATAATATTATGTATTTACTACGCAGTTACATTTTCAAGATAGGGCGTCCATAATTGTTTAGTATTCAACAAATGTGCACAAGCCTCTGTATTTTTAAGCCTTCCTTTATGATGTCCATGACAGATTTGGAAAGACATGAGAACACCTAATGATGTTTGGAATTCATTAATTTAATTTAAGAGAGTAAACGTTGTATGAAACGTTTTTAAGGTTTACAGAAGGATTGTACATGACTGAAAAAGTGGGCAGTGAAAAGATAATTGATCGTAAATTATATATAGATTCTAATAGATTGCCAATGTCACGTAATTCAATATTTGTCTTGCAACCATTTCCAGCTTTGCAATCTGTTTTGAGTTCGGTTTTTCGTCAACGTTTTTTTTACTTTCAAGACCTTATTACTTCATGAAAAACTCAGCTTAATCTTTTATTTAAAATGTTCTGTTGTCTCCTGGCTGTCATATTTCAATTAAATATCAAAAATACGTGACTATCCAACCAAATAATCGATTTGGTCAAATACCTTTTTCGTACAAATTTATTTATAAATTTTCCTGCAAAAAGATGTACTAAATTTACCCAACTTAATTATGTCGTGGAGTTCGCCTGGATGTTTTTTAAAACCTTACAATAACATTAAAAATTTACTTTTATTTTATTTGTTCTCAAGTAGCTTAAATACCTTACAAACAAATTGTCCATTAAGTTTGGAGTAAGAACATGTTATAAATAAATTCCTCTACAAGAAGTGTGGAGAAAAGCTATAGAATATAACTTTGAAACCACAACATGAGTTACGTTATATGTAACACAAGACTTTTTTCAACTATTTACTATTGTAGCATTTAACATACTACAGAACTATACACAAGTTCAATGGTTTGATCTCTTCACAAAACTTACTGCTGTGTTCTTTTTCCAGAAATGAGCATAACTTCTCGAGTGGTCAGACAGGTCAGTATATTTAGTTTGTTTACCAAATAAATACGTTTTACTGCTTGTCATTTGCAATCAGATGACAATATAAAATAAAATGTATTTAGTTTATTTTTTAAGTTAGAAAAATATTTCTATAATAAAATATAATTAGCCAAGATTGTTTTGAGAGATGTAAGGGTTATCACGTTAATGACCAAACTTCACACAAAATGTAAGTAATATAAATAGAATATTTCAGTCATTTGTTTCTTCTTTGGTTAGTTTTAAGAAACTAGATGTTGTACTCTATTCGGAAATGTTTGCGCCCATCTTATACATTAATACGCTTGCCGATTTTTGTTAAGAGTACTCCTCCGTTATTTCTGAACCAATTTTAACGATTGAGGTACCAAAATATTCGTCCTGATTTTTAGTTGTGCATTTTTAATTTTTCAATATTTTAAATCTGAAGGGCATGGGCCGCCCTCAAAATTAGTTTTTTGCCCATAAGATTAACATGGGAATAATTTTATTCCAATTGCATCTGTTAATACATTGGGGACATATTATTAGCAATACCAGATCTACAGGCAAGGAATTTATCTATCTGTATAAATAAAATAAGTTTATCTTATACATCGCTTTACGCAGTGGAATGTTGTTTGCGGCGGAGATATTTAGATTTGTGTTTAAAATTTGAACATCCGTCTGTCTGTTTATAAGCGACGCGTTTCACAAACAACAAAAAACTGAAATAACGTACTGTGCCCATTTTCGTGTGGAGAAGGAAACTTTGGCTGTTTTAAATACGTACGTCATTAGGGATATGCCCCTTTGTCCAGCGCTGCTACAAAATGGATCTAAGGGTACAGGTTACTCAACCTTTCACTACAGAATGTACCATATTTGTTGTAAAGAGCCCTCTAACTATCTTTTGTCACATAAAAAATTGAAACACGTCTGCTTTACTACTGTACAAAGGTATACTAAACCCTACAAAATAACAACGCGGCAATGAAACATTACAGAACACATAATCCCTTGCAACATGGTAATCTCAGTTTATCTAGGTAGTCATTGTGATTATAATATTAAATATTGTATGAGTTTTTAAGTTCACCATCAATAAAGTACAACAAACTTCATGAGTTATTGAGCAGATATTTGGAAGAAGATGGGTCCATCCTCAAAAATGTATGGACTTATTCCTGGTCCAATGAGGCTCGCGTTCGAAAAACTAGCATTTTGGTGTTATGGTTAAGATTTGTAAATAAAAACAAAATAATCGAACCTGCTATTCAAAATCAACCATTGAATTAAAGAAAAAAAACACTTAATTTATACATTATTCTGTGGTTTTTGTGAGAATAGTGATTAAAACCAATGTACACATATCTTTAAATATACATGATTAGGTTATGCATAAATTGGGAGAACTATTAAAACTGAAGATTGATGTTTATTCATTTCCAAGCCGAATATGTTCAGGCTAAATATTCAGGCCTAATAGTTGCACCTAAATATTCAGTCCATCCGCGCTCCTTTTAACGAATTAACCGTTTTGTTGAATGATTTCCCAGCCCAAGTTGTCTCATTAAATGATCATTGGTTAACTCTTTCTGAAATACCACTGTATGTTCCTGAAGGCTATAAATTAGGTTCAGCCTACTGTAGAAAAACTAGCCCTTTAACTGGGTATGGTCGTTCTATGGTTTTACTTAAAGATGACATTCAGTTTTTAGAAATTGACCTCAATGAATTCTCTATTGACCATGATTTTGAAATATGTGCACTTAGGCTTGTTCAATACAATATTCTTGTGGTTTCTGTTTATACGGCTGGATCTAATAATTTAAACTTTGTCAATGTCTTGGAAAACTTGTGTTTAGTCATATGTAAACAATATTACTAAGTGGACGTTTTTTTATTTTAAGTGATATCAACATTGACATATGAAAAGAGTTACCGTTCATACATTACAGTTCATACATTTGTTAACATGTTACGATCTTACAATGCGTATTGCTTATTTTCTCAATTTACTAGGAATAGGGCTTGTTTAGATAATGTTGTCTCCAATTGTAATCAATTAGTTCAGGACAAAGGGGTTGTAAGAACTAGTCTATCGGATCATGACTTGTTGTGGCTTAAAATAAATTGTTTGAATGTCACTAAGAAGAGCTTAGCTTTAGGCTCTAGGGTTATATTTAGAATTTCCACCACAGAAAACTTAAATAATTTTAGGTTTCGATTACAGCAGGAGAAATGGGATGAGTTATTTTGTAATGACTTGAGCACTGAAAACAAATGTTGTGTTTTTGTGAATAGACTGGCCAAGCTACATGATGAGTGTTGTCCTGTAAAATTTAAATCATTAGGGGGAAAGCGCAAAGATAAATCAGGTCCTTGGTTTACTCCAGAGCTAGCTCGTTTGAGAGAGTGGGTTTTAATTTTAAGGGATAGGGTTAGGTTAGGGACCAAAAACAAAACCCATTACCAAGGCTAGATTATGTTATAGAAGAGCTTTGAAAGGAAGTAAGATTAAATTCGATGACAATTTTATTTCACAAGCTAATAACAAATACAAAGCGGCTTGGTTCATAATTAACAAGGAAATGGGTAAGAATACTTGTACAAATTCGTTGCCTGATATTGATCCTGAAAAATTTAATTGTTACTTTTTGAGCTGAGCCAAAACTCAGGAGTTGTGCCAATTCATAACATTTAAGTCATGTAAACTTAATTCTAATGAACATAAGATGACTGATGACTATCTGGCCTTTATGAGTAGTAGAATTGTAAGAAATAATTTTATTTTATGTTTCACAGTTGGCTGTGTTAAGTGTAGTTAAAAGTCTAAGTTCTTCTAAAAGTGAGGATCATTATGGGCTTTCTAATTTTGTTTTAAAGAATATTATATATTTAATTACACATCTATTGACCTATTAAATCAATTGTATGCTTACTTTAGGTATATTTCCTGATGTGTTTAAAATCTCGCATACTATCTCATTGTATAACAAGAATGATAAGAGCTCGCCTTCAAATTATAGGCTTTTTTTCTTTTATACCAGTCATTGGTAAGGTAGTTGAGATGGTCTTAAAAGAATTTTTGTATGATAATTTTATTAGTAATAACTTGTTTAGCTCTACTCAATAATTTGGTTTTATTCCCGGGACGTTCCACTGTGAAAGCTGATGAACTCATTAGAATTCATTAGAATTTTAATGAAAGCTGTGCGGATTTTTTTAAGTATTTAAAAGTTATGACTGTTCCTAGTCTTTATATTTATTACAATTTGATTTATGTTAAGGAAAACCTAGATTGTTATATAAGATGCTCTGATGTTCACTTTTATAGTACTAGACATTGAGGGGACATTGAGATTTTGCTACAGTATTCATTTAACAACTTTCAGATTGAGTTAATCAGTAAATAGCCACTTATATTTGCAGTTTAAACTTTTTAATGTTCTGCCTGATACTGCCAAAACTTTGAATAAATTTAAGAAAGTTGTTGGTAATTTTTTAATCTCAAATGCCTTTTATAAAAAAGATGATTTTTAAAATTCAAACACTGACGAAATGAAATTTTAAGATTGTATCCTAGATTAAAGCTGCATTTAAACAGTCAAACCTGATTGTGATATAGGCTGGTGGATTGTGATATAGGCTAGTGGATTTTATCAAATTGTGATATTGTTGTTAGTGAATTTTCTTTGGAAAGTGAACTTGTTAGTGAATTTCCTTTGGAAAGTGCATGATCTGCACTTGTATTAGCACGACCTGCACGGTGAAACTTAATAATAATAATAATAATTCTTTATTGTCATTCAGCAATACATAGTTACAATAGACAACGTCATAAAAATGTGAAGTTATACAAACATAGTGAAATCACAGACTCTTGAGTTCCAACAGAAAAAATAACCTATTATCTTAAAATACAGTATAGCAAAACTCCTAAAACTGTATATTATACACATTACCATGCAGACTGTTAGATAGAGTTTAAAAGCACTGAGAAGTCAGAGTTACTAAAAAATTCATCCAATGTATAAAATTAATGACTTATTAACCATTTAGATAATTTTGATTTAAATATATTCATATTTTCTGTATTTCTAAATGTATTTCTAAATGAGAAGTTTATTAAAAAGTTTAATTTGCAGATATTTATAGCTTTTCATGAATTTTGATAGTCTGGCCAGTGGGATGTACAAATCATTTGAATGTCTAGTCAAGTAACTATGAATTAAAGTTTCACAAAAATTAAATTATGATAAATGAAAATATTTGAAAGTGTCATAATTTCATTTTCTACAAAGAAAAGGAAGGTCCTTTTCATTTTCTACAGCTAATCATGTTTGGAATATTGTACAAAATTCGTAATGCTTTCTTCTGCCATATAAAAACTCTGCCGGCTCCAGCACTATTTCCCCATAATAAATTACCGTATAATAAATGAGAATGAAACAAACCATGGTAAACTCTAAGAAGAGTGTGCCCTGAAACACACTGTTTTAATTTTCTTAGTAAAAAACAAATTCTAGATAATTTAGAAATTACATTGTTAGTGTGCACTTCCCAAGTTAATTTAGGATCCAGAGAAATTCCGAGCAGTTTTACCGAGCTAGAATGTTCCAATTGAGCATTACGCAATGTAAAGCAAATTTTCTCTGTTTTATCTATATTTATTTCAAGGAAATTACTTTTGAACCATTGATTTCCAATACCAATGATATTTTCAATGTCATTTTGCACTGTGCTAAAATCAGAAGATGGTAAAATAAAGGATGTATCATCTGCATATAAAATTGTCTTTCAAGGCATAAAATTTAGTAAATCATTAATATACAAAATAAACAATAATGGTCCCAGTACTGAGCCCTGTGGAACCCCAGCAAGGACCTCTTTGAATGACGATATTTGTTCCCCAGAAGCTACATATTGTTTTCTTCCGCAGAGGTAAGTCTTAAAAAAAAGTAGTTCTCTTTCTTTTATCCCATAAAAATCCAATTTTTCCAAAAGTATATTATGTACAACCGAATCAAAGGCCTTGCTGAGATCCACAAGAGCCACACCCAGATAACCACCAGACTCAAATGTTTCCAAAATGTCAGAAACCACGGATTCCACTGCCATAGTAGTAGAGTGTCCGGGTCGAAAACCAAATTGGTTACTATTTAAAAGATTGTTACTAGATAAAAAAATAAAAAGCTGTGTTTTGACCCAGGTTTCAACCACCTTAGAAAACACAGGAACCATTGAAATAGGCCTATAATTCGAAATTAAATCTATGTCTCCCTTTTTATAAAGGGGTATTGTTTTACAAACTTTTAGACAATTAGGAAAAGTGGACTCTAGTAAAACCCTATTAACAAGATATGTTAATGGTTCCAGAATATATGGGGCGATGAGTTTGACAATTCTGTTTGAAAAGCCATAAAAATCCTCAGTTTTTGATGAGCTTAAGGCTTTTATAATATTTAATATGTTGTCTGTTTTTGCCAAACTCCAAACAAAATTGTTTTTAGGAGCTTTAACATTGTTTAAATAATTAGAAAAATTTATCCCACTTCCCTTCGCACTGATATATTTATCTAAAACTTGTTTGCCCACATCAATTTAATAAGCATTGAACTCATCTGCAGTAATCGGTGGCTCAGGCTTTTCATTTTTTTAAAACAATCCGCTATCTGACTTTATAACTTGCCATGCAGCCTTACATTTATTTTGAGAGCCGTTGATAAACTTTTCATTATATTTAATTTTAGCAACTTTAATCATAGACTTATATCTAATCCTACATGATGAGAGGAACTTTTTGAGGACATCTTTGTTTTGATAAGTAGGTATTTTTGTAAAATCTTTAAGAATCTTAAGCCCGGGACCACCATAGAAGTTCCTAACGTGACCCCCTGAACACGTTTTGGGGGTCGTTCAAAATTGTATATATATATATATATAAATGTATATATATATAGACATATATATATATATATATATATATATGTGTTTGCACTCTAGCGATCGCAATTTTTGTCCGATTTACTTCAAATTTGTTAGGGATGTTCCTTTCTGTTATCAGTTGTACAAGTTCGTTGGGCAAAACAATCGGAAAACTCTAAACCCCTTTTTTGGGGGATTAATCTTTCAAATTTAGAGTTTTTGGGCCCAAAAATGGTCATAAAAGCCCCAGGTGTAAAATAAATGCATGTAAAAAGATGGGAATTAGAGAAGCGAAAGTTTTAAGCCCTCTCTCGTCATTCTAGCATAAATATTTACCGAGTTATTAAAGAAAATGTGTATCGACTAAACACAGTACGTTGTCTTATGGGGGTTTTACACGAGAAAAGCCTGTTATTCCTTTGTTAGAGTACTTTTATCAGCCCCAGCAACCGCACGCCTACTTTAAAGCCTGTCTGGTCCTTCTCCTAACCTTATATTGGGCAAAATTGTATTCCCAGCTTTGCAAGTAAATGAAACCATAGGAGTATAAGAACAGCCAAAAAATCAATATTTTCAGATTTCAATAAAAATTGGACAAATGTATGTTTTTACACTGATTTTGAGTTTTAAAAGTTTTTATTTTGAAATTCACTTCCCTCACGTCAGCATGCTGCGTGCAAACTCGTTTATTGTTTTATCTAATGTTGAACTGTTTGATATTATTGTTGTGATTGATGAAGCCTATTCTAATTTATAAAAATAAAGAATGAACTAAGAATGTATTCTTAATGGCTAATAAAGAATTTGAATTTGAATTTGAATAAATTTTGTCTTAGTAAAATATTTATTAAATATGGACATAAAAAGATGGTTATTGTATGAATAAAATAGTAATTATTTTTGAAGCAATTTAGAACTCTTGCATAGAATCCTAAACTGTGCAAAGTCTAAGGTAAAACTGTTATTTTACTTTATTATTTTATAATTTATATTCTATAAACAGTAAAAATATTTTTTTAAAGTTTATTGCAATGATAAATATTCATAAAATTAACCTAAAACCTTTTTCTTATGAAACGAAACATCAGTTACTTTTCAGCGTTTATAATAACTATTTGGGTTCGTATTTCTTTTTTTGTTTTTAAGGAGACATCTCTGTCTCTTATAAACCAAATCATTTACAGATACATACGATAAGCTATACAAAGGTTGAAACATGAAAGAATAAATTCTCTAGGCCGTCCATGAAGACATATACATTTCTTGTATTTATCTTAGTTCCCCCTTGCCTTTATAGCTTTGTTGTTCCAGGCCCCCCCAGATCCCGACATGTCCTAGATGCCCCTGCGGTGGACAAACCCCTGCCCGAGGACCTGGGCATGTTGGCGCGTATGGCAGAGGACGACGAATCAGTTCCCCCTTGCCTTTATATCTTTGTTGTTCCAGGCCCCCCCCAGATCCCGACATGTCCCAGATGCCCCCGGCGGCGGACGAACCCCTGCCCGAGGACCTGGGCATGTTGGCGCGTATGGCAGAGGACGACGAATCAGTTCCCCCTTGCCTTTATATCTTTGTTGTTCCAGGCCCCCCCAGATCCCGACATGTCCCAGATGCCCCCGGCGGTGGACGAACCCCTGCCCGTGGACCTGGGCATGTTGGCGCGTATGGCAGAGGACGACGAATCAGTTCCCCCTTGCCTTTATATCTTTGTTGTTCCAGGCCCCCCCAGATCCCGACATGTCCCAGATGCCCCCGGCGGCGGACGAACCCCTGCCCGAGGACCCGGGCATGTTGGCGCGTATGGCAGAGGGCGACGAATCAGTTTCTCCTTGCCTTTATATCTTTGTTGTTCCAGGCCCCCCCAGATCCCGACATATCCCAGATGCCCCCTGCGGCGGACGAACCCCTGCCCGAGGACCCGGGCATGTTGGCACGTATGACAGAGGGCGACGAATCAGTTCCCCCTTGCCTTTATATCTTTGTTGTTCCAGGCCCCCCCAGATCCCGACATGTCCCAGATACCCCCTGCGGCGGACAAACCCCTGCCCTAGGACCCGGGCATGTTGACGCGTATGGCAGAGGGCGACGAATCAGTCCCCCCTTGCCTTTATATCTTTGTTGTTCCAGGCCCCCCCAGATCCCGACAAACCCCAGATACCCCCTGCGGCGGACGAACCCCTGCCCGAGGACCTGGGCATGTTGGCGCGTATGGCAGAGGGCGACGAATCAGTTTCTCCTTGCCTTTATATCTTTGTTGTTCCAGGCCCCCCCAGATCCCGACATATCCCAGATGCCCCCTGCGGCGGACGAACCCCTGCCCGAGGACCCGGGCATGTTGGCACGTATGACAGAGGGTGACGAATCAGTTCCCCCTTGCCTTTATATCTTTGTTGTTCCAGGCCCCCCCAGATCCCGACATGTCCCAGATACCCCCTGCGGCGGACGAACCCCTGCCCTAGGACCCGGGCATGTTGACGCGTATGGCAGAGGGCGACGAATCAGTTCCCCCTTGCCTTTATATCTTTGTTGTTCCAGGCCCCCCCAGATCCCGACATGCCCCAGATACCCCCTGCGGCGGACGAACCCCTGCCCGAGGACCTGGGCATGTTGGCGCGTATGGCAGAGGGCGACCAATTGAGTTCCCCCTTGCCTTTATATCTTTGTTGTTCCAGGCCCCCCCAGATCCCGACATGCCCCAGATGCCCCCTGCGGCGGACGAACCCCTGCCCGAGGACCCGGAAATTTTGGCGCGTATGGCAGAGGGCGACGAATCAGTTCCTCCTGCAGATTCAGGATTGATGTAGAGCAACAACAGAGTGGCTCCATATAGCAATATTTGTATAGTGAAAAAATAAACCGTATTCATCAGTTAAATACTTTTTACATTTATTTACCATAGTAAATTTTTACCACTTTCTATGACTGTTTTTAGTGTCCAAAACATATATTATGGACACTAGTTTTTAGTGTTCATCTAAATATCAAAATAGAATATAAACTTATTAAACATTTGTCATTATGAACGTTTCATTTCAAGATATATGCTGTTTTTATCTAATTGTTCGTTAGGTTTAGGGGGGGATAACAAAGATTAAAATTGATATTAATTTACGTCTAGATTAATTTACACCTAAGTTTTGGAGTGTGTATTGAAAATGTTTACGTCGGCCGCCATTTTGGGATAACAAATTGGATTAGTTCAAATGTACATTACTTATACGGCATCTTTCGTCAAAGTCATTTTCCTCATTGTAGATAATTACAGGGCAAATTACTTTAATCTCAAACATTTCCAAAGTCCAACGATTAAACAATTTTAGCCTAAACACTCCATTTGTCAACAGTAGGGTACATGTTTAAATTACGTGCTGTAACTAAAAAGGTTTATATATCTAGAGCTTTCGTATAGGGTAAAAAAGTGAAGACTACATGGTTGATCGCCATTTTTCCCCTCTGTCAACTCTGCTTACGTGGCAACCAACAACGTGGCGACAACTCAAATCCTCTCTTCACAAGTTATATGATAGTCACCTGACAAAAGTAAAACTTGTAAAGCGAGAATTTGATTCGTTACCTCAGAAAAATAGTGGTCAGCATGTAGGCTTCGCATTTTTTATCCCAGACGAGGCTTCCTAATATTTAATAACCTCATTGGCTGTAACCATCAAGTAAATCTAATGTATAACAGTATCAACGTCTCCAAATCATAAGAACCTATTTCATCTTCAGGCACAAGAACGTAGCCACTAAATTTACATTTATTCCCCATGGAAGTCGTCGGAATATACCAAAATACTAAACATGAAGTTCACCATACAACATTTACACAAAAAACACAGTTGGCCAAGTAACGAACGATTCTATCGATTCGCACGAACAGTTTGTCCACTTGTGCCTCGTTTCCCACTTATCTCTATGGTTGGTCACTCAAAAATGGTAAATTTCAGTTGTGTAGATTATTACACGACCATAAAGCTTTTATTTCAAACACTTAAGCTTTCCAACAGTTAAGCGGTTGTATCCTAATAGTTCATTTTGCAGCCATATTCAAATAGGAGACGGCTCAAGCACAACTTTCATTTTTGGAAAATTTACAGTATTTCAACGAGGAATCATTACATAGCTTGGGTCAGTAAGACAATATGTTTCAACACAGCTCCTCCCCTGAAAATGTCTGGGTTATGAGCACGCTTCGAATAAGTCACTCGTGATGACTCAACCAGTATTTTATATTATTTCTGAATGACATGATTTTTTGGTGGGGTGTAATTTATTCTCTGATACTGATTAGGCTTCACCCTCCTTAGAATATTCTGTGCGGTATATACAGGCTCCGAAGTCAACACATAAACACAGTCACAACCACGAACACACACGGACTTACAACACAAAAATCGGGCCCTCGCACAACATCGACGTTTCAACGTATCAGCGAATCAAAGAATACAATAGTATCAGATGATAATATATCTGATAATAATATATCAGATAAAATATAGTATCAGAGAATACTATATTTTATCTAATTTTATTTTCTTAAGTTTCTGGCAAAACCCTTTTTTTATATCTAGCATTATTGCAATACTTGGCTTTCCCTCTCAAGAACTGTTAGGTGAACTTATTGAAATGAAAACTAAATTACTCGTACCATTGAGAGGGAACTTCCTGCGTTCATTCGTCTTATTTTCATTGAGAGCAGCAGATGGAGTGGCTTCGCTCATTTCCTCCTGTGTAATTTATAACATTTAAATGTAACATTATTGTTGAACCTGTTGAAATAGAACACATTTTCTAATTGATATCTAGAATTATTAGCAATCTATAGTATCAGTTAATGATTTTATCAATTACCAACCGATTATTTACATTCGTAAAATAATTAGTTCGTCACATTTCATAATTGAAGTAACAGCCGATGATCTCGACCAAAAAGTGTCGTCAAATGTTTTTTTTGTCGTTGGACGAAAAATGGTTATAAAAAATAGTAGTTTTCATCACAAGGAGCATAAGTGGTTGTTTTTAATGCGCAATCGTGTTTTACGATTAAAACCAAAAACACACTTTTGTTCCAAGTGATGAACCACTTTTTTATGATACTGCCCATATAACCTGCTGCTATGTTATAATAGTTGAAAATTTAGACCACAAGTCAGGTGGTGTGTATCGTTATGGTAGTTCAGATAGGTTAACTTTTCAATATTTACATTTCTTTTATTTACAAACAAATCGACTTCGTTTTGTCCACGTGTTTGTTACATTTGAAATACACAAACGTAAAAAGCATCAATAACAATACGCAGATTAGCGCTCTGAACAAATCCACAGCTGATTTTTTGGTGCGCTAATATAAGGTATCAGAGCAATGTATTTACAATTACAGAACCAAAAACAACTCCTTTTCGTGCAGTATGATCAAAAAAAACTTTAAATTCAAAGATGACAAATAAAAGATTTAGAATCTCAATGCATGTGTTAAAACAGCTGTTTTAGAAGCAGTATGACGAAAAGTAATATATTGCATTAACAAGTTTATTTGTAGATCATAAATTTTAAATGAAAAATATATTTAATTTTGTAATTGTAAATAAATTAAAAAATAAAACCTAAGACCATGATCCCAACCATACCTAAACCAGAGTTAAGTAGTGCAAAATATATCATATACTATATAATGTATTTATATTGCAACTATAGCAAAAGAAAGCACAAACAATGTAATATTTGCAGAACTGTAATTGTTTTCTACTTTTCATAAAGTTGAATTTATTTTGTCTGTTTTATATATATATAACCTAGAGATATACAACAATCATGTGTGATATGTGTAATGTGTGTAATGTGTGAACAATCAATACCAGGTGACTCGCAGAAGCACCAGTGTGTCAGACATGGGGCCTCGTTATCAACGTGTTATAGACAACTTTCATAAGGTTGCACACAATGCACACCTCCTCCTGGTTATATTCATAAAGCCAACTGCACGAACTTATATCGATGGAGAATTTTTTTTAATTGGAGCATCTTGCGAACTTCGTGAAGGTTTTAATTATGAACATTGAGCTATTGTGCAAAACCATTTTTAAACCTTTTAATTAACTACAAAACTGCAGTCCAACTGCCGTTTTAATTATAGGACTTTTTTAGCTAAGCTAGAAAGTAGCTTATAAAGAGGATATGTTTATAAGCTCGACTCCTCTTTGGTAAGATATTTTTCCAGCAGAGGTCTACCTCATTATGATAAGACAATCTTCCAGCAAAGATCGATTCGTTGTGATAAGCCCTTCTTTCAGCAATGCTCGACCACTCTGATGATCCCTTTTAATAATAATCCTTTCTTCGAATCTAATCAAAGATATATTAATAACTAGCTGACGTACCCGTTCTTCGCACAGGGGTTTTCTCTACCCGTTCTTTAGTCAATGCAATTTCCATTTTAGTTAGCTTGAAACAGCTGTTCTTGCTTCTGCTCTTTAAGCTGTCAAATCGAAGTGTCCACAGCTGTTCGCATTACAGTTTCTGAATGTTTACTTTCTTCTGAAATGTAAACATTGAGTCTTAGAACGTTCATGGGGCGTAGCCCGAGAGGATTTTAAGGAAGTGAATAGGCCTATGTGTTGCATGGGTTCAAGATCTACATATGTGTAAAGTTTCAGCCCAGTCGGTTCAGCAGTTTTTGCGTTCACCCGGAACATCAGACAGACAGACAGACAGACAGACAGACAGAAGACAGACAGACAGACAGAAACCACCTCTTCTTTATAATATTATAGATAATCCCTTCTTCGAATCTAATCAAAGATAAACCCTCTTTTGACCCCTTTCCAGTAAAGCACGACCGACTTGTGATAAGCCCTTTTCCGGAAAAACTCAGCCCCAATATGACGAAAATCTCGGCCACCATCACTATGCTCTAACTCAAATTGTGCCAGTCTTCTTTAATCTCCTTCTTTAGTTATTTACAACATAAAATGCAAATAATAGAAGCAATTAAAGATTACAAACTTTGTCTAACTTTTCTAAGAGGGGGGAATTTGAGAAACAAGTTTAAATACTATATATAGGTTTTTGATGTATTTATTCGAATGTTTATAAATATTAAGGAGACTGTCACAATTTTGCTTCTGATATCTGCAAAACTAACTTAGTTATAAACGGTATACACTTCGTTTAATTTAACACGCTTACAGCCTCCATTTTGTTTATGGTCATTGATTGTCTGCTCTTTCTTTCATTATTCTTAGTTTAAAAAGGCATTTAAAATAATTGGCCAATCAATAGGGACTGCTAATTAATACAACTAACTACCCCCATCTCCCTGCTCCTTAAAACACATTGATATTGCTAATTGCTTTGATAACAGTTTTTTATATAAGTTTTCACGTCTACAAATAAAAACTTACTATTTAAAAAACATGTTAAAGATCATTTGTTTTCAATAAAACATTCTATATTTTAGCAGTCTGAACGGAAATTGGAAAATTTTTACAGACATTGGTGTTTCTACGCATAATAAAAGCTACTCCCATGCAGTATCAATATTTTTCCATATCACTTGGTCATAGTTTTTGACATGCGTTAATTGGTTGGGTAATAAAGATATGTCAACGATAACGACTATATCACTGCACATTTTAACGAGGAAACAATCTTAATTGTGTATTATCTTAAAATAGTATACTGTTAAAAATATTACATTGTTATTAGTGGCACAAAAACAGTAGTTTACATTTCTGCTAGTAACTAAACCTTCATATTTATACAGCCTTTAGTACATAACTGCTTACTACAAGATAAATATTTTACCTTCAATCCTGGCTAGTGAATGTTACAAACATCAACAACATTAATTATCCTGGATTCATCATGTTTAAAATATGACTGTATGGTAGTTGAACCTGGTCAGACAAATCCTTAGTAATAATGGAAAGTCATAAACAGAAAACATTAAATTCGGTCATTTGAATCAAACAAACGAATTTGTTTACACAGTGAAAATAACCATCCAAATAGGATGAGATAACAGAAGAACTGTTTAAATAATTGGTGGTGCATTTTACCATCGTATTTACGTAATCATTTTCAACCAAATATTGGATCTCTTGTGATAATAAAATTTACGTGCGAGTAGATAATAATTACCAATTTTAATTCACTGTTATCATTTCAGATAATAAAACAAATACATTTATTGCCTTCTGTATTATTTTTTAAAACTGTCAGGAAATATCGTTTGACTTTAAGCGTCTGATAAAATGGCTGTGAGCTTAACATCGTGGCCTGGAAAGCTAATAGATCGTAGCCCTTGAAGTGTATAGTTTCCAAAAACCTGTCTCACAAGAACGCGATAAACTTACATTCTTCACATAAACGTAATTATACATGTTTTCGCACATGATGATAGCAAATATGTTTTTAAAGTATTATACATATATTATGAAAAATACGTGCGTAAATCAGAAAACTTAAAATAAATTAGTTATTGGCCACAATTACAAACTAAGTCAATATATTCCAAGATAAAATAAGTTATTCAGTTTCACAAAGCTTGTTAAACCAACGCAGCGGATCCACTAAAAGATATGCGAACTCTATTGTGCAGGAACCACGCAATAACTGCTACCAGTGCGTGTAGTTTACATAATGATTTTCTTCTCTATCTATACATCTAATTCCTTAAGCCCAAAATTTATAATGAAATTTTGAGCGAACGGAGGTCGTAGAAAGCTGAGAGATGTCTCATTTTAAAGGTCTGTGCATGCCATTTTGGTGAAATTATTCCTTTACCTTAATTATGTATGTTAAGTGTTAGGAAATAAAATAATTCCCATTTAAAGAGCATGGGAATTTGTATTAATCTGTTTTTTGCGTTACAACAAATGATTAACTGTCTACTTTATTTGTGAACTGCCGTGTGTTCCTACTTATATTGTTTTAATTTCCTCAGTATTTAAAAAGTAACAAAAATATGAGGCAGAGTATTTGAGTAAGTTGTAGGAGCTTTAAGACCTTCAAGTCACTAGTTATTAATAATTCTGAGAACAAAGCACTCGTATCCACTGCAATAAAAAAATACCCCCGTAGCAGCAAACCTGCGTACTCAGCGAATTTCCAATGTATATATATGTATCTTAATACCACATAAAGCCACATACCAAGTTTCATGAATAATACATTCATAAATAAACGATTTGTGACATTTTAATTATTCTCCATAAGAATAACATGGCGGCTGAGTATGCAGGTTTGCTGAAGGAAGGAAAACAAAGAATGGGGTTTTATACAAATATCAATATAACTCATTTAGGTAAATCCACATACCAAATTTCATTAATTTATTTTCATAATTAAGGGAGATAACACGTTACTTATTCCCCATAAGAATAACATGGGGCTGAGTACGCAGGTTTGCTGCTACGGGAGCCTTTGGCAAAAAATTGTTTTTTTGAGCAAATATCAATGGTCCACAACCAGATGAAGCCGTATACCAAGTTTTGTCAGTATACGTTCATAAATAAGCGAGATATAAAATTTTTCTTTTCCTCCATAAGAATAACATTAGACAACGTACTGTGTTTAGCACTTTCAATATCTCGGTAACCAATTGACGTAGAGAAATGATCAAAATACCAAATTGTGTGTTTTTTTAAGCTGAATCCAATGGTAAAAACTAAAATTTGACTATTTCCAAAATTATATGTAAAAAGTTCAAAAAACCCATTTTTGGGGTACAAAACCCCCCCAAAATACCCCTTCGGATAAAGTGATCTGGCTGGTTTTCGAACTTAAAGTCATAAATGTTGCTTTACACGTTTATACCAAATTTCATCAAAATCGGATAATTTTTACGAGAGTTATCGTGCTCACGGACACATATATATATATATATATATATATATATATACATTCATCTGCGCCCGGTAAGTCAGTCACCGCGCTGGTATTTTACACGGTGTGGCAGTCATCTGCCCGAAAGCCAGTCAGCCCTCCCGAAAGGCAGTCAGGTACGGCTTGCCGTGCATCCTTTACATACCGAGACGGCTTACTGGTGCTGCTATAGTGTGCCGGTATGTGGAACTACTTATCACATTCGTGCTCAGTCGAGGAGTGGAAACTAGTTTTAACTGCTGTATGACTGTCAAATACAAAATACAGCACTTGGATTTTAATCCCGTCGGACACGCTTTCAATTATTTTATTAATATTTTCACAAATACTATATAATACTAAAATCATATCGTTAATTAGCTAGGAGTACTTTTGTAGTGTAACTTTATAATTAATTGTAAGTTACTTATATCTATAAACAAGTTTTCTCTGTTTTTTTTATAATTTTGTATGAAGCAAGATACAAATGTATGAATTTGCTTATCCTTGTAATAAAAGGTTTTATATTTTTACTGTACTCTTTAAGTAAAATTACCTAATAATGAACAACGAAAATATGTCGGTACAAATTAGGCACATATTAAGTTTAAGTTTTTTTACCCTTTATATCTTGAAATTTAAAAGTAGTTTGTATTTTTGTATTATTTATATTTATACTTCCTCACAAAAGGACAGAAAACCTCAAAACCTACAAAAATGGATAGTGCACCTTTCACATTGCATATGCATTTTATTTTCTCCTCCATATGTTTTCAAAATCTTCATCATTTGTATTACACATGTCCCAATTTAAGTTTAATTTAAGGGACATAAGTGTAGGTATGTTGGGACTTCTATTTCTGTAGACAGACACCCCAACCTTTGCGCAATCAAACATAAAACATACTCTATAAGACCGCTGAAATTGTTAATAACATACAATTCAATGGTAATAAACTATTCGATACTGTAAAACAAATGAGGAAAGTATACCATGATGACAAGGCCTAACAGAACTCTGTAGTTGAAAGTTCGTCACATATTTAATTCGATTAAGAGTAAATCTAGTAAACTGGGGAATAGTGGTTAGTTTACCCTTATTTTTTTATAAAACCAGTTCCGTTCAATTTATTGTACTGACAAATATCAAACAATGTTATAAATTAAAAATTTACTGTATGGCAGTTCCTAACTTGAATTCGTTTCGTCAACACAGTGACATCTTCGGGCAATCTAGTGCTGCTTCAATTTTGGAACCATGTGAGGTAAATCTAACATTTTTAGTATTGACGACAATCCAGCAATAGGAAAGAAATTGTTATTAAACTAGGCCTACTGTCATTCTTTATCTTATATATTAATACGCTAAGCCGATTTTTTTAAAGATAACTCCTCTGTTATTTCTGAGCCTATTTTGTCGATTGAGGTATCAATATATTTGCCCTGATTACTAGTTGTGCATAAAGGTTGTTATTTTACGACAATTTAAATCTGAAGGGCACGGGCCGGCCTCAACGTTCGTTTTGCGCTCTTAAGATAAACATGAGGAATAATGTTATTTGAATTGCAGCTGTTAATACGTTATGTCAGTAGCAATACCAGATGTTACAGGTAAGGAATGTATTTAGCGATAGAAATAAAATAATCTATCGTTGTTTGGAGCATGACACGTTTAGGCTGTTTCAAATCATTGTACGTCATTAGGGTTATGCCGCCGCCCCTTGGTCCGTCAGTGCTCCAAAGGAATTCTTTTGGGTACAGGTTACTTAACCTTTAATTATAGAATGTACAAATTTGTTCTAAGGAGCATTTAGTCAGCTATTTATATTTTACCACAGATTGAAGGAAACACATCTGCTTCACTATTCTACAACGGTATACTAAACCATATAACGGCACGTAATAACATATATGACGGTACGGAACACATAAGCCCATACAACATGCAACATGGACTAAGGTGACCAGATCCGTTGAAGCCTAAAGCGGGGTATAAATTATAATACTGGATAAATAGTGCCGTGGACATACCCCACAGAAAAAAAGGGTCCGGGGGCCCTCCTAGAAGATTTTAGAAAATTAGATACCAAATTGTGAGTTTTGGTCCAAATATTACTCAGTATCGTAAATAAACAGGTTTTTTAATCACATTCATACAATTCTACAACTATTATTTTAACTGTGGTATGCAAAATTTAATTAATAAAAAAATACCGTACAAAATTATATACGTAAGAGGAATGAATAGCTGTCACTAAGTTTGAAATTACTTAAATATTATTATGAAACTGAACACAATTAAACATGGTCAGGGCCTGATTAAGATGTGTGGCGCCCATAGACTTGAGTTGATTTGGCACCCCCTTGACTCTTGAAGAGGGATGTGTGTCGAAATGACTCCATGAACGGATGTCTGAACCCTGAGTAGCTTCAATTTGCCCAAGGTAGCTTCATTTTGTGGATGCGTAAGCGTTAAGAGTATACCAACGTCAGATAGCTTTGTCTCTTATCAACGTAGAGTTCCATCTCTCTTTCTAACCAATGAGTGGTTGCCTAAACTCAGGGGCACCTTTGGAATCCCCTTAAAGCACATTGTCTGATCTAAAGAGTCCTAGGCCTATGTCTCTCGGTTTCAGTCCCATGATAAATAACGGCCGCATCGCGTAACATCGGCCGTGAATGACGATCGCACCGTATGACATCGGCCGTATTGGCGATCGCAAAACGTAATATAGGCCGTAAAAGAGGACCGGACCATGCACCAACAACGTAATAGATAAAAGCGTAATTCGTGGGTGGTAAGGGGCAGTTGACCGAACCACGTTATAGTAGCCGTAATTTATGATCGCAACATGTGCCCTCAGCCATAAATGACGATCGCACCGCACTTTATAAAACAATAATGACGATTGCACCGCTATCCGTCGAAACAGACGATTGGACCACGTGATAGCCCGTAAACTACGACCGTAATCACGGCCGTAACTGGCAATCGTACCACGTGATACAGATCGCAAATGATGATCACACACTAAGATATATCGGCCGTAAATGACGATCACACCGCGTAATCATGGCCGTAAATGACGATTGTACCGCGTAATTTTGGTCGTCAAAGACGATCGCACCACAGATTACCGTTTTGAGTACATAATCTCGCCCCAAAATAATCTCGAGGTCAAATAAATACCACCCAAAAAACGGAATTTTTTTCCAGGACATTCCCCGACATTTTGGGAAACGTCCATCCCTCATCACGAGCTTAAGGAACAACTAAACTACAGCTGTTCAAAAACAACCATTTCCTAAAGTAACACTCACTTGGTAAAGTATAATAATTAGATTTTTGGAGATTGGTGATTAGAACTAATGTACATGGCTTAAATATGTTCATGGACTAGGTTATGTGTAACTATAAATATTAAAAATAAAGATTGAATATAAGGAGGACATATCAAAAATAAGAAGAAATGAGTAAATAAGAAACAATACCTATTTGTTACATATAAGTATTGCATAACAGATTAGTTCTTCTAGTGCTGGTAACTTCAGCAAAATTCGCTGCTTTTCCTATTAAAAAATAGTTTTCCCATGTATTGAAATTAAGTTCAAACTTTATTTTCCTGTATTTAACTTTAAAGATTTCTGTATGTCTGTAGTTTTAAATACTTTTAATAATTGCAATTGCAATTCTTACTAACACATTTCTGTCATATTTTTGAACATTAGTGATTTTTTGTGTTACAATAATTGATATAAAATGCCTGTTTTTCCTAGTAACATATTTTCCTGTTAAGTTATCTCATAAAACACAAAGGACTTATGTACTTGCTTATTTTGTGCATATCCATTAAACAGATCGTTTCCAAGTGTATTTCGATCACTACACCGTATCCTATTGTTATAACTAGTTACAAAACAACACACATTCTCTGGGGAAATGTATATCATAACCCTTTAACTTTAACTTTCATAATTAGTCATACTTTTTATGGTTTTGTGGTAGTTATGAATACTTTGACAAATATCATATATTTAATAATGTATTTATATCAGTTTTTTTGTGCATATTTGGTGAGAAAATTTAGATTATCCTTAAGTGAATCCATGTTGACGGTAAGTATTGTGTAGCGGTATTAATACCTTAACATGCCAAATTATACACATCATTGTCTCCAAGCTGCTACATTATGTAATACTCTATTACTATGAGGTGTGTATGTTGGTAAAACAAATTAAGAAATACAAATTTTAAAATAAAACAAGAATAATATGTGTCTTTTTTTGTGAATTACAATAATACAAAGGATATTATAATATAAATTACGACCCTTATACCACCTATTGCAGCTTAGATGGTTAAGCACTGATGGTACTAAAGGTAATTTAATTCTTCCAGTCATACATAGAAAAGTTCTCCTTTAAAAACATTCAATTAGGCAAAGACAATAAATGATGCATATTTCCACAAAATACTGAGTATGAGCCTAATTACCGGAACAAATCCGGTAAGTATTACACACGTAAATTACTGTAACTGGCGTAAAATGGATGAAATAAATCAGTACTTTATTTACTACAAATATTTCATTTAAACGTAAACTACAACCTAAATAGTTACTTCAATTTGTACTTGCAAAATAATAAAAACATACATCAGATATAATTGCAGTCTTTGCACTGTGCACTAAATTCAGAAACGGTCTACTGGGCTGCCTGCTGGGTTTGCATCTGCTTAAATGTTAATAAAATAATCTGTCTTACAAAAATATGGCCAACATTTATCTATTATAAATTAATTCTTGTATGGGAAAAATACACGTAAACCGCAAAAAATTAGCAATCACCAAGAGTTTGAAATTCGACCAAAAATAATTCTATTCTACGTAAACCCAAAGTGGTGCACACGAATGATGGTTGTTTGCGTGAATGTTTTGCTTAATCCTGCGTGAGCAGTTAAATAAAAATGCGTTTGAACAGTTGCGCTTATGCTGAACTTCTCTAATAACCTATATTTTTCTCTCTCCCTCTCCCCTTTATCGGCCACTCCCCCTCACACCCAGGTTTATTTTTGTATGTGGTGTTAAACGGATAAGAGAAGTGTTACTATTCCAGTAGTCAGTGACATTTTTTATTTACGCTAGTCATGAAACATCTATTATTGTTGTTGTGCTAGCATTTTGTTATTATATCAATTTTCAAAAATGCAATTCAATTAATTACTGTTCTTCCAAAAGATCAACATTGACACTATGAAGGCCTGTGGGGCATAGCCCTGAGGGCTGGTGTAAATTATAATGTGTTTCTGCAAACTTATACAACAATACCTTTCTATTAACGGTATGCTTGAATTTATCCTACGATGCACACACGCTGAGAAAAAAGGGGGACAGATGTGTGCTTGCCTATTAATATAATGATAACGTTCAAATTAGATAAAGCCTATGCTTCATATGATGAGCGTTACAAGCTAACCTATACTTTCCATTACTATCAGTGCCTGTTGCAAAAAGATGATGGCCTTGTAACCTTTTCAGACGATAAAACAAACATAATAGACCTTTTAAATACCCTAGGGGAATCTCCACAAATGTATTTAGCTAAAACACTAATCATTTAATTAATTTTTTACAATTAAAATACCAACAAAATTCAAACCCCTTTACATAATAAGGTGATCGTAACCTAATCTGTAAGACACTTGATTTGATAAGAATGCGAATGTAACAAATCTATATCTATAAAAACGAAAAACCGATAATTTCCGAGGCCAAACCTCTACACCTACAACTACGAAATTTGGCACTTGTATTCTTTCTATAAAGTAGGTAACCACTAACAAAAGATTTTAAGAAATCACCAAAGGGCTCCACCCCACGGGGACTCAAAGTTCCAATTCTGTGTTATTCTTATGGACATTCACTTTAAGTTTAAGCTGATGAAAATACAAACAAGTGACCTTGGTTCGTAGTAGTTCCACGGGAAAACGACAGAATGCAGCACACACAACTGTTGTATTTCTGGGTGAAACCGGGTACGATAGAAGCTAGTAGAATATAAAATGTTAATTGTTTTATTATAAGTTCTCTTTTAATGATCTATTTCAAGAAACATATATTGCTCAGCCATTATTAATTGTTATTATTTCTGTTTTTATTTTTTTTATGAATAAAATTACATTTTTGAGTTCTTTAAAATTACAGAGTGATCTTTGATGATTTATAAGACGTATAACTTTAAAATAATATTGATGGAATACGTAGGAGCTTCAAAGACTCCCTTGATATAATGCCACGCATATTATCAGTGAAAAATGCTTTATCGCTTTAATTAAACAACAGATAAGCAAAGATATACTTGAGGGTGTAACTGACTGGCTTCCCAGTGCAGATTTTCAGTGACTGTCATCCCGGGCACTTACGTTCAATATATTGTGACTGGCTTAGCAGTACAAACTTTACGTGACTGGCCTTCCCGGCAAAAACGCTGGTGACTGGCTTAGCATAGGAATTTTTACGTATAAAAAGTGTTTATTTTTTAAATATATACGACATATATATAATCGGAAATGGCCAACGAAAATATTTTATCAAATACAAAAATATATATATCGCGTATTTTCCAAATATATGTGGGGGTGTTACTGACTGCATTCCCCGGGTATATTTTCAGTGACTGGCTCTCCGGGCATAGCCGTGTATATATATATATATATATATATATATATATATATATATATATATATATATATAGATAGATAGATATATATATATATATATACAGTTTCGAACGAATGGTGTTTTTGGGGTCTGGGGACCTCAAAACGAAAAGTTATCATGGTCCCGGGCCTAGGTCTTACCATGCCGACTACGGTAATAGCTTCTTCCCTATAGGGGAAATTCGCTAAAAACATTACTAAAGACATCAGATCAGCAATGACTATCGGACAACCGGTTCACTCTCTACTGACCTCCAGATAACCTTGAATGAAACCAGCTGATTTTGACAGTTGATCGTCAGCCACGATGAAGACTGTTCCTATCTTATTGATCCTGTGTTCGCTCATCACATTTTACGTTCATCAAGGTTTGTAAAACTGTGATTTTATTGTATTATTAACTGCATAAGTGTTCATTTTAAAATCAACACCGTAGTCATTCGCTTTCACATGGGGGGTTCACATTTTTCACTCACCTTTCCTAATGTGGCAGCGAATTCGCTCCACTCAATCACGATTTGGTAATTAATGAACGAACCTTATTTGTTACATCAGATAACATCTGAATTTTCACGACGGATAAATCTGTTCCTCATATTCGCTGTTCAATATCAATATGCAACCTAGTAACAGATACAACCAAAAATAATAATTACTTTAACATCTAACTGTCCAGATAACGAATCCAGTAACGAATCCAACCAGAAGTAATTACTTTAACCTGTCGTAGCCAACATGTAAAGTAATAGTTCCTTTCAGATTTAATTACTTTAACTTCAGGATATGACTTTTATAGGGTGGTTCAATTGTCATTTGTCAAACTACTTTTAGATATTTTTCATAAATCTTCATAAGTCAATTTTAAAATGTGAGTAGATATTCTAGACTGGGCTCATTTTCCGTTCTTAGACATCACTGGTTACTATAAATATCAAATACATTTATTTTGTTGTTAACTACATTTGCTGTGAAATTCAAATACAAGCAAAATAAGATCAAATGTTACATCAACACTTTTAAGTAGCCATTAGATTTTTATTCGAACTTATTAATCTGAATTTATATAATCCGATAGTTATTGATTATTAAATTTCTGAAATATTTGAATCAATATCAGGATCACGTAAAAACAACCAAGTTTGTTAGGTAATTTCATGTTTTTGGTTGGTCAGTTCAGAAACATTAATCTACTAACTCGCAACTGCACTAAACATTATTTTGCAGCTAATACCATCTTAAAACAATTCTGGTATTCCCGTGTGATAATTTTTAAAATGTTAAACAATATAAACGAATTAATATTCACGTACGAATCAATATTGTATGCGAATTTCCCCTAAAGGGAAGAAGCTATTACTGTAGGTGGCATGGTGAGACTTAAGCCCGAGACCATGGTAACATTTCATTTTAAGACCCAAGATGCCGAAAACACCATTCGTTCGAATTTATATTATGTCCCTATGGCAGCAAACCTGCGTTTTCAGCAGCCATAATGTTACTCTTAAGAAGAATAAGAAACATGTAATATCTTGCTTATTTATGAACTTATATTGGTAAAAATAGGTATGTTGCTTCATCTAGTGGTGATCCATTGATATTTGCATAAAACACCGATTTTCGTGGTCCTTGATACAGCAAACCTGTTTACTCAGTCCTAATGTTTTTGTTTTTGTTATGGTGAATAAATAAAATGTCATATCTCGCTTATTTTTGAAAGTGCTTTGATGAAAATTGGTTAAGTGGCTTCATGCTGTAGTGAGGTACTATTTTAAATTCGCTGAGAATGCAGGTTTGCTGCAACGGGGGTATTATATGGTAGAACTCCTAACATAATTTCAGAAAATATAATACTTTTAGCAACAATCCGTCAAACTTTACATGGTTTAATAATGCAGAAAAACTCCATTAAAATCAATATTTATGCGAATACTACAATTTAAATTTCAAATCAAGACCTTTATTTCATTATCAAGTTGCTCCGGGGTTATCAAGAGTTGAATACGGTGACCTACTTTTGCTTCTTATTGTTATTATTCTTCACGAATAACTTGAGACATAACACTGAATTATGTATTCAACCAACACTAAATTGTTTCGCTTAGTAGTTTCGTATAAGAAGTTTTATTATTTACTTTAAATCTTAAAGTGATATAAAATGTAACCACTACTAAGGATTTATCTTTTAATCACTTTATTTAAAAACTTATCTTATATAAGTTTTACTTATGTTATATATATTATACTTATCTTTATTATCAGAAAATATGCTGTTCATTACACAATAGGATCCTACAATTCTCAGTCTTAAAACTAAAAGAGTAACCCAGCAGAAATCAAACTTAAATGTCTAAAATGTACTTCACAAAAGTCAATAATAAGCATTCATTAATGTTACCCAAATTTTTAAATTTTTTTATATTTCATTGGTAAATATTTTAATTTAAAATTCTTTTACAGCCAATATTACGGCTCCTCAAGATATGTTTACCGTACTTTTAAATTTTGTTAGAGGAAAATCACTCTTTTTTGTGAAACTTTTCATTACGTTTCGACCCAATATTTAAGCTTGCCAATACTTGCCGACATTGATTACGTCTGCCAATATAAATATTGTTCTTCCTTCTAGTATTATATGAATACAGATTGTCCCACGAGATTACGGCCCAAATACAGGAGTTGGTGTAACTCATCAAAAGGAGCAAAAAACTTCCTGTCAGCTTTTTTTTTCTAAATCGCTCTGTTTTCCGTGTACCTGCCTGCAAGTCATTTTTAATAAATACAGCATATCTTAGAAACCACTTTGAGGTAATAACTTGAAACTTGGCATGTTTATTATACTAGTTAGGGATAATTTGGTAATTTATTTGGCGTTTCCATATTTAACCGATACATGAACTGTTTAAAGCTTAGGGCCTTAGTCTCTTAAAAACGGCAAATTATGGAGTATTTGGTAAATATATTTAACAAGTGTGAAGTTTTAAGCCATAAAGACTTATATAATAATTACAACTATCAAACGACTCATAGCTGAGCAAATGTAGTCTTTATAAGTACAAGCGTGGTAACTCTGGTGATTTACATTGAAGTTACACGATTTTACTAACAGAAATTGAAACTTCTCAGCTATAGATCGATTGATCTTTGTAATCTTGATACCATGATTTTTGACTTGAAATTTCACATGTTTCAAATAAGAACAAATACTCAATAATTTGCCGTTTTCAAGGTATTAAGCTTTAAAAGATTAAAATGGCCGCCGTTTTAAAATGGTTAAAGATAAAAACGCCAAATCTTGTCCCAAGTTATCCCTAAACTATTAACCACTCATACCACTCATACCACTCATACTACTCATACCAAGTTTCAAGTTAGTACCTTAAGTGGTTCCTAAGATATGCTGCATTGAATGAATCAGAAACAGGCAGACAGACGGAAAACCGAGCGATTTAGAACAAAGTTTATAGGCAGTTTTTTGCTCCTTTGATTTCTACCAAATCCTGCATTTTTGCCATATTATCGTGGGACCCTGTATAATTGATGATTTTTTGAGTCACCAGTTATTTGTTTTGTAATAGTCTAACACTTTATAAATAGTGCATGGAACGGTAAGCATTTGCAAGGATTGGAAAGTTGTCTACAAGTCTTTGCAAGTCAAGTCCTGCTACAGTATACACCTGCTTTTTTGCAATGGAGGAAATTTATAATATTACAGGTCGATGTAGATTCCCATATATTAATAAAATATGTTAAATTTAAATAAAACAAGGAATATTAAATATTTGTTAATGTAATCTGTGTATGTATTTGTTGTTGTGCAAGCTGTAATTGGCTTTCTTAAAATAAAAACTGATCTAGCTAATTTAATGCAAGGGCAGTTTATATCATTCCAGTTCAGTTTTATCATTTTATTACCATAATACGAAAATATTTAATATGGGAATCTGTTTCTATGAACTGACTATCATCAATTATTGATAGTTTAAGCTCAAAAAGTAACTTTCTGTTAGAAGTGGCATTTATAAGAGAGTAATGCCTTCTGTTCACTGATAAAGGGTTATTAAAAAATTTAATTATTCTCTTTGTTGGTATATTAGTTAAATTGAATTTTATTTTATTTTAATTTAAATTATTAAAATTAAAGATTTCATCTGCAAATTTTAAATATTTTCTTGTTAATATGAAATTAGTGATATGAAATATAACCAATACTACCACTTCACCTTTAATTCGCTATATTTCAAAACTTATGTTTTAATGATACAAATACTATGTTTCGTTGTTTCAGGGCGTGCTGATGACTTACCTATCGTTAAGCAGGTAAGCACTATTTATCCTACAGATGGCTCGGGTGTCTGTATTATGTAATATAATTTTCAAATATCATCCATCTAATATAGGAGAAAACATGTTAGACAATTATGTTTTAGCCTTTTCTATCATATCCTCGGGGAAAATCCTCTACCCCCTATATATATTTTTAAAAATTGGTACTAACACAATACAAATCTACGAATAGAATACTTGACAATAGATATTTCATTTATTACAAATTTGTTCACAGATTTTTACTATTTAGAAAGGTATATTTAGGTAATTGCTTTCACATAACAACTAAATAACACTACAAGCTTGTTATTTTAACGTTTATATCACTGTCATTCGGCAGAGAACTAAAGCTTTTCTTATAAAAATGGATGCTTTCTTGGTAACATATTTTAATTGTTCTTCAAAATTTAACAATTTACAAAGACAAGCCTTACTTTCACAATACCTACAAAATTAAAACTAATTTTACTACATTTTAGGGTACGTTTAAAATAAAACTAAACAACATATCCTCTTCAGCCTTGGAGGGGTTACCTGTTCCGAGGGAGTAAAGGGAAGAGTACATTATTTCCTCTCATGAGACAATCTTAAGTATTTTGTCGCACCATTAATCTTCCCTACTACCCCTTCATTGCTTTATTATTGGCCAGTAAATACATGTCGGCTCAAAATCTCCGAGTCTCAAAATCTCCGTGTCTCAAAATATATACGAGTTCCAGAAAACCCCTAATTACCTGTTTTTTACCTGGACAAGGACCCAAGGTCAAGGACCTGTTTTTTACCTGCATAATGCCCGGCACCCGCTCGCGCAATCTCAAGTCAAGTGTCCCCGAGCCCTGTTAACTGCACAGTACAGGTATTCAGAATACGATACAGTTAAAAACTATAGAATACCTAATTTATATTTTAGTATCAATAAAATTATACAATTTGTTACCTTAAAAAGAAACAAATCTTAGTTTAAATTTAAAATGAGAATAATTATTATAAAATACATTTCTGTTTCTCTATTTTTATTTTCTATTTTATTGCTTATTATGTGGGTTATTAATGAAATCATTTTAAAGTTGTAAAAGATCAAATGAATATTTTAGTAAAATTTGTAAACACAAGATTTTCCAGTTCACAAAAAGGGAGGGGATTACGCTATAAGTGGAACATTAAGTGGACATTAATTCTAACGATCCTGTTTTACCGAGTGAGTATATAGCAGCCCTACAATTGCATCGTTATGTACCTTTCCACTTATTAGTAGTATAAGTTGTGATCCACATGTGAACGTTGCAGAACACCTGCAAGCCCGGGTCCACATTCATGAGGGACTGCAACACCTGCAAGTGCAGCGCCCAAGGCACTGTGGCCCACTGTACTAGGCGGTCCTGTGCCACGCCCTTGCCCTTGCCTCAGGACGGGTAGGACAAGGGAAGGAAGGGGATAGAAGTCATCGAGCCATGCGACTATGGAACGCCTGGGCACTGATTACAATGTGATTTAACTAAAAGACGTCATTAATCACCCTTGGTGATGGTATTTGTCATCTCAGTGTTGCAATAAAGGTATTCATTTAAATTAAAAATTAAAAATTTCTATTAATTTAAAGTAAGTTACGTTATTGTACTTTTCCTTTCAATAATACAAAAATGTGACAATATTCTTTATTGTTTATGATTAAGTTTAATATTTTTTATTTGAGCTAACTATCCTATAAGTGCAGATTGGAATAATTCTCAATCCGGTTGAAATCTAGTTAAATTGAAATATAGCATTTAGGCCTTGAAGAGAATTTTATTTTTAAAAATTGGAATTTCCAACAAATGTTTGAGGTACAATAAGGTTTTTAAAGTATGTATATCAACCAAATTGTTTCTACATAAGATATGTCTTTTATGTTTTCATCCACCATGTTTAAGTCTTCTGCCTCTCTTGGTAAAACATTTACAAACATGTAACTAATCTAAAAATGTAACTAAGTTAAAAACTCATAAAGTCTTTAAATGAACAATATATTTGCAAGACTTAAGAATAACAACAAAAACATGGTGATTCAGTAACTATTTAATAAATTGCTCATACAAGAGAAAGAAACTTAAGCTAAATACCAACTTCAACGGCGTGAAAACAATGTTTCGATTTAAAATCCCGGTACATGAAAATTATTATATCCAACATACATTTCAAAACAGATAATTTACATCCTTCATCTTAAAAAATAAAGTTTGATATATTAAAATAATCGGGTAATTTAGCTCATAAAAATTGTGAGACAACCACTTGACAGATTTCGATGATTTTTTTTGAAATGAAGGTAATTTTGCGGAGAAAGTCTTAACGGAGCCAGAATTTCGATTTAGCTCTCAGGGCTCTGCCCCACGGGACTTCCAAGTTCCCATGTAATTCATATGGAGGAGAGTTTTGTTTTGTTTATGTCACATGTGGTTTTTCTTAATTCAATAAACAGCTGTTATTATGCGGGGGAACAGCTCTTACATTGTTAAACTTTATGTAAATAGCACACTGTTTGAAAAACTTTGAGTAGCGGCTAAAACACTAAAATATTAAACCCAACAACAATTGAAAATAACAATATATCAACCATAAAAAATTAATAAAGAAGGAAAGGAGGAACTTAATCGAAAATAAATTACGTTTTTATGTTGCAATAAGCTTAATGGAGTGCTTAACAATCCAAAACCCTCAGAATATTTCAAAATAACGAAATAAACGAGATCAGGGTAGGCTTTCTGATCGGGTACTGATGCCTTTTTTAATCAATAGCTTGACAATCCTCTAAGAGCCATTGTTCGTAATGTTTATATAATAACTTATATAATAATTAAATATTGATTTTTTAAAAAGCTAGTTTACTACAGGGATTAATGATTTGATTTGACATGACAGTCGGTTGTTTTGAGAATGAGGGGGAGGTGAAAGCAGTTGTTCCACTGGGATCGAAAAATAGCTAGAGAGCGAGTAAGTAAATTAGGTAAGTAAACAACTTTCTGGGTGGAGCTTATATTCCCTGAGGAAAAGCACTTTCACATTAAAAATAGTCTGGCGCATTGTAAAAGTGTGAATCTAAATTTACAATAGGTTATTTATAAATAAATTCGATTACACTATGAGAGCTACACATACATCAACACATTCACCATGCCTAAAATTAAGGTAAGGTTTAACCCTCAGAAATGATTTGTTTGCTTACTTATCAACTTGGTAAAATCCTAATATAATGCGTCAGGAAATATGAAAAATTTGTTATAAACTCGATCATAAAAATTGGCGAATGAAAAACTATTTCTGAAACATAGAGCAGAAAATAATCGTTATTTCCTAAATTTCACAATAGAGACAGATAAAATATAAAGAAATAATTTGAGAAATCATGACAGTTGAATTGATTTTATCTCTCCAAAGACCAGTTTTAAGTAAAAAAGGAATGTTTACATTGTTATTTCACGCTTAATTGTCATTAAATGAGATAAAATTAGACGTTCTACATACGAATTTACATTTACATTACTTGGGGCTTAACATCATACATCACGTTTACTCAGACACCTCCCACGTATATACTGGTAGGTTATAAACTTAAACAAGGCTTAGGTTTAAAAGTTCTTCGATACTAAACAAAAATGAAAATGTTTTTTCAACACTGAGAGCTTGAAAAGAGCAGCCAGGACGATCTTAGATTATCTTGCTTTTTATTTCACCGCATCTATTATTTATTTTCAGAAAGGATTTCATAAGTAAAGTATGAATAATCTAGAATCCATTCGCTAAATATCGATATCATATTGTAATAGCAGACTTGAGTGATAGAAAACTTTCAATATTGCTTTTTCAAAGTGAAAGTGTGACTCCTATAGGGTTCCTCATTTGAATAATATTTAGTATATCATCTTGATATCATCGAGGTTTTTTATCTTGTACCATAGATATTTTAAGGAAGTAAGAACAATCATAAATGTGTAAATATGTAAATGTATGTTTAAGAAATAATAATAATAATAATAATAATAATGAAGGAAGGCAAAGGTTGTGCAATAAAAAACTAACAACATTATTTCATGGGCGAAAGTTTTGATCCACATTTAAAGTTCATACTTACATTTTCATAGTAGTGTTTCTTAATTTTTATTTAAGTATTGAACATAGTAGCGTCTCGATTATCCGATCTAAACCGGCCGCGGCAAGGTCGGATAAACGGGAAGGTCGGACAACACAAAAAATAATAAAAACAACATTAACAATTTTTTTTCTAGGCACACGGAAATTGATCGATCGATCGTGTACGGAGACGGTCGGATAACACGGAAAATTATAAAAACTATTTTTAAAATTTTGATTTTTGTTTTTTCTAGGCGCGCGGAATTGATCGTTTGATTGTGCACGGGAACGGTCGGATAACACGGAAGGTCGGATAACCGAAAGTCGGATAACCGAGACTCTAATGCACAACATGATATTACGTAAAATACACCTTACCTTAAATGCATTGCAATTTATTTTAGTGTAGACTTCATTTTACTGCTATCAACTATTTTATTTATCTTATTCTTATTTAATGTTTGTTGATTCATAGTTCATACGAACACAAATTTAACTAAACTAAATTAGATCAAATTACAACCATTTTAGATTATAATAACTCCACAGTATCAATGTTTGTAAAATATTGACCACCTCTCCCTGCACTTGATAAAATCAGCTCTGCATGATTAGATTGTCTCATCGTTATTTATGGATGATTGATCAACCTTTATAAATACCGATAAAATAAATCCTTTTTTCAAGTAATGCATCAAGTAAAAAAATCTAAGTTAAATCCGAATTTGTATTTGGCGAGGGGTTGAAAATTACTAAGTAAATGCTGAATTTATGATTCTTTAATAAATAAATAATGATTATACACATAATTGATGCTTAAATACAAATTAGTTACTTGTATAATCATATACCATGACCCGTTTCGTAATTACTGCACTGTGTCTGGTCCGTAGTTTGAAACAAGGACCTGTGTAGCCAGGCCTCGGCCAACGCCCCTGCTACTGTGGCCTCTATCCTGGCCTTGTCCTGGGGGGAGTGGCCCACGTCCTGCATCCTCGTCAGGATCCATCCTGACACTGCACTGTGTCTGGTCCGTGGTTTGAAACAGGGACCTGTGTAGCCCGGCCTCGGCCAACGCCCCTGCTACTGCGGCCTCTATCCTGGTCTTGTCCTGGGGGGAGTGGCCCACGTCCTGCATCCTCGTCAGGATCCATCCTGACACTGCACTGTGTCTGGTCCGTGATTTGAAACAGGGACCTGTGTAGCCCGGCCTCGGCCAACGCCCCTGCTACTGCGGCCTCTATCCTGGTCTTATCCTGAGGGGAGTGGCCCACGTCCTGCATCCTCGTCAGGATCCATCCTGACACTGCAAAGGACACTTTTATGAGTTTTAGTCTAGATGCAATAAAGTCAATCATATGCCATTCACGTTTGGAAGGGACTTCATAGATTACCCAAGAATGCTTTCATACTGTATAAATTACGAAATATATATTTTTAACTGAGGCGTTACTATACATGTATTTATTTCTAGTTATAACTACTACACATCCATAGTTTAATATGCACATTTGAAGAATACTTTCAATTTGGTCCCACTTTCAGTATAGTGATTCACATGTCTTCTTCATTGTTTTAAATTCATTGTTGGTGATGGCGATTTTACGTTATTTAAGAAATTATTGTGGACACTTGCCATCACTGAACCTGAAGACAGCATCAGAATCCAGTTCCAGAAACATCGTGAAACTTGTTAATCTCCAATCAGTAAAAATAAGTATTTGCAATAATTTCTTAAATAAATCTTATCGTCTGTAATTTAATGTCAGTTATAATGTGATTGTAACTTTAAAGGCTCAGTAAAAAGTAAATGTAGTAAAATTGCAGTTTTAAGCCTATTATAAACTGTGTATACTACACCAAAGGTCACGAAAGCTAATTATCTAAATCCTAATCCACCGAGAAGTCGAGCGCCTCATTAGCATATTTCACCACTAATCGTCAGAATTGCTGGGGGCTTACATTGATTTTCGCCTCCAATCGCCTGGACCGCACGTGACTTCAGGTCAACACAATTGCCTTAAAATTACCTTTGTTGAGTTTCTCATAGTTTATAATTAACTTTTGGTACACAACGGCTCAATAATTATAATCAAGAAAAATTCCTACACATATATTTAGTTTCATCATAATCTTCCATACAAATTATCTAATACAGGATTGAATTCGGACCTCAGGAACAGTTTTAGGATAACTGCTCTGAAAAACCGCAATTCCGTTCGAGTCCCAATATTAGACTAGAAAAATTGCAAATAAGTCTTTATAATAATATGAGCTGCTCTAGATAATTAGATTAAATTTGAATAAGAAAATAATTGTATGATGTCATAACACCCATTTATGAAATTCGTTTTAAATTAGCTGGTTATCCGAATCTTCAAAAAACTCTTCACTCAGAAGAATTTTCTGCGCCCAAATATGAAATTCCTTATGTATTCCCTTGACTAAACATCTCACGTGCACGGTATACCGGTATACTCACGGGCGTGGGCCAGGACAGCGTCAACGCAGCTGTAGACGACAGCGAAAGACTCATAGTCCGTGTCCAACACCCAGTACGGAGCCTTTATCGACTGAATCACTGAAACACAGGGAAGTTACCTTGGTTTAGTAGAAACAAAGAGTTCAACTCTAATTTACTGTTCCAAGAAGACGTACATATCGGTTATACAAGTTATTTCACTAAAGTAACCTTGAAAACAAATTACCTTGATATTAAAGTATTAAGGTATTAATAAATAATTCAGTAAATGTTGTTCCAAAAATGTTGGCTTGTATGAAGAACCCAACGGAAAATTGTCATATGTTAAAATATAATGTGTTTTAATTACCAAAAACTTTTAAAAAATAAATGAGGAGTGTAACTCTAGTATGTTGTTTCAATGGAGACGTTAAAATTAATTACTTATACAACTACTTGACTTGTTAGCAAAGTCAAGTCTGAGCAGCTTAAGATCTGCACTGGTACGAGCCTTCTTCAAACGTAATCTAAAGAGACCTCTATTGAAAACCCTTGTTTTAGTTATAAAACGTGGAAAAACTAAAACATAGTTCTGAGTGTTTAAACAAATACATTTCAAAAGGTTAAAATTATATTTCCTTTTATCTTACTATCATTATTACTAATGTAACTTTCAACTATTATACAAATTTTAATGTTACATTACTGAATTGCATAGACAGGTCCTTGTTATCCAAACAAGATCGTTATCTTTTTTCCTAAATTAATAAAATTCTATAAATGTATGAACTAGTTTTGAATTATTTGTATTTGTTCTATAATACAGACACTGTAATTAAATTAATTTGTTTAGTGTTCAATAGCTAATAGATAGAGAATAAAGTAATATGAGCTTAAAGAAGGGACCGATTTTTTTTCAGCATATGTGAAACTAACCTGCAAGTATAACAACGAATTATAATATAAACAATCTCTAATCAGCATAATAAAAATTAGATTACTTATTGTATTCATGTATCATCATCAAATACGCTCAGTGATGACAAACTGTATCCAGACATTCTATATACAATATTTTTTCAAATATAATCCTCTTTTAGTGTAAATTTCTGTTATCCAAATTAACATACCTGGTGCCGGGAATGTGACCACAAATCTAGCTTCGTTGCTTTTGGAGTCTGCGAATTCCAAAGTTCCTTTTATACTGCTCATAGATGGAAAAGCTCCTCTAAAGAAAACTATATTGTTAATACTCCTTATGCACTATAAATATATGTAAATACATGCACTACCTATTCATGTTTCTACAGTATATGTTTCCTTTTACAGGCTTTACTTGCTATTGATAGGAACACAAACCGCCGTACTGTAAGCCTTATTCTAAGTCATGCTTATCATCTCAAAGTATTAATGCTACACAGATGTTATTCTTATTTTTCCCCAGAATGAGTATTTAAAAAAATATTTGTTCGGGTGTCAATCATGCGACAATTTTAATGAAATTAAGTAATCGGATATTAAATAATTAAATACTGTTTTATAAATTGAAAACATAATCTGGATTTATTTTTTTTATTAATAAAAACTTAGACAAACTATTTAAGTTCAGTTATTAGTTTAATTATTACTAGTTGTGCACCAGTTCTTCGTACGGGTTGTTATGTAGAATATATTAATACAAAAATAACAACCCATATAATTTGACAATATTTAAATTACATTTTACATATTGTTTAATCTACAATTAAATAAAAGTTAACAAAATATAATGGCAGATAGTTCGGGTACTGTAAACACTAGCCATGCAGGTCATGACTACATTAACGGTGTTAAACATGCATATGTTCGATCCTTGCTTTGAAATAAATCTACCTTTTTGGTGGACGTGAGGATGGCATAATCGCAGAGCTAGGCACTTGCCAAATTAAACTGTTTATGAACCTCAGTAAAAAACTGTCGATCGGTAAATCCTGTGATTCAAAGATTGGGCTGAGTGAAGGAGAGATTTTTATGAGACTACATTTTTTTCAATGTTCCGTTCTCAAATTTTTAAAGGGCGTAAGAGAACTCCTCAACCTCTTAATATTCTCCAAAATACATTTTCATATTTACTGTTAAATTCAGACGCTCAGTGGTCGGCTACATCAAATAGAGAGGCTTAGATCTCGTCCACCCATATCTCACGCACGACAAAGGGTCTGTGTGAAATCTCCAGAGAACAACACTGTGATTCCCCATTATAGTCATGATGCTGTTTTGCATGCCTTTTAAGGTAACAAATTTCAGCTCTATTGATTGAGTAGTTGGCGTGTGATGATTAACACGCTTATATTAAAGGTCATCAGTGGGCCAGAGGCCTTGACTATATTTGTATCTGGAGTCGGTATATGTCTGCATTGAGCTATCAGCTATACCAGTACCGAATTTTAAATCAATCAGCCCAGTATTAGGTGCAGAATTGTTAAAATATTGTATATTGAAAATCCGGGGGCGAAGCCCTTAAACATTTTCGTAACGGGAATAGGCTTGCGTTTTGTTCTGATGTATTAGTTATGTCCCTACCGAATTTCAACTTACAAGGACCATTAGTAGTAAACTAATGCTCATAAGATTGCCATAAAAGTAAATTAGAGCAGAGTCTATGTTTAAACGTATTCTTATTGTACATCTGCAGCATAAGGTGAACCACCATGCAAAATTTCTCTTCATAGACATTGTCGTTTTTTAGAAAAATTTATCATTATGTCAGTCTGATAAATATAGATTTAGATCACATATCTACCCTGTGTACTTATGTTATTTGTTACTAATCCTCACTCAACGTTTTAAATAAGAACTGCAACATCTGTTTATGGAATAAATATTCTTAAGTCATATCCACTCTGTATTATGTTATTTACTACCATCTTCACTCAATGTTTTAAATAAGAACTATAACATCTGTTTGTAGAAAAAATATTCTTAAGCTATCATCTGGTTCAATATAAACGAGTTCGCACGCAGCACGCTGACGTTAGGAAAGTGAATTTCCCTAGTAAAAACTTTCAAAAATCAAATAACGGGTTAAAAAAATTGTGACATTTTTAGCAAAAATTGAAAATGTTCAGTTTTTTGGCTGTTCTGATGCACCTGGTTATATTTAAATGCAGTATTGTGATGGCAATGTTGTGAATTGTAAGCTTAGGAGGATGTACCATCAGGATCAAAAATCGGTATGGGGTTGTTAGGAGTGATAAAACTACATCAAGATATGAAAAACAGCCTTCTCCAGTGTAAAATCCCCATAAGACAACGTACTGTGTTTACTCAATTTTAATTTATTTAATAACTCGGTAGGTATTAGTGCTAGAATGATGAGGGGGGGCTCAAAATTTTCGCCGTTTTACGTTATATAACTTCTTATCCATTAATCTTACATTTAGGGCTTATCTGCCACCCTTTTTGGGCCCAGAAACTCAAATTTCAAAATTTAAAATCCCCAAAAAAGAGGGTTAGAGTTTTCCGATTGTTTTGCCCAACGAACTTGTCCAACTGATTACAAAAAGGAATGTCCCTACCAAATTTGAAGTAAATCGGACAAAAAATGCGACCGCTAGAGTGCAAACACACACACACACACACACATATATATATATATATATATATACAATTTTGAACGACCCCCCAAAACGTGTTCAGGGGGTCACGTTAGAAACTTCTATGGTGGTCCCGGGCTTAAGTTTCACCGTGCGGGTCATGCTAATAGTTCACTTTCCATAGGAAATTCACTAATAAATGCTTTGCCCATAAAAATAATATAGGATCTTTAAAACCCCGTGGGGCAGAGTTCTTAGGTGATATCAAAACATCCAATTAGCCTAAAACCTTCTAACGCACATATAGAATATAGAAAAAAGGTTTCATCGAAATTAGTGCACCCGTTTATTTGTGAAAAGCGAACAAAACCACACGAAATCACGTTTTTGAGATTCTTTTTCCAAAAGGTGTATGATAGTTTTAATTCGCCTAAAATCGTATCACGCATGTATAGAACATATATACAAAGTTTAATCAAAGTCAGTGCACCCGTTTTCCCATAAAAAAAAACAAAAACCCGTCTTTGAGCGTAACCGACAGATAGACTGATATTCTAAGCCATCATCTGGTTCAATATAAATAAATGCTTAGCCCATAAGAATAATATAGGATCTTTAAACCCCGTGGGGCAGAGTTCTTAGGATATAACTATAGACGTACAGAAACTGAGACTTGTTTTGGGTTTCCTTGGGTGAAAACGTAAAAATAGCAAAAATGTCATAATTCCAAGCAATGTACAGACAAAACTATAGTTTTATTTATATAGATTAAAATCAATAATAGTGCCTTTTCGTAAAGAATATATTGTTTAAAATTTCAACATATGCAAATTTAAAGGTTAACAAATGTGTTGCGCCAATTTTGGTTGTTTATTACCATAGAACTTCAGTAAAGATCCACAACAATCAACAACTGAAGGTCATCGTATAACATTAAACGAAATCGGAAAAAGAGGATCCACTAAATATTAACTCAGAAAATACTTTTGAACGTTAAATTAATAGGTTTTACTATTAACATTTCTATTTCAATGTATTGTTTGTAGTTTTTTGTTGCTACGTAAAAAAAGACAAAATTAGGCTAAACCTTATTCATAAACGATTTGAGCTGTGTAAAATAAAAGATAGGAAGATTTCTGAGTTCATATCTAACAAATATAGTATCATAACAAATAAATGTGGTAGGACTTTTTACCCCACAAGTTGCAAAATACGGTTTAGTTGTTTTATTGTTTCAATCTGAAAATGATTTGAATTTCCGTTGCAATCATATAATAAATAGATGTTTTCACAAATACCTTCTTCTCAATCACAGTTTTAAAATCCATTCCATTTTAAATATTTTTATGAATATTTAAGTGGAAATGATTAGAAATGTATTTCAAAATTCGCCTAACTACTTTCACCTAGAGTTGTTTGCCAATCCAATCGCTTTTCTGACAGAATTTCTTTAATTTTACACGCGGTAATATTTTGTTTAATTTGTTAATATTACTTGACCTGCTCTTGCTGACCACACAGCTGTATCAGCGGTAATATCTTACCGCTTCGGAATCTGAGAGTTGAGAACGTCCACCTTCCCTGTAGTCGAGTTGTAGGTGTAACGCGCCGTCACGCAGCGTCCCTCCCCCTGGAATAGCCTGGTGCCGAAGGTGGCGTACTGGTACCAAGTCCCCAGAAACTGGAGGCACACTTGACATTAACTCTATTATCTCTCGCAACGTCAGTCTTCGGGATAAAACTACCGGATGTTTATCTTTGTCTGTAATAACTTAACTCATCTTTAAAACCCTTAAAAAGTTTTCATATATTTTTAGGGACATTTTAATTTATTAAGTTTTAAGTATTGTTTTATGCAGGGTCATAACACCAATGATTGGGAATTTTCATCGGGGAATAGCTTTCTTCTGGTATTGAAAATACATAATTATGCAAAAAATAGATGCATGGAGCACAGACTACGATGTGATATGTGAAAAATATAATTGCACATCAGAGGTCTTTCATTACCGTTTAGCTTTAGTCACCTGCTAGTTTTTTCATCACTATTGATATTTTCACTGTAGTAAAAGTGCAAAAAATAAATTGGTTTTACTCCTTAAAATCTTTCTTTTGATGTAACAAATGTACAAGGAAGCACAAACTGTTTGCGTCTTCGTCTAATTTGGGGAAAACAATTAATTTGTTTAATTATTAGCAGTTCATGAAGCATACTTTACTATATAGTTAATCTCCATCCCTCTCTCTCTACTGCAATTATAAAACATTACCCATCACTATAGTAAAGTTTGGATCAATAACTAGTAAACTTACCAGATTGATATCTACGTCTTGTTTGACTTTGACTTTAGGACATTGCCCTGGCTTGACTATCTGCCCTGAGCTGTCCTGGATACTCCAAAACACCATGAATAATGTTGCAATCGCGGTGAATTCCATCATCTAGTACACATGTTTATATTAGTGAAGGAATGAGGGAAACAAGTTTTACAAAATATATTGCTGAAAATTAATAACATTTGTATTTGTGCGGTGCAGAATATGAGTACTGAAACATCGTATCTGAAAAATTGGAAAGTCAAGTAGTTAGATGGATTTTTCGAGATTTGACTTTTGAAGTAGGAGATTTGACTTGACTGACTTAAATAGCTAACCAGAAGTGTAAGCGGGCTACAAATAACAACTTAAGGCTTGTAAGTAATAACTTACACAATAACATTTAAGATAAGTAAATATGTCAAGTTTTATTTGTAATTTTTCATTGTATATTTCGATTTGGTTTACATTTTTAAGATAAAGCAGGGCGTGGACCGTCCGGTGACCGGCATTGAAAGGTACGTTTACTTGTCTTGGGAGGCCGCGCACTACGTCAACATCGCCGCAACGGAGAGAAGCAGCACCGCCGTCCTTAAGAGGTCATGCATGACCCCTTTTATCGTGATATACGAAAGTAAAACCATGTCCTCAAAGATTTTTCAAGCTTATTTGTTTCGATTACATTTTAAGACATACTCGAGATATTTCACCTTTCAAATTTACACTTTAAATGTACCAAAGTATTTTCAGGAATGAATAACAATCAAATGATACATCAAGCACCAGACTGCACAAAACTATAAATTACAACTAAACGTTGTACAACTGGTTATCTTAACCATAACCAGATTATGTAAAGTATTTACACAAATTATATAGTATTTTTTACTTGGCTTAAGAAATGTAGAGGCAGCCAAAAACGCTTACCTTTTTTGACAACACTGCAGATGGATCCAAACCACAAACAGGCCGACAACAGTCCTAAACACTCAACAAACACTGAATAGGCAGGAATCTCATAAAACACAACCATGAGAAGAACGGCAAACACTCCTTCCACGATTGACAAGGAAATGCGCAGTGCCCTCGTGGCTTGGCAAATGAGTCAGCTGTTTATTACCAGTTCCAGGGCTAATCGTGCGGGAACCAGCACCACAGCTGACGATGAGACGGCAAGGTTAGTAGCTTCGCACCCGGCTTTGCTGTAAGATTTGTATGACGAGGAGTAAATTCACATCCCATTTTTTTCTCCAAGGCTGATTTCACATAGCTCATTTGCCTCCATATAACTGTGTAATATTTTAATTCACTTAATTATGATAAGAACCTGTTGGGCTATTTTTATTTTTAAGTACCTACCCATATTTAAGTGACGTCAAGATACAATAACACCTAACACCCATAAGATAAATATTGAAACTTGGACGGCGGGGACTCTAACATGTTCTAATCGCAGGATTATATTGTATTAGTTACTAAATTTCTACCAAATCTTGTCTTGATCTCCGAGGATGATTATTAAATCAGTAACACTATTGACTATAAATACTGAAGTAGACTTCTCTTTGCCAAATTTGTCCCTAGTTTTGTGTGTGCCAGGATTCAAAGAGGACTATTTACTCTAATCACCAACAGAGTATACTTCTGTCAACTACTACTTATCCTCTCAATGAAGGGATAATACATTAGTTGGTGTGTCAGGAACCAAACATAAATTGATTATTACTTGCTTTCTATTGTTGAGATATTTTACAAGTTAACGTAAATAAATAAAATAAATAGTTGACAATAGCACAGTCTGTCGGTGACCTAATCAAACTACGCCCACTTGAAATTCTGGCAAACACTCAAAATGGGATGGCTGGGCCGTATAGATGATGGGATGTTTCCTCCAATATATATATATATATATAATCAATGGTAATACTTTCCAGGTCATATGACTTATTTTCTAGAAAACAATATGCGACACGCATATCATCTCCTCGGCCCTTTCATTTCCAATTGCAGACTACACTGTTTCGCTACATTTTCTTAAAAACTTCGGACAGGTCTTAAACAACTTTAGAAACGTCAGAAGTAAACGTATGAACCATTTAAATAAATTAATGTTTGATGACAGTGGATGACATATTAGTATGCATTGTGTAATGGTTGACCTATTGAATACACAAATTCGGATGAAAATAAACTTAATTTTCCAAAGACTGTACTTAAAACATCATAGATACCATTATGTTAACAATTTCTTTGTAAGCGTGAATTTGTAATCTGTTGATAAATTAAAGGTAAAAACTAAACATAATGGGAGCTAAACTAAAATAATAAGCTAGCACCAGTAGAGAAGAACTGCCGGGGAGAAGCCACTTTCGGCGCTTTTTTCCCATGTTATTCTTATGGGGATCAGTTTTTGAACACTTGCCCGATCCTACCCTACACAAATTTTCTTGTTAGCCTGTACTAATGTCCAACCCTTGCCTATATTAAATATATTTTCCCAATCCCCATCCCTCCTCTAGATTTTTAAAAATTAATTTTCAAATTCAGGCTAAAAAACTATCTTTAGTGTTTATGGTCCGATTCGTCTGCAATTTGGATATGTTACTGTCCTAGGCAAGTGTTTTAATAAATTCCACTTACATATCCCAAATTCACTATTACGGTCAAATTAAAAAAATATTTTTGAAAAATACTGCCAATTGCCAACTTCTTTATTTACTGTCCGATTTGTTTAAAACTTGGATATGTTATTGTCGTAGGCAAGTGTTTTAATAAATTACACTTACATTTCCCGAATTCACTATTACAGTCAAATTAAAAATTATTTTTGAAAAATACTGCCAATTGCCAACTTCTTTATTTACTGTCCAATTTGTTTAAAATTTGGATATGTTATTGTCGTAGGCAAGTGTTTTAATAAATTACACTTACATTTCCCAAATTCACTATTACAGTCAAATTAAAAAATATTTTTGAAAAATACTGCCAATTACCAACTTCTTTATTTACTGTCCGATTTGTTTAAAATTTGGATATGTTATTGTTGTAGGCTAGTGTATATGCACAATCCACATTTTACAAATTCACTATTACGGTCAAATTAAAATATTTTTGAAAAATACTGCCAATTGCCAACTTCTTTATTTACTGTCCGATTTGTTTAAAACTTGGATATGTTATTGTTATAGGCAAGTGTTTTAATAAATTACACTTACATTTCCCAAATTCACTATTACAGTCAAATTAAAAAATATTTTTGAAAAATACTGTCAATTGCCAACTTCTTTATTTACTGTCCGATTTGTTTAAAATTTGGATATGTTATTGTTGTGGGCTAGTGTATATGCACCATCCACATTTTACAAATTCAATATTGCGGTTAAATTTTAAAAAATTTTGAAAAATACTGCCAATTGGCAACTTCTTTATTTATGGTCTGATTTGTTTAAAATTTATATATGTCATTAATCTAGGCTAGTGTATATGTACACACCATCCACATTTGACAAATTAACTATAATGGTCAAATTAAAAAAATACTTTGAAAAATATACTAACAATTTCAAACTTCTTTATTTACTGTCTGATTTGATTTATTTTCGGATATGTTATAGCTCTTATATAGGTAACAAAACCACACGTTCCACTACCCCCTATAATACAGGATTTTGTCTTTTTTGTTTGTTTATTTTGCTGTAATCCCAAAACTGACTTTGCTGTTTATTGTCCGATTTGCCTACACTTTGGATATTGTCCTAAGCTAATGCATTTATTGTCTGATTTATTGTTGGATATGTTATAGCCCCCAACTATTATATCTAAAATTAAAATATTATTTCCACCTATAATACAGTTGATGTGTTGTTTTTTTTGCCGCAACCTAAAAACTAACATTGGTATTTGTGTTTTTACAAAACTATATTTTGTAAATTACTATCAATAACTCCTTTATTTACTTTTCAACTTGTTATATCCCCCTATATCTAAATTTACCGTATATTTTTCCCCCTTTTAGTGCTGTTTTGTCGTAACCAAACTTTGAATATGATTGCAATATATTACTGGCCATTGCATAAGTAAATACCCCATTTCCAAATTAAATATTACGGTTGGATTAAACAAATAAATGCAAACTTATTATATTTGCCACAAGCTTATTATATACATCCAGCTGTTATATTTGCCACAATTCCAATATTGTTGTGACCCTCTCAACTACCTCTCATTGTAATATAATAAGTAATCCACAAAATATTTATGGTTTGAACTGCCTAAATTTTGGATAGCCAATGCGATAGCAAAAATAAATTTTTAAAACCCAAAACAACTACACACAAAACACTAACCTTTCTTTGTGCTTGTTTGGAGTAGTCTTTATTTTATCCAACTTAATTTTAATTTTGTAGTTAAAATCAAACTTCCCACATTCTAGCTCCCTTTCCAGCCAGTGGTTGGAGACATAAAGGTTACGAATATTTTCAAACTGTACAATATATCTTTTTCTACCCCTATGTTGGACTTGTTTAATAGCGCTTATTAATAATTCTGCACCATCTTCCAAATCCTCCAGTCTACTACATTCTTTAAATTTAATATTACCTTTAATATCTTGCATCTCTATGTCTTCTTGTCCAACATCATCCCACTCATTGTTATGGAAACTTAGGTTTTCTATTTTTGGAAAGGAATTACCATAAAACGTTGCGGTACCGTTAGTGTTAAAGCTTGTAAGTGGCTCGTTGGTAGGTAGGTAAATAATGCCCAAATCACCACTGTATGGCAACACGCTATAACCTTCCCTATTCTTATTTATCTCTATAAACACAGTTTTACAGACACCTTTAACATAGTATACACCCCTCTGTCCATCCTTTTCTGCCAACACACCCACAAACTTGTTGTTTACTACAAACGCATACACTATATAATGTCCATAATGCTCTAGATCCTCCCAACGTCGCAGGAAGTAATCTTTTAATTTATCCTCTCTTTCCTTTATTTCTTGTTCTTTAGCCAACTGTGCTTTGTATTCCTCTGCAACAGTATTTTCCACATATTCCAATTTACGCTTATTACTGTCGATGTCTTTTAATTCCAATTTCCTCTTTTTGGAACACCTCTCTAAGAAAGGCTTGGAAAGTGGCTCTATTTCTTTAATAGTGTATGGGTACAGTTTATTCGTCCGGCTTCTTAAAACGTAGGGAGTAAGGTTAGGACTTTCCACTAAGCCTAATTCTTCTAAATTGATGTGTTTAAGTATAGTGGAGAAAGGTGTATTTGATTTTGTAAAACATGTGCCCCCAGATTTGATGTAACACTTATGCTTTACACTTATGGCATCAGGAAATTCCTCTATTACCTCCACATAGTTAGTTGGTAAACAGTTAAAGCTAAATGCAGATAGAGCATACTTTATTAACTTTTCCCTTTGTGTACTATCTTTTGGCAGTTTTAGTTGTACTCCAGTTATCTTCTTCGTATTACTATTACCCCAATATGCGTATTGTAATAAATCGTTAAACACTAAACAACAACTGTTTTGTAATTGATTGGCAACTTTCACCCACATCTTATGCAGAGGTACAGCATAGAATGGAGCATTTTGGAAGTACCGTTTGTTGTCTTCTATTAGACTTAAACAATCTCTTAAAGGTTCAAACCCTTTACCAAAACCTCTACAATAGTTATAGATTGTTGCCTCTAACCTTGTTATTCCATTCTCTCTAGCTAGTTTAGACGAGAACGTTTCTTTTAGTCTCGCATCTGGACAGTTTACAAAGTTTATTATATGGTTTCCTATACTTTTAACTACTCCAGGGCTTGTAATCTGGCATATAAATTTATTATATATTTTTACCCTGCTATTTACATTAAACCATGTTAAACAGTCTTTACTAACATGGAAATTATCTACAATAACATTATATCCAGTAGCGGAAACATGTAAACAGGACAGATATAATTACACTATAGGCATATAGGCGTTGTAGAGTAAATATATGGATATTGTATATAAACATAGACTAGCGGTAAGTATAACATGTACGTGGACACCTAGACCCATGTGCAAATATGGAATACCCACTATTAATTTAATTCCAAATTCGACTAAATAAGTTTATAGTCTCAATATAATTAACATATTAACTAACGGTGCCATCCCGCATTAGTACCCAAATTGTCCAAATTCGATAACTTACTGTCTATTCTTAGTCCTTGTATAGTATTAGGTTTTGTACTATTAATCCCTACATTCTTATCCTGTGCAGTAGAGTAATATATGCATGTTATTTAATACAGATACGCACATTCTACAAGACCTGTACATAGATCTGTTGTATAAGCAGCAGAATAGACGTCTCACCCATTGTGTTGTTGTAAAGTAAAACATAAATGTAAATTGTGCTGGATACAACCGGCCAGATATTAGACAGGAAATGTGTTGGAAGTGCATTGCCAAAGACAAACACCACATAGTGCAGCATGTAAGCAATCCATTACTATTTAGACAAATGTATAAGGTCAGTATTGGTACAACATCCGATATATTAGCCAAATCCAGTCCAAACATTGTGTCCTCAAAATGTTATGATTGTGTTAAATTTGTTTATATTACATATATTTCTTACACAATTTACAAACTATTTTTTGAGTCAGTTGACAGAACCTGTAAAGTTGTGTTAAATGGCTGTAAACCAGTATCTGTGCATGTGTCCAAATGTGTTGGAGTGTGTTATTTATTGTGTCTCTGCATTTTTGTTGTTTTATAAACTTTAAATATTACTGTGTCCTTATACTCTTACTATTTCTGTTACTATAATATTAGTTTTTTACTGTTTGTTTTCCAAGTTTGATGTGGGTTTCGCTAATATATCGGATGTTGTACCAATACTGACCTTATACATTTGTCTAAATAGTAATGGATTGCTTACATGCTGCACTATGTGGTGTTTGTCTTTGGCAATGCACTTCCAACACATTTCCTGTCTAATATCTGGCCGGTTGTATCCAGCACAATTTACATTTATGTTTTACTTTACAACAACACAATGGGTGAGACGTCTATTCTGCTGCTTATACAACAGATCTATGTACAGGTCTTGTAGAATGTGCGTATCTGTATTAAATAACATGCATATATTACTCTACTGCACAGGATAAGAATGTAGGGATTAATAGTACAAAACCTAATACTATACAAGGACTAAGAATAGACAGTAAGTTATCGAATTTGGACAATTTGGGTACTAATGCGGGATGGCACCGTTAGTTAATATGTTAATTATATTGAGACTATAAACTTATTTAGTCGAATTTGGAATTAAATTAATAGTGGGTATTCCATATTTGCACATGGGTCTAGGTGTCCACGTACATGTTATACTTATCGCTCGTCTATGTTTATATACAATATCCATATATTTACTCAACAACGCCTATATGCCTATAGTGTAATTATATCTGTCCTGTTTACATGTTTCCGCTACTGGATATAATGTTATTGTAGATAATTTCCATGTTAGTAAAGACTGTTTAACATGGTTTAATGTAAATAGCAGGGTAAAAATATATAATAAATTTATATGCCAGATTACAAGCCCTGGAGTAGTTAAAAGTATAGGAAACCATATAATAAACTTTGTAAACTGTCCAGATGCGAGACTAAAAGAAACGTTCTCGTCTAAACTAGCTAGAGAGAATGGAATAACAAGGTTAGAGGCAACAATCTATAACTATTGTAGAGGTTTTGGTAAAGGGTTTGAACCTTTAAGAGATTGTTTAAGTCTAATAGAAGACAACAAACGGTACTTCCAAAATGCTCCATTCTATGCTGTACCTCTGCATAAGATGTGGGTGAAAGTTGCCAATCAATTACAAAACAGTTGTTGTTTAGTGTTTAACGATTTATTACAATACGCATATTGGGGTAATAGTAATACGAAGAAGATAACTGGAGTACAACTAAAACTGCCAAAAGATAGTACACAAAGGGAAAAGTTAATAAAGTATGCTCTATCTGCATTTAGCTTTAACTGTTTACCAACTAACTATGTGGAGGTAATAGAGGAATTTCCTGATGCCATAAGTGTAAAGCATAAGTGTTACATCAAATCTGGGGGCACATGTTTTACAAAATCAAATACACCTTTCTCCACTATACTTAAACACATCAATTTAGAAGAATTAGGCTTAGTGGAAAGTCCTAACCTTACTCCCTACGTTTTAAGAAGCCGGACGAATAAACTGTACCCATACACTATTAAAGAAATAGAGCCACTTTCCAAGCCTTTCTTAGAGAGGTGTTCCAAAAAGAGGAAATTGGAATTAAAAGACATCGACAGTAATAAGCGTAAATTGGAATATGTGGAAAATACTGTTGCAGAGGAATACAAAGCACAGTTGGCTAAAGAACAAGAAATAAAGGAAAGAGAGGATAAATTAAAAGATTACTTCCTGCGACGTTGGGAGGATCTAGAGCATTATGGACATTATATAGTGTATGCGTTTGTAGTAAACAACAAGTTTGTGGGTGTGTTGGCAGAAAAGGATGGACAGAGGGGTGTATACTATGTTAAAGGTGTCTGTAAAACTGTGTTTATAGAGATAAATAAGAATAGGGAAGGTTATAGCGTGTTGCCATACAGTGGTGATTTGGGCATTATTTACCTACCTACCAACGAGCCACTTACAAGCTTTAACACTAACGGTACCGCAACGTTTTATGGTAATTCCTTTCCAAAAATAGAAAACCTAAGTTTCCATAACAATGAGTGGGATGATGTTGGACAAGAAGACATAGAGATGCAAGATATTAAAGGTAATATTAAATTTAAAGAATGTAGTAGACTGGAGGATTTGGAAGATGGTGCAGAATTATTAATAAGCGCTATTAAACAAGTCCAACATAGGGGTAGAAAAAGATATATTGTACAGTTTGAAAATATTCGTAACCTTTATGTCTCCAACCACTGGCTGGAAAGGGAGCTAGAATGTGGGAAGTTTGATTTTAACTACAAAATTAAAATTAAGTTGGATAAAATAAAGACTACTCCAAACAAGCACAAAGAAAGGTTAGTGTTTTGTGTGTAGTTGTTTTGGGTTTTAAAAATTTATTTTTGCTATCGCATTGGCTATCCAAAATTTAGGCAGTTCAAACCATAAATATTTTGTGGATTACTTATTATATTACAATGAGAGGTAGTTGAGAGGGTCACAACAATATTGGAATTGTGGCAAATATAACAGCTGGATGTATATAATAAGCTTGTGGCAAATATAATAAGTTTGCATTTATTTGTTTAATCCAACCGTAATATTTAATTTGGAAATGGGGTATTTACTTATGCAATGGCCAGTAATATATTGCAATCATATTCAAAGTTTGGTTACGACAAAACAGCACTAAAAGGGAAAAAAATATACGGTAAATTTAGATATAGGGGGATATAACAAGTTGAAAAGTAAATAAAGGAGTTATTGAGAGTAATTTACAAAATATAGTTTTGTACAAACACAAATACCAATGTTAGTTTTTAGGTTGCGGCAAAAAAAACAACACATCAACTGTATTATAGGTGGAAATAATATTTTAATTTTAGATATAATAGTTGGGGGCTATAACATATCCAAAAATAAATCAGACAATAAATGCATTAGCTTAGGACAATATCCAAAGTGTAGGCAAATCGGACAATAAACAGCAAAGTCAGTTTTGGGATTAAAGCAAAATAAACAAACAAAAAAGACAAAATCCTGTATTATAGGGGGTAGTGGAACGTGTGGTTGTGTGGTTTTGTTACCTATATAAGAGCTATAACATATCCGAAAATAAATCAAATCAGACAGTAAATAAAGAAGTTTGAAATTGTTAGTATATTTTTCAAAGTATTTTTTTAATTTGACCATTATAGTTAATTTGTCAAATGTGGATGGTGTGTACATATACACTAGCCTAGATTAATGACATATATAAATTTTAAACAAATCAGACCATAAATAAAGAAGTTGCCAATTGGCAGTATTTTTCAAAATTTTTTTAAAATTTAACCGCAATATTGAATTTGTAAAATGTGGATGGTGCATATACACTAGCCTACAACAATAACATATCCAAATTTTAAACAAATCGGACAGTAAATAAAGAAGTTGGCAATTGACAGTATTTTTCAAAAATATTTTTTAATTTGACTGTAATAGTGAATTTGGGAAATGTAAGTGTAATTTATTAAAACACTTGCCTATAACAATAACATATCCAAGTTTTAAACAAATCGGACAGTAAATAAAGAAGTTGGCAATTGGCAGTATTTTTCAAAAATATTTTAATTTGACCGTAATAGTGAATTTGTAAAATGTGGATTGTGCATATACACTAGCCTACAACAATAACATATCCAAATTTTAAACAAATCGGACAGTAAATAAAGAAGTTGGTAATTGGCAGTATTTTTCAAAAATATTTTTTAATTTGACTGTAATAGTGAATTTGGGAAATGTAAGTGTAATTTATTAAAACACTTGCCTACGACAATAACATATCCAAATTTTAAACAAATTGGACAGTAAATAAAGAAGTTGGCAATTGGCAGTATTTTTCAAAAATAATTTTTAATTTGACTGTAATAGTGAATTCGGGAAATGTAAGTGTAATTTATTAAAACACTTGCCTACGACAATAACATATCCAAGTTTTAAACAAATCGGACAGTAAATAAAGAAGTTGGCAATTGGCAGTATTTTTCAAAAATATTTTTTTAATTTGACCGTAATAGTGAATTTGGGAAATGTAAGTGGAATTTATTAAAACACTTGCCTAGGACAATAACATATCCAAATTTTAAATAAATCGGACAGTAAATAAAGAAGTTGGCAATTGGCAGTATTTTTCAAAAATATTTTTTAATTTGACCGTAATAGTGAATTTGGGATATGTAAGTGAAATTTATTAAAACACTTGCCTAGGACAATAACATATCCAAATTGCAGACAAATCGGACAGTTAATAAAGAAGTTGGCAATTGGCAGTATTTTTCAAAAATATTTTTTAATTTGACCGTAATGGTGAATTTGGGATATGTAAGTGGAATTTATTAAAACACTTGCCTAGGACAGTAACATATCCAAATTGCAGACGAATCGGACCATAAACACTAAAGATAGTTTTTTAGCCTGAATTTGAAAATTAATTTTTAAAAATCTAGAGGAGGGATGGGGATTGGGAAAATATATTTAATATAGGCAAGGGTTGGACATTAGTACAGGCTAACAAGAAAATTTGTGTAGGGTAGGATCGGGCAAGTGTTCAAAAACTGATCCCCATAAGAATAACATGGGAAAAAAGCGCCGAAAGTGGCTTCTCCCCGGCAGTTCTTCTCTACTAGCACCTTAGCATCCAGATCGACTAAATTTTTCCCCTTTTAATCACAATTAGATAATTAAGGTGTGACGTTAGCTTATTTTGCTCATTTCATTACTATCTTGAACTGGTGTGATATATGTTTTGCCTTCCTAAGTAATAGATAAAGTTCATTAATAAATTAAATGCATAGTCTTCTTAGCAAAGGAGTTCATGGTAGGGATAATTTCAGAAACTCTTTCATGTCATAATTATGATTTTATATTTTTAAGAAATGCGTTTAAGAATAAAACTTTTATTTTTGAGTGTATTTAACAACTAACGTACTTGCACTGACTAATTACTGTGAGGAAATAACTTTAATTAAGAGCCATGTGTTTGATGTCGACTTTAAACTAATCTAATTAATTTTTCCAATTGTTTACAGGAATCTCTGGGGATAATAAAGTTACTACTTTTTTCGTCAGGTTTATAGATTAAAACTATAGTGATAATTAGTCCAATAATTACAATTTGTTGTAAAACATTTTTTGGATTAATTAAATAATTCATCTAGGGCATATACAAAAATACAAATATTTAAACTATTGTCTTCCTAACATATGTATTCATTCCTCTTATATTATGTGGGACACCACCTCCCGGCAAGTTCCAAACTCAATAATATGGCGGATACAAACCACCGTAGTTAAATTTCCTCTGGGTGTTCCGTTTATAAACTAACATGGTTTGTTACCCAGCCATAACTTGATGTTCAAACACTTAATAGGTTGATAAGTTTTAAAAGGCTTCAGTAAGTTTACTCTTCTTTATTTAAATTTTATTTAAAAAGTTAAAGAATATAGACAAAGGTGGTTTTTTTCTTCTGTTATATCCCTGAAAATAAATTTACACTACTTACACTGAGCATAAGTTGGAAGAATAAACTTAAGCATTTGTTGGAAGTTTTAATAATTTGAGTGCATGAGATATTGAATTCGACACAACGTATAGTTTATGGATTCAAATCCCCCGGTTGTAAAATGCTATTCAAAGGAATGAAAGATAGGTGGTTTATTAATTTAAGAGCCATATTAAGAAATTCCCTTGTTTATTTAGGTAACAGTGTAAGCAATAAAGACATTATTGTGCCTATGTTGTGTTTAATACAGATTTAAAATGCAAATGGTAAACGCTATTGATCTTTGCACATTGTGGATACAATTAAATACAAATTTGTATCGGGATGTCATAGGCCTATGTATAGTTCAGTGCCTACCAATCCCGAAAATAATTGGTTAAGATTACTCAATTATAAGCTATCATGTTATGAAAATTGTGTAACTATAAGATTATTTTCTGTATTTCCTCTTTAAGAATATGTACTATCATTTTAGAAATTCAAAATTATGTTGACAGAAGATACGCCCATCAGTTTGGGAAATGGTCGAAATTAATAATGTGCAAATTTATTCATCCTACGAAAATAACAAATATGTTTGTATTTTATCAAGGAAAAAATAGTTGGTATAGTGGGATTGTATAGTGGGTGAAACAGAAAATATTCTCTTTACACTAAACTGGTTAATCATAAACTACAATTAGGACCCAATAGGGATTGTTTGTACTTGTTAAAAAAAATACGAACCAAACATATCGGCATATCATTAATGTACATAGTTCAACCATCTATATTTGATTTGTTTAATTCTTCACAATAAGCAGGATGAATAAAATACATCTTACAACACTATAACATATATTTAAACTTACACTGTACTTACATACAAGACGGTAAAATATACACAAAAGATGGTACAAGAGTAGTGGGCATTTGGGGCTGCTAGACCGGAAGTGACGTCATCCGGTCACGTGACCGGATGCGCTGAGTCATTAAACACGTCATCTGAGGCTGACCCAGTGACGTAGGCGGTTTTTTGACGTAATGAGGGAAAGTTTAAAGGTCAAGGTCACGGGGAGGTTATTTTAAAAAAGTACTACCTCGCACGCGTAAAATGCGATTGTGATTCGATAGTTTTCATTCGATAAAAATATCGAATGAAAACAATCGAATGAAGCAATCGAACGATACGAGTGCGAGGTAGTACTATTTAATTTATTACTTTAATGTTTACATTTCATTTTATTTACAAGAAGTTATGTTTACAATAATTTATGTTTACAATAGTTCCCCGTTGTTTGTCGTCATCGATGTTGTTGATCCGGAGTCGCGACCGTCAGACGCAGTTTTCAAGTGCTGCGCTTGTTTGTCCAATCGGCCCATCCCGACTGTGTGTTCCTTGCCTATTTATGTGACCGCAGGGAACACACAGACGGGACGAGCGATATTGTTATTTTGTGAAGAGCGTCTCGGAGAGCTCGATGTTCACCGGTCGAGAGCCGGAGGTGTACTGACTATTCACAAGCTAGCGTTGTAATCGTACTAAATGGTGGGGGTAAAAGTGTGGTGGGGCGGAGCAGATGTCGGACGGCAGATGGCAGGCGGCAGATGGTAGGCGGCAGGTGGCAAGTGCGCGGCAGATGGTTGCTACTCCATTCGCCGCCAAAGTAATGCAAGCCGTCGCCGTAATTCTTGTATTTTATCTTGTCGGTTCATTTGATATGTTTTACATCTACATATGCAATAGCTGAAACACCTGCACTTACGACAAGCTTTCCCGTCAACTTAATCGCCTGGTATTTTAAAACATTGTAACTCGCAACAATATGTCTTCAAATTGTTATCGAATGATAAATTGTTCATCGGTGGCACCGACATGTTAGCTACAGCGTGTGTTAGACAAGACTGAGACTAACTTCACTGCTCCCTCTCTTTTATACCTCTTCATAAGTTAACCCTGAATGAAAGTTCAAGGTCATCCGTTTGAATTTAAAAAAAAGCAACCCAGCAGTTTATAAAATAATATACTGCTATGATGCTGTTTTTTTTTTATTTTTTATTTTATTCTTTTTCTTTTTTTCTTTATTAAACAAACATTTTACAATACAATAAGCTTGAGTCTAACATTGATGACTAGAAATACAAACAGAGAAATACAAATAGAGACATTATGTACAATGATGCATGATGTGCAGAGTGAGTTCCGTCGAGTTGTTGCCGCTTACACCGTGTGATACCAAATACAACGTCCCCGGTTGAATATCTCGCAAGTCTTCATTTTGTAGCAGTTGAACAAATCGTTTTGGAAGAAATACTTGAAACTTCGGCTCATCTCCTGGAGTCATAGGTCCTTCGCACAATGATACTAGAATTGCTTCTCCATGTGTGGTTTCCACTTTCTTGATGCTATGAATAATGTAATGTCTTTGTTCTTTTAGTTCTGAACATTTTTAGTTAGCAGAAGGTTGGATTTTGAGTGAGTGTTGAATTGATCAACCAGTGTTTGTAGATATTGTTGTGGTGCCATCTTCGTCAGTGGTGGTTCTGGTGTCTTCTGTGATGTTGCCTCTTCGGAGTCTCGAATAATACTCGTGCTGGAGCGGTGCTGTCTCCTCGTATTTATAGGCCCCGCTACCCCCACCACATTCCTGCGTTTGTTTCAAGTAAGCAGCCAAACGATATGCGTTGTACAATGCACAATTTGTTTGGCCGTGTTTAAGATCTTTTGCAGCGACACAAATATTACCTAGATTAATGTTAAAGTCCTTACTGATAGTTATATCTAAAACATCACCGTGCGTGTACTTTTGTATCCAGTTATTTTTTTCTAATCCTCTTGTGTATATATGTGAATATTGTTTGCAAAAGTTAAACATAATACTGTGCAGATTACTGTAGCTTATAAATCCTTCATACCAATGTATGTGATGAAAGTAGTTTGTTATCCATTTTTTTGTACTTTTTTCTTTGGTGTTAAGTTTGTTAAAAGAAAAAGGAGCTTCAAACGTGAATGGGTAGGCTACAAATGTAAGCAAGTCTAAAATTACTAATTCCTTGATAATAAACCTATCATCGTTATTTCGAAATGCTTGAAATTCTATTACACAAGGCTTTACACTCACTTCTTCATCCCCTCCGCTCATCATGGCATCTAGCGATCAACTAAACTGTTTTCCACACCACGGTAGGTTAAATACCAGGCCGTACAGTTGCAGGCGCGTTGATGTATATTTAACGTGGGCACCGTCCCCAATAGGCCTACCCCACGTGTGTTCTTCTTTACTAAGTCAAACTTTAGTCTTTTTTAACTTCTTCTTCTTGTGTTTCGTTTTCTTCTTCTTCTTGTTTCTCCGTTTCTTCTTCCTGTGTTGTTTCTTCTGTAGCTTCTGTAGTGATTTCTACAAGTGGTTCAAAATCCTATAACTTTCTCCACATGCAAACTTCATGAGGTATTCTATTAAAAATAGATGTATCCACAGGTCCGTACACGATGGTGCTATCAGGTTGTTTTTCCAAAGCATCGACCAAATATTCTTTAATAATAGCGCTTGCAAATACCAACTGTCTCATGTACCTTGTAATAGGTTCTGTTGCGTAGTTTAAAACGTAGAATTCTTCACGTGACAGTAGAATCTTATTTTCATGTTGAGTCAAGTCTCTAATTCGCACTTGTAGTTGTAGTTTTTGTTCCATGGTGTAGTATTACTGTAGAGGAATAATCCAATGACTTCATCAATCCAACTGATACACTTTTACTGATGCATGCTGAGATGGGGTAAAAGATTCGCAAAAAAACTTCAGTTAAAATGTGAGGAGGAATATTTTCTTCAACTTTCTTCTTCCTCTTTGGTACTACCTTTGATGGGTCTGCATTACTTTCCTCCTCTCTATCTCTTTTACCAAACTTTAAAAATGCAGTTATTTCCTTGATGATTTCTGCTTCACTAGTATTATCACGTTCCAATAACGGTGCTACCTCTGCATCACCTTGTACAACAGATGGAGAACTCATTTTGTAGAAGATGTTACCCATGCGACGATAGACTATCAACTGAAGACCTGCATTGTTGCTCCGCTATTTATAGGTTAGCGACAGTGGCGGTGCCGGTGGTGGTACAACGTTTTACAATACTGTCTTTACAATACCGGTCAACGGTGTGTATGTAACAATTTTATCGTGCAAAATTAAACAATACGCAGATGTATTTGCAGGTACGTTTTCTTGAAATTCCATTTCTATTTTTATATCAACACTAGACGATTTTACAGATTCATTTTGTTTGGAACAATCAATTACAACAATCGGAGCTTTCGATTCAAACTGTACGGGAGATAGTAGAGGTGTATTCGTTTTACCGTAATATGAATTTTGGAACCTAGCATACATATCGTATAAAACACTGTACCTTTTTTTATCAAAAGAAATATTAAAGTTGTCGTAGGGAAAGAATTGTGAATTCAGGAACACTTTACAGTTTCTTAATTTACAATGGCCAAATTCACCAGCATTTTCAGTTATTATACTTTTCTTCTTCGTTTGTAATCCAAATATTACATATCTCGCTTTTTCCAAATGAGTAGAAGTTTTTACAGTCCATGTATGCCATTGTGTTGTGGTAAAAGGGGGTATTCATGAAACTCCCAGCTTCTGAATGGCATTACAATGTCTCGATCTGATTTTAACTTTCTTAATAATGTAATCCTGTGTTCATCATTTAGTCGCACATGTTGTACTCTCCAAACAATCTTGTCTAATGTCAATTTCCAATCTAAATTGGCATCAGTTGTTCCAGCAGCTGCTTTAATAAAATCATTATCGTTTGATGATCTTAATAAAACCAGTTCTTGTTTTACATTTATTATTATTCTTCTGTAGTCTTCAGCAAATCCTAGGAGTAATCTTAAAGGAACGTAGAAATCAAAGTTTCCCGAAGAGTCAGGAGCGATTGTACTTTTGTCTGGTGCAACCCATCCTGCAACAGCTAACAGATTCTTCTCATTTGGTGTTAAGGACGCTAATCCTTTCAATGTACTTGAAATTCCAACCTTTTTTGTTGAATCGGCTGTAACTCCTGAAATTTCATATCTAATCTCGTCAAACAAAAATGCCATAGGATTATTTATGAATGGAACAGTGGTTCCAGAAGTACCATCATTTTTTGTTACTTTTCCTTCAATATATAAATAACTTTCGCATGGAAGAGTATAAATGTCTTGTTGTATAGGAATCCTAATTTCATCGTTATTGTTTAATTTGGACGAAGCGTAAGGGTTGTGCGTGTGATATTCCTTTTCCCATAAGGTCTCATCGAATGTTGGACCCTGCGCTATATCCAGTATATCCATTGTTAGTGACCTTTAATCCAATTTCTTCTAGAAAACGAATGTTAATCCTTCTACAGCTGATGAGCTACTGACCTCTTTGCTGGTTGGCTCTCTATTTTTAAATGATAACCCCATTGTCTAAGCGGATGATTTTATATGTATTCTTACAGTAATAGCTTCTCCTCTAAAGTCAATAAGGTTTCCGTCTTGATCCACTATGTTCAGCACGATGTCTGAAATGAAACTGGTGTTTAACGGTAGGTACACAAGGTTTTGAGGCTTTTCTACTATCTTGAAACCCGGTGCAACTGATGGGTAGAATGTGTGTAATATATGACGATTCTCTCCATCTCTGTAGGATCCTTGTATAATGTTACATGTAATGTCTATGCTATTAACTTTGATGATCGTCACAGTTTTATTCCCAGAATGAGTTTTATTAGGTTCTAATACTTTTGTTTCCTTAGAAAACCCCAATAAACTACCAATTGAATGTTCTTGACTAAAATCAATATAATACTTAGAAGTAATTTCGGCTTTCATTGTATTGTTATTGCCTTTTATCGTTATATTTTCTTTTCCCATATGTTTTTGTATAACTTCATTTATTTATATTATCAATTTCATAAGCTCCTGTTGGTAAACTGAATTCTTCCAAAGCTGAATACTTTCCTTTATCATCTTTTGTCTTGTAATAATGTATTTTGTTATTAATTCCTTCACAAAGGTTTGTAATAGAGTTATATGTTGTTAAATCCAATAATGCAGCTTCCCATAGTCTTCCTTTTTGCAAACGTAGCGCTGGAAACAGAATACTGCGCAAAGTACATGACTTACCGGTTAATGACACTGTATACGAAGACATCTTAAAGTTGACTAACACTTTTAGCTAAAAAGTCTAAACATAAATGACCACAAATGGATGTATCATCAGGTTGTTTTCTTGTATGATTGTAAAAAACATTTTCTGCCGCACGAAAGTATTGTTGAAGTTCTTTCGGTAGTGGAAGGTCTCCAAAACTGTCAAAATAATAAATGGTTTTACCAAGTTTCTTGTAACACACCCAATGAGTGCCTAATCCTTTACTATTATCCAAATTTACAATACCAGTCTCTTTTTTCCACATTTTAACCGGTAATTCATCTTTCATAAATACTCCTCTAAAAAATGGGATTTTCAAACAAGAAGCATATGTAATCAGTTCTTCATTGGTTAATTCTTTGTTTTTAATTATTAATTGCTCTTTCTTATTTAATACACACGATACGGTCTTAGGTATAATCCTCCTCCCTTTTTTATCATTGACCATATTGTTGGTTTCTTTTTAGCTTTACTACTGGTAGATCGACGTTTTCTTCTGATATTACCACCTTGTTTCTTAGCGGGTTTTTTTCCCACGCCTTCTTCTCTTTCCTCCTCCAAACGTAGTTTTTGCTTTCATTGCTGCTGTTACTGCTAAAGACGCTGCTTTTTCACCAATACTCGCGTCACTAGATTTTACTCTTTGCCAAGCTTTCTCAGCAAGTGCTCTATCTGCTATTGATCTATTTTTAGTATCAACAAATTTGAAATACGCTATATCGTGCTGTTTACAAGCCTGATCGAGCTTATTTATTCCAGGATCTCCTCTAGCAAGACGTTTCTCTAATTTGGTTCCAGGACCACAATATTGATATCCTCCAGGTAAATGTAATTCCACAGGTAATAAATCAATCGCCTTGTTAACTATAGCTCCAACCGGTTTACTCAATAGAGAAAATGCTGTTGATCCTATTCCCCTTCCTCTCTGTAATCTCTCTCGATTATGACTGATGTGTTTAACCCTCGACATGACTATTTATAGCAAAACTTACAATCAGTAAGTGCACTCTATAAATGTTATACAATGAATGTAATATCAGTTTTGGTTTCTTGTATTATATGCTGTTTAAAATCCATTTATTATATAGAAATGGATTTATTAATTGAATATAAACATACTAAACAAAAGTAGTAAAAATAGAAATAAGGTGTAATTGAAGATGTTCCAGATGTTTCTCCGCTGGTGATGGTATCGTTGTCTTCGGTAAAATGAATAAACTTTAAATAGTTGTCATGTTCCCTTAGAAACTTGCCACTTAATCGTTGGTAATTGAATAACACATCCCAGTCTAGTTTATCTTTAAAATTGTCAATGTAATTCTCAGAGAGATTTTGATATTTACTTATTAGTTCCCAACAGTTATTAAAATTTGATGTCATCTCTACGAGGAAGTCTTCTGAAAACTGTTGTCTTTGTAAAATATGGATCCAGTTAACTCTGTGAAAATAAATTCTTAACATAGTCATTGTGAAGAGGTAGTGTATGGAAAGTTGTTCCCAATCCATATATCTATCAAACCGTTGAACAAAACCATCTGTCAACACTCCTTGGGGAAATCTTGGCTCTTGAGATATTAAACCACGCGGTAATATTGGATTCCATCATCCTCTCTGTATCATCTCTCGAATATGACTGATGCTTTATCCCTTATCATGGGTATTTTAAATTATTTTTTCTCTTATGTAATCTTCATCGTTTTCTGTTGGTTCATTAATCACATTCACTTTATCCCCCTTTCCCAATGTCTTGACTTTAGAAGGCTCAGACGGTTTATCTCGTTGATTAGGTTTCTCTGGATTGTGTATATTTTTCCAGTCTAAATAATTGTGGCTGTCAACATCTGAAGCTGCAGCTCTTCCTGAAGCCCGATGGATATAATGAAATAGAGCTGCACCAAACCTTTCCAAATGTTTTTCATAATCCGTAGTCCATTTCTTGTGTACAATATCAAACATTTTCTTATTTACAGCGTCTCCATCCTGCTCACAATCACCTACATTTGATAATTTTAATTTTTTTATATCATAGCTTGTGTCAGTTTCATTCCTTTTGTAAATCGTTAACAATTTTAGAGTAGCTAAATTTACTGCTTCACCATCATAAACGGGATATTATATATCGCTTAACCTTTTACCGGAAAACCCCCAATGATCTTCGTGTACAGTTGGGGTTCTTTTTTTCATGTACTGTACCGTAACCACATCAGACGACATAAGCTGATCACCAACATTTTGAATTACTTTTCCTTCAAAATTATAGTTGCCGTCAGATGTTAACGAAAACCCAGCTCTTTTTTCACTATATCCAGATTTTACTCCAAACTCGGAATACCGTCTAAACTTGTCCACACTCATGATGTAACTGAATCGCTATCGTTTAGGTTCTTATTATATATATATATATATATATATATATATATATATATATATATATATATATACGTCTACTGAACAATTATTCCTTGTTTTCGCAGTTCATCAACCAAAGCTACCCATTCGTTTTCTAAGCCAGTGTGCCCGGCTTCCATAGCTTCATGTAATAACCTCATTCGATCAACTAACTTATTTATATCGTTGTAATATATTATATTAGTTTTATACAAATTTTTCAATAATCCCCTTCCAGATGTGGTAGGATCAGTTGTTTTGCTCTTTTTATGCAAAACATTTAACTCAGCAGAAGATAAAGCTCTTCTTTTAATTTGAGCTTTTTTTATTTTTAGGGGAAAAGACTAGATATAATACTTGTATATTTTATTGACCGATTTCTATGAATAGGTAGGTCTTTGGAATACTTGTTTCTATGTGCATTTGTATACTCTAATATATTGTTAAACAATTGTAAATCCCTTTTAGTATATTTAACAGGATTATTTTTAAAGATAAGTTCAAACAAACCTTTTGTACCTTTATATTTCTTATCTCCAATAACTATATCATCATTTTCGTTTATATCTAACTTGCTATCTCCAATCATTAATCCTTTATCCTCTATACTAGCTCCATAGGTATGATAATTTCGATTAGCATGTGCGGCGTGTAACATTTTTAACGTATATGTTCTTCCAAGTGTTCCTTTAAACATAATATCCGTGCCTAATTTGCTTAAGTTGGATGGGGTAATATCCTCTTCTTCTGCTCTTGTATCTTCTACACTTGTATCTTCTGTACTTGTATCTTCTGCAATGTCCTTTTCCTTTAAATCCTCTATATCTCCGCTTTCTTCATACTCGTCGCTTTCTCAGATGTTTGTAACTGGCCAAAACTTTCATCATTCTGAAATTCTTCTTCATATTTGGAAATTGGTAGCATTTTGTCTCCTTCGAAGCGAATTGAAGGTTTTTCCATATTCTGTGCTAATCGCTTTAAAGGTTCAGTAACAGGTTTGAATGTTGTTTCTAAAAATTGCTCTCTTTCATTTATACCTGATTTTAAAGCTCGGTTTTTTTGTCTAATAGAATCACTAAGTGATTTTATTTCCTTTAATAGCTTTTCCTGGTTAACCATCTTCACACCTTGACGACCTGTACAGTAATACCGCTAATCAGTGTATTAAAACAAATTTATCAAAACCTATTCTATAACGACCATCTTTTATAGCTTGATCTTTCATAATAACCAAAAATCCATACTTTTCCGCCCATGCTTTTCCACAAAGTTCTTTAAACTTTTCAAATGACATATCCGCATTCACATGATCGTTATATATATGTTTTAGGTTAGTATCATCATGTTTGAATACAATTAGAATATTTTCATTATCTCTGATAAGTTGTTTTGGGATTTTGCTATAAGTTTGTCCTATATATATGCTGTCGATGTTATTATGTCTTCCCATGGCAAAGTAGTTTCTAATAGTATCCTGATTTTCACAAGATACATCGTCAAATATAAATACAGAATACGGTTTCGCTTCGTTTGGTTGCATAATTCTATCACTAGCGTTAAATTTGTAAAAATTAACATCAGACACATCAGATAGGATTTTATCAAGCAATTTATACTTTGGTTGATGTAGAGACTTTGAAAAAATATATAGGTTATTAAACCTTAATCCCTGTGGATTAGTGATCAAATTAAAGACAACATTGGTCTTTCCACAGTTTGAGGGGCCACTTACTATACATCGAACAGTGTTTGGAAGTAAACTACCGTGTTTACCATTGTTGATTTTAACGTTATCCACAGTTAAATCATCTATGTTATTAATATTGAATCGATCTTTATGGTGAATAATCTCCATCCTGCTCAAAGGTTAACGATGAAATGAGTTGCTTGCATTAAACCAAGTCCTTTATAGGCATCCATGAATCCTCAGTTTTGTTAAACCCTAACCACCGCACTTTAACTGTGTCCTTTTTTCTTTGTAACACTTTTTCAACAAGATATACATCACCTACTGTTGACTTTAACATTTCATGTCCATAAAATGCACCTTGCAACAAATCTCCTTTGTTATCTTTTAAGATATACGTTTCAGGTACAGTCGGTTGCACTTTATACACTGTAAAAACTTCATTCGTCCAATTGGGAAGGTATTTCTTGGTAAACACTCCCTTATATTTACTAATTCGTACTTTATCACTTACATTAAATTTTCTTGGCTGCATCTTTTCTACTTTAGGCTTTGTATTTTTCTTTATGCGTTTTAATACATCTTTTGCATTTCTTCTATTTACTTTGTTAGGTTTCATACCAATAGTTCTATGAAACCTGTTGTTATAATCATTTATTAATTGTGGTAAAACATCATACCATACGTAAGAACCTCTTTTTGAAAATTGTTTATACAGTGCTCCTTTTAAGGTTCTATTGAATCTTTCTACAATAGCTGCTTTTTTCTCTGAATTTGTAGAATAATGATTTATTTTATATTTATTCATTAACTGTGCAAAGTTTGTATTAAAGTATTCTGTTCCATCATCAGTTTGTAAATGTTTAATTTTGTTTTTATCTCTTTTTATGGCTATTTCCATGGCTTATGTTACGCTTTTACCAGTCTTGTCCTTTAGAGGCAAAGCGTCTGCAACTTTTGTAAAACAATTAATAATTGTGAGTATATATTTAAATCCTTTGTTTATTCTGCTATGCGGTCGCATTTCAATTAAATCCGCTTGATATAGATCATTTATCCCTTTTATAACAGTATTTCTTCTTGGAAACTTTATTCTTGCAGGTTTGTGTAGTTCATTAATAATCTTCTCCTTCAGGTCTGACATGATGGTTTCACGAAGACAGCTGATATGGTATTAAATATTCTTTTGTATAAATCTGCTTATATAGGTCAAGGTCATTCCAAACTAATGTATAAAAGGATGAACACAGCAAAATACTGCTGTGTCCCCTCTTTTATACGGAAAGGAAAAGGAAAAGGGATGTAGGACGATGAAAGGGTTACTCGTCAATAGGGTTGAGGGAATAGTGGCCAAATGGTAGAGTGTGGATGTTGTCTGCAAGGATGATTCGTTTATCATCATTTGAAGAGAGAGCTTTTTTTACTTCCGTCACGCTGTACAGCTGATGGTTGAAACTTCTGATTGTGTTGAATTTTGCTGTTATATCCTGATCTTCAAATAAACATTTCTTATAGTGATTAAAATGCACATTCTTCTTTAAATACAAACTTTTTACTCCTTTAGCTTTCTTAATGACTTGGTTTTCATTTAGTTGTAAAGAATATAATTTTGACATTAGTGCAACAATTTCTTGAAGTATAACACCATTGGCTTCATCTTTAAATTTACCAAGCACTTTTTTGTTTCTGTCATTGTCGTAGTTTGGATGATCTTTTGGATAGTCGGAAAAGTCAAAATCGTTTTTGTAATCAAATGTCCGAAGGTCTTCATACATATCGTTAGTAATTATCCAATATATAAAAGCGTCTGTATCCATGTAGGAGATGCCGATGTTTTCTCGTCCATAAAAGGTGACCATCTTTTTGTAATGAAAATCGTACATATGAGTCTTGGAGATATCCAGGATTGACATACCTATATACAAAGGACGATCCATCTTCACACTTGTTTTTTTCATAAATACAGCTACAAGATTTTCGTTAATAATTATAGATGTTCCAAAGTTTGGCTGTTGTACGAGTTTCTGTAGTTTGTTCGGATCTGTAACAAGTTTAACATTTTTATGTCTTCTTTTTTCCAATGTTTTACCGAATATTGCGTTGTTCATTAATTTAAAAAAGTCTTTTTGAAAGGCTGATGTAGCGGCTGCTCTTCTGGTAGTATTCGAGTCTATGTACGGTTTCAACCAGCACGATTGGGAAAATTCCACAGCTCTATTAATTTTAGTAAGACGTAAACCTAATTCGATAGCTTGTTGAACAACCCAATAGTGAGCTACGTATCGTTGTTTATTGTTAAGGGTCATCATTAATTTGGGGTGTTTTCCAGTTGGTGAAATTTCTCTTCTTGCAAGGAGTGGAAGGTCATAATGAAGATCGTGTAAATGTTCTGGATATTCAAAGTCGCAATCCAAAATATATCCGGTATCTTCATGTTTTGGAATTTGTGAAATATCGCCAATACAGTCGGGATCAACCCATTTAAAGTTGTCAAATGGAAGTGGGTTCGACATGACCCATCCATACAGATTATTCGCGTCGAAATATCCCAAGTACGTTGAAGGTTTCTCTTGATCATGGTCAGGTAGATATTTGTTGTTGGCTTTAACATGTCTCGTTACGCTTTGAGTTAATCCACCTCTAACACCCGACTCAACCATTAAAACCATATCTATATCTGTTAACAGCTGAAGTTTGCATTTTTTTTCTTTCAACATTGCTTGCCAAGCTAGTCCTGGAGATGTATACGAATGTAGAGGGTCCAAACCGTATGCTGCAAAACACGTTCTTCGGAATTCTTCCATAACATCGCAGAGAAGAGTTACGTCGAGTTTTACATAAAAGTCTGAATACTCTCCTAAATTCTTCATATTTAACTCATTCCATACTCGACATGCGTGTTGATAGTCTTCAAGTGAAATTTCCGAATCATTAAGTTTGTTGTTAAATTGTTCTGGTGGAGGAAGTGTTGTTTCATTAAATCTATGAAGTCCATCGATGTAATCGTAGGGGAAGACTCCTTTTCGAAGAACCAGATCCATTTTACTACTGGCTACAATTTTGCTTGTTTCTATCAGATCTTCTCTTTTTAAGTTATCAGTTAATTTCATTAGGCTAGAAGGCATAAATCGAAACGAATCAATAAATCTAAGTTTTATTTTGCCAACCTTTTTAGAGAAACTTATAAATTTTTCCATTGTTGTTGCCAAAACATCTATTGCTCCATCATCTCTTCCTAACTCCGGGATTATGAAATGAGAGTCATATCCACTAAGGTTATGTAGAACAACGGGTATAAAAGATGGTACTTTGTAATTTAAGTTGCAAGCGTTACAGGCTGCACCTCTGTAGGCTCCTGTAAGATGGTCGTGATCACGCACTTTAACGTTATCTGGTGTAAATAGGTTATTACACAGACAACATGTTGTTGCCAAATTGTGATGTTGAAGTTGGTGTTCATCCATAGGTTGCATCGGTATTTTAATTTTGTAGATTTCTTCCACCTTAGAGGCAATGTAATACAACTCATCTACAAAGTGTTTTGCTGCTTGTTCACCACGATAAATCTTCGGAGCAGATGATAGTCCAAATTCTTGAAGATGTTCTTCAGACAGCGTGGATTTTGTTAGTATACAATAACTGTTTGGTGCATGTTTTTGATATTTGCTTCTTTTTGTGATATCCTCTTCTTGTTGTTCAATTGGAAGTAAAGATGCTTCGAAATCCGCGTACACAACAAATGGAACAGGGTATTGTTGATTTACTTTGTCAAATTTTATCTGCGCTCTGCTGGGATTTGGCAATTTAATTCTTACCTCATAGTTTCCACTACATAACCTTTGATGTTCTACTAACCATTCTGTACCTCCTCTTCTTAATGGTTTGCTCACGTGGCAAAAGCATCTCTTACATGTTGTGATTTTACTTTTATGTTTTGTTAACTGTTTACATACGAGCCCTTCAAAATCTCTTATATATACACGTAATGTGATATCTCTCCTTTACTGATTAATAACAAGTCAGTATGATTGTTGCGCTCTTTCGATGTTATGCGCAAGGGATACACATTATTTGATGAATCCAAACCAAATATGTTGACTGAAGCCGACGGATTTTGCTTTTCAAATTTAGATATATCAGTAATTGCAACAGGGTAAGTCATTCCTTGGAAATTATACTTATGTTGAACTTCTTCATATTCTCTATTAGGTTTACACACATGCTTTTTTACATATTTGGCCAACATAGCATATTTAAAACATTCATTATCTTCATTTTGCACATTAATACAGGATTTGGTATCACTTACTTTTTTCGGAAGAGGAATATAACTACTTCCTCTCATTCCATAACCGTGTTTATGAACTCTAACATCCAGACTTGTTATACTTAATAAAGTCCATCCAGATCCTCTTCCCTTCATGCTCTTGTAGTTTCGTCAAAAGTTCCTCAAAACATTCTGTTTCGATCTTTTCAATATCTGACGCAGCCATGATGATTCGGATTTTTGTCATGAAACCTCTTGGTGATGTTTCGTTTTGAATGTTAGTGAATATGGCATCTAGCAACAGTCCAAATTTGATAAAATTTAATCTTTTTTGTTCATTCTTTAGTGTTTTGGTTACTAATTCTTTGGCGTTATGTAAAAAGTTTTCAAGTTGTAATTTTACGTTGTCAATTTTAAAATGTGTTACTACCTTACCAGGTAGTGCTTGAGCGTGTAGTTCCACATCTACTGCTGTTGATGTTGAAGGACGGTGAAGTGTAGACATAGCAGGCGTTGAAGTCGATGTTGATGGTGTTGATGTTGAAGGATGGTGAAGTGTAGACATAGCAGGCGTAGAAGCCGATGGTGTTGATGTTGAAGGATGATGAAGTGTAGACATAGCAGGCGTAGAAGTCGATGTTGATGGCGTTGATTGTGCATAATGAATGACACTCGGCCTTAAAACTTCATTTTGTTCTTTTTGATTTAGGTTTGCAAATTGATGTTGTGCTAATTGATGATCGATTGAATCTAATTCTTGTTCATTTTAATCTTCTTTTGTATTTGTGTTGGGATTATGTTTTAGTTCTTTATGAATGGCTAAAAGCCAATCATCTCTAAATGAGGCTTTACAAATATCGCACCGATACATATTATAACTGTGTCTTCCTCAAAGGCTAACCAGCTACTAATATTACTCCAAAATGCACCTCTATTTATACCCGATTAAGAATAGTGGTGGGAGGTATACATGCCGTATATATGTGTTAGTGAAGAAATACCAAATTTTACGCAGGAAGTACATTTTGCATCAAACCAAGATGATTTCAAGTCCCCAAAGTGGGTCAAGGTCGTTTGAACATGTTGCCAAAACGGGGAATAGAGCAGTAAGTGATTCTCACTTGGACCACAAACTGATCTATTCCCCGCTTTGTATTATTTAACAGATCTTTAAGTTTTCTTTTAATTATCCTGATCTTCAAAAAGTTGTTTGTATGAGGGTTCTTCAGCAAAGAAATGTTGAACCGCCAAGTCATCTTCAGTCAGAGGACATGATTCCAACAGTTTTTGATCGATTGAGGGAGCTGACAGCGGTTCTTGGAGTTTTAACTGTAAACTTTGGATATATTCCATGGCCTTATATAAAACGGTTATTTTTGCATCTCGAGGATTGGCGAATGGGATTACACTTTGTAATCTCTCATATCCAGTGTTAATATTCACTCTCCATTTCTTTGAGTGTTCAGCGTTTCTCTGATTGTAGACAGATCTGGAGTTGGATGTGCTTGCTTGCGAATCCATAGCTGACTAATACGTGTATTCAAAAGTGCATGCTTAAATACCTGCTTACCCCCACCATTAGAGTACCCCCCTCTTGGAGCATATGTTTGATTTAGTAATAATTATTGTATCAAAAGAAGTTGTTTCCAAGTCCTGATATAGGTCAAGGTCATCTGAAGATATTTCCAGAACGGGGAATAGAGCAGTAAGTAGTTCTCACTTTGACTACAAACTGATCTATTCTCCGCTCTGTATTTGTAGTTGGAAGGTTAACGAAGAAAACTAATCAGACTCATCTGACAAATCCGACTCATCAAACGGAAACAAGCGACGGGGGAGAAAACTAGTGACGTAGGTACCCTCAAAAAGGGTCCTACTACCGCTCGGAGTTGCCTCCATGTGTTCCAAACAAGTGACTGTTGGTAGCACTCCGCATCGTCCGAATTCGAGTTTTTCTCCACGTCATCCGCTACACTAGAGATATCCTCATCACTCTCCAATTGATCCATCCAACTCACGGCTTCCATCTCTACGGAATCAACTTCTTCATCTTCCAACACCGCATCTTCATTTCCATCTTCATCTTCCAATACAATGTTTTTTAACATTAGAATTACCTCTCGTGGATGAGGAAAGATGATGTCTCTTGGTGCCATGACTAGACTGATTCAACCATTGATACAAACTCGCCTTTTATACCACAATATAATGGGGGGGGTGAAGTGTTGGGGAGGGGATATTGTTGTTAAATATATATTTAGTATTAAGCAAAGTTGTTTCCAAGTCCTGAAGTGGGTCAAGGTCGTTTCAACATGTTACCAAAACGGGGAATAGAGCAGTAAGTGATGCTCACTTGGACCACAAACTGATCTATTCCCCGCTTTGTATTCCAGACGTCTTTAATTTTGTTAACCCAGTTATTCATCCTGGTCTTCATCCATGAGGAAGATTTGTTTGTAGGCTGACGGTTCTTCCTCAAGAAAATTATGTTTCGCCAACCTATTTTCCACCAGGAACACGCATTCTATCGGTTCAAGAGAGACCGGTTCTTCAGAAGGAACTTCTGCAACTATTGCCTGCAGATGTTTTATGTATTTTATTGCCCGATATATCATGTCCTTTGTTTTAGTAGTAGATTTAACGCCCGGGACTATACTTGATAATCTACGGTAGGCTTTTTGCATTGTCAGCTTATATGTTTTTGTTATTAATGCGTTTTCGGCTCTTCGGTTCCGCAAGCAATTGTTGAACTTCAGAAACTCTGATAGTTCGTCTTTATACTCTTTGGATGTGCTTGCTTGGGAATCCATAGCTAACTACTGGGGATATTCCGATGCGGTCGCTTAAACACCAAGTTTACGTGGTGGGGGTAAATGTCAGGATATTATTGTAGGAAGTGCATTTTATATCAAACAACGATGTCGCAGAATGACAAGTCTTGTAAGTGGGTCAAGGTCGTCTGAACATACCACCAGAACGGGGAATAGAGCAGTAAGTGGTTCTCACTTAGACCTCAAACTGATCTATTCCCCGCTCTGTTTTTAATCTCTCTCCTTTTTATTGATTCGACGTTGGTTTGGTTTAATGTAAAATGTTGTATTGATGATCCATTTCTGCCGGAGTAACCTTTCCATTATACCAATCATTTTAAGTAACTTTACATTGTTTTTATAGCTTGTTTTCCATGCTTCCTGTTCACTATTATACACTGGAGCCGTGTAGGCTTCCACATATACAAATCACAACCAACCTCCTAATCGAGAAACTTGTGCAGTAATCTTCATAAGACAATTAACTGATCGTGATTTTCAACCTTTCTGCTTACTACTAGTGTTGCTGCAGCGATAGGGAGAGCGGGTGTACTCATTTTCAGCAGAATGATTTTACCAGTGATAGGGAACCCCTTTTATACTACGTTTAAATGGTGGGGGTTAGTGGTGGGATTACAAGGGTTAGGGAAGGGGTATATAGTGTTAAGAAATAAATATATCTTCCATTATTTTACCACACGGAGTGTAAGTCAATACTATACACAAATATTCTAAGTCTTTTTAGTGGGTCAAGGTCGTCTGAACATATTGCCAAAACGGGGAATAGAGCAGTAGGTGATTCTCACTTTGACCACAAACTGATCTATTCCCCGCTTTGTTTTTTGTTTTTTTTAACCCCTCTCATTGATTTAACGAGTTTAGTTATCTTATTTTTTAAGGGTCGGAGGTTCGACAAAAACGTTCCATAATTATTTTTGTAAGATTAAGGGGGGCAGCGGTTCCTCAGGCAGTTCAGCTTTTATACAAGGTTCTTGAAGCTGTGTTTGAAGGAACTTAATATATTGTACTGCCTGTCGAATTTTTGAAATCCTAGAATCACTAAGATTAGCAAATGGTACAGCGACTTGTAATCTATTGAATCCTTCTCTTACTTTATTTTCGTTTCTTCGCAAACGTGCTCTATTTTGTTTCGCTCTACGTTCCCAGATTACTTCCATATCAGTAGCTGATGAGTTGGATGAACCTGCTGGAGTCTCCATAGCTGACTAATGAATATGTTCTACGACACCACGCTTATATACCCGCTTACCCCCACCTAAAAGGTTGGTGAACAGATCAATGTTTTGGTTTGAAAAGGAATTTAAACAGAGCGAAATGTTTCTAAGTCCGTTATCTAGGTCAAGGTCGTTGTAACATTGTAAAAAAAAGTGTGGACAACCTATTTACACTCTGCAGCATATGCTACAAAATGTAATTTGGTTGTCCACACTTTTTTTTATTTGGAAAAAGAAAGACTTGATTTAATTTGGAAAAAGGTTATTACAATTTTTTCCACACAGTGGTTCCTGAATTGACTCTGATTAGATAGTGCTTTTTAGTGGGTTTGTAGGGATGGCGCATGGCTTTAGGTAATCTTAAAATGTAGAGTTGGTCTCCACATTTTAACATGACCTTTAAGAAACCCATTATTTTGACAAAGAAGTATTGTTTGTTTTTACAAAGCCTATTAATCCGAGTTTTGGCTGGTTTCACTGTTGGATGTGGTGTGGAAAGAGAAACGGTACCCTTGTGTTTTTGTCTTAAATGAAAACTGCATAATTCTTCATCTAAGACACAAGATTTAGCACAACGTTCCCCTTTCCTTGCACCTTTTTTAAAACTGTATTTACATTGCTGTGCAGGAAGTAAGCACTTCCTTCTCAAGGATTTTAATTCATTAAATTTCTCTGAAGGAGTTTGATCATTTATGCAGATTACTGACGGACGAAAACTTGTGGAAGGTGGAGTGATGATTGGAGAAATGATCTGCGGTATAGTGGGTGTTGAAGATCTTGAACTCGGTGATGATGATCCCGAGCTCGAAGATGAAGAAGAAGAGGACCTCGAGCTCGAAGATGACGAAGAAGAAGATGACGAAGAAGACCTTGTCCTTGACCTTGGTGATGGGGAGGATAAAGATGATTTTGTTGGTGACTTGGGTCTTGGTGGTGGAGAAGATGGAGACCTTGGTTGCGACTCTTCCGGGATTATCAAGGACATCAGTAATGCCTGGCGGAGTATGGACGCAGGACCGGATGATGAAGAAGCAGGCGATGAAGAAGCAGGCGATGAAGAAGCTGGCGAAGATAAAACCTGGCGGAGTAGAGACGGTGCAGAAGTAGTTGGTGTAGATGATGAAGAAGCAGTAGAAGAGGTAGTAGGTGACACAAGAGCTGGTTTTGCTACGATCATCTTCTTAGGCCTGGTCTGCTTCCTGATATGCGCCATGGATAAACACAAACAGCAGAATGTTTTACCAGTGATGGGGAACCTCTTTTATACCAAATGTAAGTGGTGGGAGTGGAGGTGATTGAGAAAGGTTATTTTAAAAGTATATTTCTTCCAATATTAGATCAAACGAAAGTTTTTCTAAGTCCCGTCAGTAGGTGAAGGTCATCTGACATAATGCCAAAGCGGGGAATAGAGCAACATACTGCTCTATTCCCCGCTCTGTATTGGGGAAGGGGACAAAAGACAACAAACAAGAGACTGATTTTAAACAAGAGACTGATTTTATATTTCACAAACTTTTCTCATGGGTGAGATAGGTGGTGTCAACCGGTTTGCATGGCCGTATTGATCTTATTGGCAAGGCCGGTTTTCAGGGCCGAACCTTATTGTCAGGGGGTTAGGAAAAGGATGAGAAACAAGATACATTACTTTGAAAATAAAGACTTTATCAGCAACTATATACCGGGTGTCCCACGAAGAGGTTTAAACGTTTGATTTTATATTACGTGCCCATTCATGCACCGAACTTTTACACAGTTTACAAAGTAGGTTCTAAAAATAATCTGGAAAAATTTCAGCTCCCTAACCTTAATAGAAACAAAATGGCGGCATATTGAAAAACGATACTTTAAAAACATTAAAAAAGGTGTTTTTGGTTTTATAAAATATTTTTATTGTTACATTCTAGGGCAATATGACTTTTAAATAAAAGAACTAGAACATAGACTAATGGAAAACCTTGAAGTCCAAAATTATTCAAACTGTAACCCATCCACAGCAACACACTGATAACATATATACATATATATAAATTTGAACGAATAGTTTTTTTGACATCTGTGGACCTTAAAACAAAAAGTTATCATGGACTCGGGCTTAAGTCTTACCATGACTTATGGTAATAGCTTCTTCCCTACAGGGGAAATTCGCCAAAACAAACACAAATGCCTTTTTAAGTTCAGTTTAGATGAGATATGTATTTCCAGTGAATCAATAACTACGACCAGTAATTGCAGTAATCAGTTTGGTCTGTACATCCACATCAGATCGTAAGCGCCAAGCGGTCACACCTCTTCAACCTCCGCCATAACCTCTTCCTTCTTTGGGGGCTGCTGATTTCGCGACCTGATCAGAATGGACCCTAAACCTGCACACGCCATGCATCCTGAGTTTCCTTAGGAGTAAAAGGTTATACATATTTTTCCTTAACCTATTTTACCTGAGTTTTTTAAAGCTTGGTCCAAACTTTTCAGAATCATATTTATCAAACAAAGAACCTCTTTGTTTGATAAATAAAGAGATCATTTATTGGCACGTTTGCCAATAAATGGCAAACGTGCTAAAACTCTTTAACACGTTTGCCATTTTGGATTTCACATATCAATGGATCATGACCGTAACAAATTCCGTATTTGATCAAAATAATAAATTTTCGTCCCAAATAGTATATATAAATTTGATAAATAGGGTAATGTTACCAAATCATGACCACGAAGGCTTTCAATATTTAATCGATGAAAACTAATTGTTTATTCTCTACAAGAAACTGTCTTACAACAGTAACAACCGTGGTTCAGATAATGAATTAAAGCTGATCCGGCTAATCTGAAACATTACCGTGTGCTAAAGCGGTGATAATCATTAACTAATTATATACTTATTGGTTACTCATTCATGTAAACATTTTCGCTCCCTATCCTCTAATATATGCAGTGTTTGCTTACTTTCTTGTTGGCTTGCACAGTTTTCTAAAACCTAAACAAAAATTCGTCTTTAAATTATTGGGTTATTTAATTTCTTATTTTTCTATGCTAGCCTTATGGTAACTCATGGTAATTACTTGAAGTCTTTTGAAATACTTTTAATGGATTTATTGGTGCTAATGTTTCTAAAATGGGTAGTATTTAGTTACGCTCTATATAATGGTATAAATATTGTTAAACCTTAAATATGACTACGTTTCTTAGCATTATAATTAATCACAAAAAACATTAATTCGACCAAGGCAACTGCGACTGAACAACTAACGACTAAATTATAACAATTGGTATTTTCTAATTTATACCATAAATATCATTAAACTGTTATCGTTATTTAACGAGAAGCCAATGTGGAATTTTTGAAATACAACATAGGTACTAGTGCAATAAATTAGCGAGGAATGAGCTAATAAATTTACTAAACATGGTATATGTTTTGTACTGATAATAGCTAAATTTAAGGTACTATAAATGTACAAGCGACTTAATTTGTACTTCCTAAAAATGACTTAGTGTGGTTTTAGCGGATTTCCCCTATGGGAAGAAGTTATTACCGTAGGAGCTAGGCCCGGGACCATGACAACTTTTCGTTTTGAGGTCCCCAGACCCCAAAAACACCATTCGTTCGAAACTGTATATATATATATATATATATATGTGTGTGTGTGTGTGTGTGTGTGTGTGTGTGTGTGTGTGTGTGTGTGTGTGTGTGTGTGTGTGTGTGTGTGTGTGTGTGTGAGAGAGAGAGAGAGAGAGAGAGTACGATAACTCTCGTAAAAAATAGTCCGATTTTTATGACATTTTGTATAAAGGTGTAAAGCAACATTTATGACTTTAAGTTCGAAAACCAGCCCGCTTCATCCGAAGGTGTATTTTGGGGGGGTTTTGTACCCCAACAATGTTTTTTTAATGTTTTGCATATTATTTTTGAAATAGTCAAATTTTAATTTTTACTATTGGATTTAGCTTAAAAAACACACAATTTGGTATTTTTTATCATTCCTTTACATCAATTGGTTACCGAGATATTGAAAGTGCTAAACACAGTACGTTGTCTAATGTTATTCTTATGGGGGAAAAGACAATTTTTATATCTCACTTATTTATGAACTTATACTGACGAAATTTGGCATACGGCTTCATCTGGTTGTGGTCTAGTGATATTAGCTCAAAAAGAAAAACAATTTTTTGCCAAAGGCTTTTCCGTAGCAGAAAACCTGCATACTCAGTCCCATGTTATTTATTCTTAAGGATAATAATTAAATTATAAGTCTCCCTTAATTATGAACAAAAATGAATAACAACTGGTATATGACTTCACCTAGTTGAGTTATATTGATAATAACCCATTTTTTGTGTCCCTTGATGCAGCAAACCTGCGCACTCAGCCTCAATGTTATTCTTATGGAGAATAATTAAAATTGCATATATCACTTATTTGTGAATATACTTTTATGAAACTTGGTAAGTGGCTGTATGTAGTATTGAGACATTTATATCTCTATTGTAAATTCGCTGAGTATGCAGGTTTGCTGCGACGGGGTTTTTAATAATTATTCGCCATTCATACTCTAAACTATTTTTAACATTAAACCACAGTAAGGCCGATTGAGAACAAATTAATAGTTAATATATTCATGCGTAGACTATAAAAACGAAATATGCACAACGTTAAAAAAAATATCATTTATCTTTTTTTTCTATCCTCCTGCCGTTTTGATGAAAGGAAAAATAGAATCACCTACGGTTTTTGGACCGCTGGGAGTTGGAAATTCATGGACTCCTACGACATTTGTGACCACAAACGAAAACTTTGATTCCAAAGTTTGAGGATCTCATTCAAGTCTTAATCCCTGCGGTTGGCAGCTGAAACTTTGACGTCTGATTGTAAATAGCGAAATGAATTATAAATTCTCCCCCTGTAACAATAGCATGAAATGCAATTGTATGAAATTTAATTGTATGGAAATGTATGAGCCACTTTTATATGTTCATTCAACGTTTAGAAAAAATAATTTAAAAAACGCTGAAACACTTCAAATTTAAAAATATTCTTGACGACTTTCCATGTTTTTGTTCGGAATGTTTTAGTTGAGTAAAATATGAAATGTTTGTTTTATTTTGGTCCTCTTAGGAATATGCTATTTCAGTAGTCCGTAGGTAAATCCTCTTAAATGTATTATGTAACAAACAAATCTCTCTTGGAAGTTAATTGCGTGAATTAAACTTGAATGAAGGTTTTAGACATTTTGTCTGTTTTGGCACCTAAATTTGTCCTCCCAGAAGAATTCTGGTGAAAATAATAGTTAAGCGTTCTTAACTCCTTAACAAGAGGAGTGTAAATTGTGTGATAATCAAATATTAACTTCTTGCTGTCGACGTAAATCTTAACTTAAACAAAGTTAAAGTTCTCTCTTACTTTAGGCAAGATAAATTAGGCTGTTTATTTCTTTTAGGAGTATACAATTCGTTCGTCTACTTTGTTTCAAAGTAAGTTAATAAAATGTATATAGATATAAATAAACTTCGTTGCAGTTTCTATTAAAAAAGTAATTAGTCAGAGAAAATAGACTATCAATCGCTCTAACTGTAATTGAATCTACCTTTGTAATCATGACAGTTAGAAAGATTTAATTGATTGAAACCTAATAGTTTAACCGAAAACTCTAATTATTAATGATTGTTCTAATTTATTTTTAATTATTCTAATAAATATTAAGAAAAACAACAATTACAATTGAGTTACGAGGGCAATTAAAACAGCGTCAGGCGTCGTACTAATTAAATGGGTTGAATCTTGCCAGAGGTCCAAAACCTAATCAATAGTACAATTTACCCAATTGATTTTAGCAAACTATCTTTATTCAATTTCATTCTATAAACTTTTTTCATTGATAAAAAAATTTAATGAATTAATGAAAATTAAATTAAATGTTACCCCTTACTGTGTATGCATATTCAATATTCAGGAGTAGTGTGCATTTGGGGCTGCTGGGGCGGAAGTGACGTCACATCCGGTCAGTGACCGGATGCGCTGAGTGAATAAATACGTCATCTGAGGCTGAGCCAGTGACGTAGGCGGTTTTGTGACGAAATGAGTAAAAGTTCAAAGTTCAAGGTCACGGTGAAGTTTTTTTAAAAAAATCTACCTCGCACTCGTAAAACGATTGTGATTCGATAGTTAATCGATAATAAATATCGAATGAAAATTATCGAATGAAACGATCGAATGATACGAGTGCGAGGTAGAACAATTACAAATATTACTTTATTTTATTAACAATAATTCATATTACAAATATTACTTTATTTTATTTACAATAATTCATGTTTACAATAGTTCCCCGTTGTTGGTTGTCATCGATGTTGTTGATCCGGACGAGTTGCGGCCATCACTTTGCTTTCTGAAGAAAGACGGTAGATACTTCGTTCCCTGCGCAGAGTCCATGTTGTTTTTTGATGCGTAAAGTTCCAAAGATAAATCGTAACCGGACGCAATAAGAAGTCTTAACTCTTCACTAAACACCTCGAGGTCTTGGTAAGTCGCAAGATGAATAGAGTCATAATGAATACACCTAATTTTAATGGACATTTTAATATAATGTTTTACGTTTGTGAAGAGCACTCGATGTTCACCAGTCGAGAGCCGGAGGTGTACTGACTATTCGCTAGCTAGCGTTCTGGTATGAAACGAAATGGTGGGGGTAAAAGTGTGGTGGGGCGGAGAAGATGGCGGACAGCAGATGGCAGGCGGCAGGTGGTGCGAGGCAGATGGTTGCTACTACATTCGCCGCCACAGTAATGCAATCCTTCGGCGTAATTCTTGTATTTTATCTTGTCGGTTCATTTGATACGTTTTACATCTACATATGCAATAGCTGAAACACTTGCACTTACGACAAGCTTTCCCGTCAACTTGATCGCCTGGTATTTTAAAACATTGTAACTCGCAACAATATGTCTTCAAATTGTTATCGAAAAATAAATTGTTCATAGGTGGCACCGACATGTTAGCTGCAGCGTGTGTTAGACAAGACTGAGACTAACTTCACTGCTCCCTCTCTTTTATACCTCTTCATAAGTTAACCCTGAATGAAAGTTCAAGGTCATCCATTTGAAATTTAAAAAAAGCAACACAGCAGTATATAAAATAATATACTGCTGTGTTGCTGTTTTATTTCTTTTTTATATATATATTTTTTTTTATTTTCTTTATTAAACAAACATCTTACAATACAATAAGCTTAAGTCTAATATTGATGACTAGAAATACAAAAAAAAAAAAATACAAACAGAGACATTATGTACAAGGATGCGTGAGGTGCAGAGTGAGTTCCGTAGAGTTGTTGCCGCTTACACCGTGTGATACCAAATACAACGTCCCCGGTTGAATATCTCGCAAATCTTCATTTTGTAGCAGTTGAACAAATCGTTTTGGAAGAAATACTTGAAACTTCGGCTCATCTCCTGGAGTGAAAGGTCCTTCGCTCAATGAAACTAGAATTGCTTCTCCATGTGTGGTTTCCACTTTCTTGATGTTATGAATAATGTAGTGTTTTTGTTCTTTTAATTCTGAACACTTTTTAGTTAGCAGAAGGTCGGATTTTGAATAAGTGTTGAATTGATCAACCAGTGTTTGTAGAAACTGTTGTGATGCCATCTTCGTCAGTGGTGGTTGCGATGTCTTCTCTGATGTTGCCTCTTCGGAGTCTCGAATAATACTCGTGCCGGAGCGGTGTTGGCTCCTCGTATTTATAGACCCCGCTACCCCCACCACATTCCGGTTCTTCGCTACCCCCACCACATTTCTGCGTTTGTTCCAAGTAAGCAGCCAAACGATATGCGTTGTGCAATGCGCAGTTTGATTGTCCGTGTTTAGGATCTTTTGCAGCAACACAAATATTACCGAGATTAATGTTAAAGCCCTTACCGATAGTTATATTGAAAACATCACCGTGCGTGTACTTTTGTATCCAGTTCTTTTTTTCTAATCCTCTTGTGTATATATGTGAATATTGTTTGCAAAAGTTAAACATAATACTGTGCAGATTACTGTAGCTTATAAATCCTTCATACCAATGTATGTGATGAAAGTAGTTTGTTATCCATTTGTTTGTACTTTTTGCTTTGGCGTTAAGGTTGTTAAAAGAAAAAGGAGCTTCAAACGTGAATGGGTAAACTACAAATGTAAGCAAGTCTAAAATTACTAATTCCTTGATAATAAACCTATCATCATTATTTCGAAATGCTTGAAATTCTATTACACAAGGCTTTACACTCACTTCTTCATCCCCTCCGCTCATCATGACACCTAACGATCAACTAAACTGTTTTCCACACCACGGTAGGTTAAATACCAGGCCGTACAGTTGCAGGCGCGTTGGTGTATATTTAACGTGGGCACCGTCCCCAATAGGCCTACCCCACGTGTGTTCTTCTTTACTAAGTTAAACTTTAGTCTTTTTTAACTTCCTCTTCTCGTGTTTCGTTTTCTTCATCTTCTTTTTTCTCCGTTTCTTCTTCCTCTGTTGTTTCTTCTGTAGCTTCTGTAGCGATTTCTACAAGTGGTTCAAAATCCTTTAACTTTCTCCACATGCAAACTTCATGAGGTATTCTATTAAAAATAGATGTATCCACAGGTCCGTACACGATGGTGCTATCAGGTTGTTTTTCCAAAGTATCGACCAAATATTCTTTAATAATAGCGCTTGCAAATACCAACTGTCTCATGTACCTTGTAATAGGTTCTGTTGCGTAGTTTAAAACGTAGAATTCTTCACGTGACAGTAGAATCTTATTTTCATGTTGAGTCAAGTCTCTAATTCGCACTTGTAGTTGTCCGCGATGTTTAACAATATCGATTTCATTGTCACAATCCAAAAGTCGAATATGTGTTTTTCTTCCACACAAACTGTTAGTTAAATAACATTCTATTAAATGTACATGTTTCAAAAATGACTCCCAAGCATTTTGCGAAAATAAAACCTTTTTTGTTCCATGGTGTAGAATTACTGTAGGGGAATAATCCAATGACTTTATCAATCCAACTGATACACTTTTACTGATGCATGCTGAGATGGGGTAAAAGATTCGCAAAAAAACTTCAGTTAAAATGTGAGGAGGAATATTTTCTTCAACTTTCTTCTTCCTCTTTGGTACTACCTTTGGTGGGTCTGCATTACTTTCCTCCTCTCTATCTCTTTTACCAAACTTTAAAAATGCAGTTATTTCCTTGATGATTTCTGCTTCACTAGTATTATCACGTTCCAATAACGGTGCTACCTCTGCATCACCTTGTACAACAGATGGAGAACTCATTTTGTAGAAGATGTTACCCATGCGACGATAGACGATCAACTGAAGACCTGCATTGTTGCTCCGCTATTTATAGGTTAGCGACAGTGGCGGTGCCGGTGGCGGTACAACGTTTTACAATACTGTCTTTACAATACCGGTCAACGGTGTGTATGTAACAATTTTATCGTGCAAAATTAAACAATACGCAGATGTATTTGCAGGTACGTTTTCTTGAAATTCCATTTCTATTTTTATATCAACACTAGACGATTTTACAGATTCGTTTTGTTTGGAGCAATCAATTACAACAATCGGAGCTTTCGATTCAAACTGTACGGGAGATAGTAGAGGTGTGTTTGTTTTGCCGTAATATGAATTTTGGAACCTAGCGTACATATCGTATAAAACACTGTACCTTTTTTTATCAAAAGAGATATTAAAGTTGTCGTAGGGAAAGAATTGTGAATTCAGGAACACTTTACAGTTTGTTAATTTACAATGGTCAAATTCACCAGCATTTTCAGTTAATATACTTTTTTTCTTTGTTTGTAATCCAAAGATTACATATCTCGCTTTTTCCAAATGAGTAGAAGTTTTTACAGTCCATGTATGCCGTTGTGTTGAAGGTAAAACGGGGTATTCATGAAACTCCCAGCTTCTGAATGGCATTACAATGTCTCGATCTGATTTTAACTTTCTTAATAATGTAATCCTGTGTTCATCATTTAGTCGCACATGTGGTACTCTCCAAACAATCTTGTCTAATGTTAGTTTCCAGTCTAAATTGGCTTCAGTTGTTCCAGCAGATGCTTTAATAATATCATTATCGTTTGATGACCTTAATAAAACTAGTTCTTGTTTTACATTTATTATTATTCTTCTGTAATCTTCAGCAAATCCTAAAAGTAATCTTAAAGGTACGTAATAATCAAAGTTTCCCGAAGCTCCAGGAGTAATTATACTTTTGTCTGGTGCAACCCATCCTGCAACAGCTAACAGATTCTTCTCATTTGGTGTTAAAGACGCTAATCCTTTTAATGTACTGGAAATTCCAACCTTTTTTGTTGAATCGACTGTAACTCCTGAAATTTCATATCTAATCTCGTCAAACAAAAATGCCATAGGATTATTTATGAACGGAACAGTGGTTCCAACAGTACCGTCAGCTTTTGTTACTTTTCCTTCAATATATAAATAACTTTCGCATGGAAGAGTATAAATGTCTTGTTGTTGTATAGGAATCCTAATTTCATCGTTATTGTTTAATTTGGACGAAGCGTAAGGGTTGTGCGTGTGATATTCCTTTTCCCATAAGGTCTCGTCGAATGTTGGGCCCTGCGCTATATCCAGTATATCCATTGTTAATGACCTTTAATCCAATTTCTTCTAGAAAACGAATGTTGTCACTTGTTAATCCTTCTACAGCTGATGAGCTACTGACCTCTTTGCTGGTTGGCTCTCTCTTTTTAAATGATAACCCCATTATCTAAGCGGATGATTTTATATGTATTCTTACAGTAATAGCTTCTCCTCGAAAGTCAATAAGGTTTCCGTCTTGATCCACTATGTTCAGCACGATGTCTGAAATGAAACTGGTGTTTAACGGTAGGTACACAAGGTTTTGAGGCTTTTCTACTATCTTGAAACCCGGTGCGACTGATGGGTAGAATGTGTGTAATATATGCCGATTTTCTCCATCTCTGTAGGATCCTTGTATAATGTTACATGTAATGTCTATGCTGTTTACTTTGATGATCGTCACAGTTCTATTCCCAGAATGAGTTGTATTAGGTTCTAATACCTTTGTTTCCTTAGAAAACCCCAATAAACTATCAATTGAACGTTCTTGGCCAAAATCAATATAATACTTAGAAGTAATTTCGGCTTTCATTGTATTGTTATTGCCTTTTATCGTTATATTTTCTTTTCCCATATGTTTTTGTATAACTTCATTTATATTATCAATTTCATAAGCTCCTGTTGGTAAACTGAATTCTTCCAAAGCTGAATATTTTCCTTTATTATCTTTTGTCTTGTAATAATGTATTTTGTTATTAATTCCTTCACTAACGTTTGGAATAGAGTTATATGTTGTTAAATCCAATAATGCGGCTTCCCATAGTCTTCCTTTTTGTAAACGTAGCGCTGGAAACAGAATACTGCGCAAAGTACATGAGTTACCGGTTAATGACACTGTATACGAAGACATCTTAAAGTTGACTAACACTTTTAGCTAAAAAGTCTAAACATAAATGACCGCAAATGGATGTATCATCAGGTTGTTTTCTTGTATAATTGTAAAAAACATTTTCTGCCGCACGAAAGTATTGTTGAAGTTCTTTCGGTGGTGGAAGGTTTCCAAAACTGTCGAAATAATAAATCGTTTCACCAAGTTTCTTGTAACACACCCAATGAGTGCCTAATCCTTCACTATTATCCAAATTTACTATACCAGTCTCATTTTTCCACATTTTAACCGGTAATTCATCTTTCATAAATACTCCTCTAAAAAATGGGATTTTCAAACAAGAAGCATATGTAATCAGTTCTTCATTGGTTAATTCTTTGTTTTTAATTATTAATTGCTCTTTCTTATTTAATACACACGATACGGTCTTAGGTATAGTCCTCCTCCCTTTTTTATCATTGACCATATTGTTGGTTTCTTTTTACCTTTACCACTAGTAGATCGACGTTTTCTTCTGATATTACCTCCTTGTTTCTTAGCGGGTCTTTTCCCACGCCTTCTTCTCTTTCCTCCTCCAAACGTAGTTTTTGCTTTCATTGCTGCTGTTACTGCTAAAGACGCTGCTTTTTCACCAATACTCGCGTCACTAGATTTTACTCTTTGCCAAGCTTTCTCAGAAAGTGCTCTATCTGCTATTGATCTATTTTTTGTATCACCAAATTTGGAATACGCTATATCGTGCTGTTTACAGGCCTGATCAAGCTTATTTATTCCAGGATCTCCTCTAGCAAGCCGTTTCTCTAATTTGGTTCCAGGACCACAATATTGATATCCTCCAGGTAAATGTAATTCCACAGGTAATAAATCAATCGCCTTGTTAACTATAGCTCCAACCGGTTTACTTAATAGAGAAAATGCTGTTGATGCTATTCCCCTTCCTCTCTGTAATCTCTCTCGATTATGACTGATGCGTTTAGCCCTCGGCATGACTATTTATAGCCAAACTTACAATCAGTAGGTGCACTCTATAAATGTTTTACAATGAATGTAATATTAGTCTTGGCTTCTTGTATTATATATATACTGTTTAAAATCCATTTATTATATAGAAATGGATTAATTAATTAAATGTAGACATAATAAATAAAAGTAGTAAAAATAGAAATAAGGTGTAATTGAAGATGTTTCAAATGTTTCTCCGCTGGTGATGGTATCGTTGTTTTCGGTAAAATGAATAAAATCTAAATAGTTGTCATGTTCCCTTAGAAACTTGCCACTTAATCGTTGATAATTAAATAACACATTCCAGTCTAGTTTATCTTTAAAATTGTCAATGTAATTTTCAGAGAGATTTTGATATTTACTTATTACTTCCCAACAGTTATTAAAATTTGATGTCATCTCTACAAGGAAGTCTTCTGAAAACTGTTGTCTTTGTAAAATATGAATCCAGTTAACTCTGTGAAAATAAATTCTTAACATAGTCATTGTGAAGAGGTAGTGTATGGAAAGTTGTTCCCAATCCATATATCTATCAAACCGTTGAACAAAACCATCTGTCAGCACTCCTTGGGGAAATCTCGGCTCTTGAGATATTAAACTCCACGCAGTAATATTGGATTCCATCATCCTCTCTGTATCATCTCTCGAATATGACTGGTGCTTTATCCCTTATCATGGGTATTTAAATTCTTTTTTCTCTTATGTAATCTTCATCGTTTTCTGTTGGTTCATTAATCACATTCACTTTATCCCCCTTTCCTAATGTCTTGACTTTAGAAGGCTCAGACGTTTTATCTAATTGATTAGGTTTTTCTGGATTGTGTATCTTTTTCCAGTCTAAATAATTGTGGCTGTCAACATCTGAAGCTACAGCTCTTCCTGAAGCCCGATGGATATAATTAAATAAAGCTGCACCAAACCTTTCCATATGTTTTTCATATTCTGTAGTCCATTTCTTGTGTACTATATCAAATATTTTCTTATTTACAGCGTCTCCATCCTGCTCACAATCACCTACATTTGACAATTTTAATTTTTTTACATCATAGCTTGTATCAGTTTCATTCTTTTTGTAAATCGTTAACAATTTTAAAGTCGCTAAATTTACTGCTTCACCATCATAAATGGGATGTTTTATATTGCTTAACCTTTTACCGGAAAACCCCCAATGGTCTTCGTGTACAATCGGGGTTCTTTTATCCATGTATTGTACCGTAACCGCATCAGAAGACAAAAGCGGATCACCAACATTTTGAATTACTTTTCCTTCAAAATTATAATTACCATCAGGTGTTAACGGAAACCCAGCTCTTTTTTCACTATATCCAGATTTTACTCCAAACTCGGAATACCGTCCAAACTTGTCCACACTCATGATGTAACTGAATCGCTATCGTTTAGGTTCTTACTATATATACGTCTACTGAACAATTATTTCTCGTTTTCGCAGTTCATCAACCAAAGCTACCCATTCGTTTTCTAAACCAGTGTGCCCGGCTTCCATAGCTTCATGTAATAACCTCATTCGATCAACTAACTTATTTATATCGTTGTAATATATTATATTGGTTTTATACAAATTTTTTAATAATCCCCTTCCAGATGTAGTAGGATCAGTTTTTTTTCTTTTTTTATGCAAAACATTTAATTCAGCAGAAGATAAAGCTCTTCTTTTAATTGGAGCTTTATTTGATTTCGAGGGGAAAAGACTAGATATAATGTTTGTGTATTTTATTGACCTGTTTCTATGAATAGGTAGGTCTTTGGAATATTTTTTTCTATGTGCATTTGTATACTCTAGTATATTTTTAAACAATTGTAAATCCTTTTTAGTATATTTACCAGGATTATTTTTAAAGATGAGTTCAAACAAACCTGTTGTACCTTTATATTTCTTATCACCAATAACTATATCATCATTTTCGTTTATATCTAACTTTCTATCTCCAATCATTAATCCTTTATCCTCTATTCTAGCTCCATATGTATGATAATTTCGATTAGCATGTGTGCCATGTAACATTTTTAATGTATATTTTCTTCCAAGTGTTCCTTTAAACATAATATCTGTGCCTAATTTGCTTAAGTTGGATGGGTTGATATCCTCTTCTTCTGCTCTTGTATCTTCCGCACTTGTATCTTCTGTACTTGTATCTCCTGCAATGTTCTTTTCCCTTAAATCTCCTATATCTCCGCTTTCTTCATACTCGTCGCTTTCTTCAGATGTTTGTAACTGGTCAAAACTTTCATCATTCTGAAATTCTTCTTCATATTTGGAAATTGGTAGCATTTTGTCTCCTTCGAAGCGAATTGAAGGTTTTTCCATATTTTGTGCTAATCGCTTTAAAGGTTCAGTAACAGGTTTAAATGTTGTTTCTAAAAATTGCTCTCTTTCATTTATACCTGATTTTAAAGCTCGGTTTTTTTGTCTAATAGAATCACTAAGTGATTTTATTTCTTTTAGTAGCTTTTCCTGGTTAACCATCTTCACACCTTGACGACTTGTACAGTAATACCGCTAATCAGTGTAGTAAAACAAATTTATCAAAACCTATTCTATAACGGCCGTCTTTTATAGCTTGATCTTTCATAATAACCAGAAATCCATACTTTTCCGCCCATGCTTTTCCGCAAAGCTCTTTAAACTTTTCAAATGCCATATCAGCATTTACATGATCGTTATATATATGTTTTAGGTTAGTATCATCTTGTTTAAATACAATTAAAACATTTGCATTATCTCTGATAAGTTGTTTTGGGATTTTGCTATAAGTTTGTCCTATATATATGCTATCGATGTTATTATGTCTTCCCATGGCAAAGTAGTTTCTAATAGTATCCTGATTTTCACAAGATACATCGTCAAATATAAATACAGAATACGGTTTCGCTCCGTTTGGTTGCATAATGCTATCACTAGCGTTAAATTTGTAAAAATTAACATCGGACACATCAGATAGGATTTTATCCAGCAATTGATACTTTGGTTGTTGTAGGGGCTTTGAAAAAATATATAGGTTATTAAACCTTAATCCCTGCGGATTAGTGATCAAATTAAAGACAACATTGGTCTTTCCACAGTTTGAGGGGCCACTTACTATACATCGAACAGTGTTTGGAAATAAACTACCGTGTTTACCATTGTTGATATTAACGTTATCCACAGTTAAATCATCTATGTTATTAATATTGAATCGATCTTTATGGTGAATAATCTCCATCCTGCTCAAAGGTTAACGATGAAATGAGTTGCTTGCATTACACCAAGTCCTTTATAGGTATCCATGAATCCTCAGTTTTGTTAAACCCTAACCACCGCACTTTAACTGCGTCCTTTTTTCTTTGTAACACTTTTTCAACAAGATATACATCACCTACTGTTGACTTTAACATTTCATGTCCATAAAATGCACCTTGCAACAAATCTCCTTTGTTATCTTTTAAGATATACGTTTCAGGTACAGTCGGTTGCACTTTATACACTGTAAAAACTTCATTCGTCCAATTGGGAAGGTATTTCTTGGTAAACACTCCCTTATATTTACTAATCCGTACTTTATCACTTACATTAAATTTTCTTGGCTGCATTTTTTCTACTTTAGGCTTTGTATTTTTCTTTATGCGTTTTAATACATCTTTTGCATTTCTTCTATTTACTTTGTTAGGTTTCATACCAATAGTTCTATGAAACCTGTTGTTATAATCATTTATTAATTGTGGTAAAACATCATACCATACGTAAGAACCTCTTTTTGAAAATTGTTTATACAGTGCTCCTTTTAAGGTTCTATTGAATCTTTCTACAATAGCTGCTTTTTTCTCTGAATTTGTAGAATAATGATTTATTTTATATTTATTCATTAACTGTGCAAAGTTTGTATTAAAGTATTCTGTTCCATCATCAGTTTGTAAATGTTTAATTTTGTTTTTATCTCTTTTTATGGCTATTTCCATGGCTTCTGTTACGCTTTTACCAGTCTTGTCCTTTAGAGGCAAAGCGTCTGCAACTTTTGTAAAACAATTAATAATTGTGAGTATATATTTAAATCCTTTGTTTATTCTGCTATGCGGTCGCATTTCAATTAAATCCGCTTGATATAGATCATTTATCCCTTTTATAACAGTATTTCTTCTTGGAAACTTTATTCTTGCAGGTTTGTGTAGTTCATTAATAATCTTCTCCTTCAGGTCTGACATGATGGTTTCACGAAGACAGCTGATATGGTATTAAATATTCTTTTGTATAAATCTGCTTATATAGGCCAAGGTCATTCCAAACTAATGTATAAAAGGGGGAACACAGCAAAATACTGCAGACAATATCCACACTCTACCATTCGGCCACTATTCCCTCAACCCTATTGACGAGTAACCCTTTCATCGTCCTACATCCCTTTTCCTTTTCCTTTCCGTATAAAAGGGGGAACACAGCAAAATACTGCTGTGTTCCCCCTTTTATACGGAAAGGAAAAGGAAAAGGGATGTAGGACGATGAAAGGGTTACTCGTCAATAGGGTTGAGGGAATAGTGGCCGAATGGTAGAGTGTGGATATTGTCTGCAAGGATGTGTCGTTTATCATCATTTGAAGAAAGAGCTTTTTTTACTTCAGTCACGCTGTACAGCTGATGGTTGAAACTTCTGATTGTGTTAAATTTTGCTATTATATCTTGATCTTCAAATAAACATTTCTTATAGTGATTAAAATGCACATTCTTCTTTAAATACAAACTTTTTACTCCTTTAGTTTTCTTAATGACTTGGTTTTCATTTAGTTGTAAAGAATATAATTTTGACATTAGTGCAACAATTTCTTGAAGTATAACACCATTGGCTTCATCTTTAAATTTGCCAAGCACTTTTTTGTTTCTGTCATTGTCGTAGTTTGGATGATCTTTTGGATAGTCGGAAAAGTCAAAGTCGTTTTTGTAATCAAATGTCCGAAGATCTTCATACATATCGTTAGTAATTATCCAATATATAAAAGCGTCTGTATCCATGTAGGAGATGCCGATGTTTTCCCGTCCATAAAAGGTGACCATCTTTTTGTAATGAAAATCGTACATATGAGTCTTGGAGATATCCAGGATTGACATTCCTATATACAAAGGACGATCCATCTTCACACTTGTTTTCTTCATAGATACAGCTACAAGATTTTCATTAATAATTATAGATGTATTAAAGTTAGGCTGTTGTACGAGTTTCTGTAGTTTGTTCGGATCTGTAACAAGTTTAACGTTTTTATGTCTTCTTTTGTTTTCTAATGTTTTACCGAATATCGCATTGTTCATTAATTTAAAAAAGTCTTTTTGAAAGGCTGATGTAGCGGCTGCTCTTCTGGTAGTGTTCGAGTCTATGTACGGTTTCAACCAGCACGATTGGGAAAATTCCACGGCTCTATTAATTTTAGTAAGACGTAAACCTAATTCGATAGCTTGTTGAACAACGCAATAGTGAGCTACGTATCGTTGTTTATTGTTAAGGGTCATCATTAATTTGGGGTGTTTTCCAGTTGGTGAAATTTCTGTTCTTGCAAGGAGTGGAAGGTCATAATGAAGATCGTGTAAATGTTCTGGATATTCAAAGTCGCAATCCAAAATATATCCGGTATCTCCATGTTTTGGAATTTGTGATATATCCCCAATACAATCGGGATCAACCCATTTAAAGTTGTCAAATGGAAGTGGGTTCGACATGGCCCATCCATACAGATTATTTGCGTCGAAATATCCCAAGTACATTGAAGGTTTCTCTTGATCATGGTCTGGTAGATATTTGTTGTTGGCTTTAACATGTCTTGTCACGCTTTGAGTTAATCCACCTCTAACACCCGACTCAACCATTAAAACCATATCTATATCTGTTAACAGCTGGAGTTTGCATTTTGTTTCTTTCAACATTGCTTGCCAAGCTAGTCCTGGAGATGTATACGAATGTAGAGGGTCCAAACCGTATGCTGCAAAACAGGTTCTTCGGAATTCTTCCATAACATCGCAGAGAAGAGTCACGTCAAGTTTTACATAAAAGTCTGAGTATTCTCCTAAGGTCTTCATATCCAACTCGTTCCATACTCGACATGCATGTTGATAATCTTCAAGTGAAATTTCCGAATCATTAAGTTTGTTGTTAAATTGTTCTGGTGGAGGAAGTGATGTTTCATTAAATCTATGCAGTCCATCGATGTAATCGTAGGGGAAGACCCCTTTTCGAAGAACCAGATCCATTTTACTACTGGCTACAATTTTGCTTGTTTCTATCAGATCTTCTCTTTTTAAATTCTCAGTTAATTTCATTAGGCTAGAAGGCATAAATCTAAACGAATCAATAAACCTAAGTTTTATTTTGCCAACCTTTTTAGAGAAGCTTATAAATTTTTCCATTGTTGTTGCCAAAACATCTATCGCCCCATCATCTCTTCCCAATTCGGGAATTATAAAGTGGGAGTCATATCCACTAAGGTTATGTAGAACAACGGGTATAAAAGATGGAAGTTTGTAATTCAAATTGCAAGCGTTACAGGCTGCACCTCTGTAGACTCCTGTAAGATGGTCGTGATCACGAACTTTAACGTTATCTGGTGTAAATATGTTATTACACAGATAACATGTTGTTGCCAGATTGTGATGTTGAAGTTGATGTTCTTCCATAGGCAGCATCGGTATTTTCATTTTGTAGAGTTCTTCCACCTTAGAGGCAATATAATACAAATCGTCTACAAAGTGTTTCGCTGCTTGTTCACCGCGATAAATCTTCGGAGCAGATGATAGTCCAAATTCTTGAAGATGTTCTTCAGACAGCGTGGATTTTGTTAGTATACAGTAACTGTTTGGTGCGTGTTTTTGATATTTGCTTCTTTTTGTAATATCCTCTTCTTGTTGTTCAATTGGAAGTAAAGATGCTTCGAAATCCGCGTACACAACAAATGGAATAGGGTATTGTTGATTTACTTTGTCAAATTGTACGTATGCTCTGCTAGGATGAGGTAATTTAATTCTAACCTCATAGTTTCCACTACATAACCTTTGATGTTCTAATAACCATTCTGAACCTCCTCTTCTTAATGGTTTGCTCACGTGGCAAAAGCATCTCTTACATGTTGTGATTTTACTTTTATGTTTTGTTAACTGTTTACATACAAGCCCTTCAAAATCTTTTATATACACGTAATGGGATATCTCTCCTTTATTGATTAATAACAGGTCAGTATGATTGTTGCACTCATTCGATGTTATGCGCAAGGGATACACATTATTTGACGAATCCAAACCAAATATGTTGACTGAAGCCGATGGATTTTGCTTTTCAAATTTTGATATATCAGTAATTGCAACAGGGTAAGTCATTCCCTGGAAATTATACTTATGTTGAACTTCTTCATATTTTTGACTTGGTCTTTTTTGGTGGTCTTTGTTTACATATTTTACCAACATAGCATATTTAAAACATTCGTTATCTTCATTTTGCACATTAATACAGGATTTGGTATCACTTACTTTTTTCGGAAGAGGAATGTAACTACTTCCTCTCATTCCATAACCGTGTTTATGAACTCTAACATCCAGACTTGTTATACTTAATAAAATCCATCCAGATCCTCTTCCTTCATGCTCTTGTATTTTTGTCAAAAGTTCCTCAAAACATTCTGTTACAATCTTTTCAATATCTGACGCAGCCATGATGGTTCGGTTTTTTGTCATAAAACCTCTTGGTGATGTTTCGTTTTGTATGTTAGTGAATATAGCATCTAGCAACAGTCCAAATTTGATAAAATTTAATCTTTTTTGTTCATTCTTTAATGTTTTGGTTACTAATTCTTTGGCGTTATGTAGAAAGTTTTCAAGTTGTAATTTTACGTTGTCAATTTTAAAATGTGTTACTACCTTACCGGGTAGTGCTTGAGCGTGTAGTTCCACATCTACAGCTGTTGATGTTGAAGGTCGGTGAAGTGTAGACATAGCAGGCGTTGAAGTCGATGTTGATGGTGTTGATGTTGAAGGACGGTGAAGTGTAGACATAGCAGGCGTAGAAGTCGATGTTGATGATGCATATTGAATAACACTTGGTCTGGAATGTTGGTGTTGAGCTAACATTCGATCTATTTCTTTCAATTCTTCTTCTTCATACTTTTCATCTTGGTTGTTGTTATGTTTTAATTCTTTATGAATCATTAAAAGAAATTCATCCTTAAATGAAGACTTGCAAATATCGCAGCGATGCATAATGTAGGTGCGATCTCCGCAAGGGTCAAAGCAATAATGAAAAACACTGCAAATACCCCTCTATTTATACCCTAGCAAAAGTGGTGGGGGTACGTATTACGTTAAGTTTACTATTTTTTTTGCATTTTATATTTACTATTGTAGCTGAAGGGTACAAAGTTCTGTATTTAGGTCAAGGTCATTGAACATATTTGCCAAAACGGGGAATAGAGCAGTAAATGATTTCATATCAAACCATAAACTGATCTATTCCCCGCTCTGTATTTAACTAAGACAATTTTCTCCATCAGGAACATTTGATAGATTTTAAACTCGGATGTGAAGTCGGATTGTACACATTGCATCTCGATCAACTAAAAATTTCATAAAACAATAGGGATCTTCAGTTAGAGATTCATCTTTAACATATTCGATGGTCAACATTGCCGAACGAAGATCTTGTGGAATTACGTCGACTTTTATGAGTCGCCTTTCGAGTTCAAACCGTTTTGTTATTGATGCAAGTTTTATCACATCATCGATATCGATGAGGGAAAGCTGTAGCAAACGGAGTTTCCTGGCGGGTTCATCATGCCGATATGATAAATATACACTGTTGCATCGTCTTTAAATAGACGTTCCCCCCACCATTAAATGTATAAGTTACCCCACTTTTTCAATCTTGTAAATGGGTCAAGGTCATACAACGATATTACCAAAACGGGGAATAGAGCAGTAAGTGATTCTCACTATAACCACAAACTGATCTATTCCCCGCTTTGTATTTAAAGTAAACTATTTGAAGACAACAAAGACTTATTCAGATTCTTCCGATGATGATGATGATGATGAGCTCATATCACTAAATAAGCGACGACGAACACAAAAGTTCCCTGTGACTGGATCTAGAACTACATCATCGATATTAATACTGCTTGGAGGGGTTTCACTATCAACAAAGTCCATTTCCTCCAAGCAAAGCAACTGATGATGAAATTCCGGTTCATTATCATCGACATCGTCGTCGTCAGTCAACAGCTCCAACAGCTCCATCTCTCCAAGATATGGTTCACTGCTATCAAACTCACTCAGTAGTTCAAGATCACTAAATAGTTCACCTTCCATCTCTGAATCGTCTTCGTCTTCATCTTCGTTTAAATTTAATGGAATATTTTGAATTAATTCCAGTATAGTCTTCTTAGAAGGGAAAATGTTATCTCTGGGCGACATGATTCCAAGTAGCAGACTGATTTACCACTAATACGAAACCACCTTTTATACCTGATTTCGGTGGTGGTGGGGGTAAGTGTTGAAAGTGCAAGTGGTAGGGAAAAGTGATAGGGAAGAGGTATTATTGTAACACAAATGATTAAGTCCTGTAAGTGGGTCAAGGTCACCTTATCCTATTACCAGAACGGGGAATAGAGCAGTAAGAGATTCTTATTCTAACCTCAAACTGATCTATTCCCCGTTCTGTATTCCCCCCCCTTTGTCCTTTTATTTAGTTTATGAGGTTGTGTAATAAAGGCACAGTGTGTAACCTTCTCGTAATAATTGGTCAATTTTTTTCTTCAAAGGGATTGGTTTTACATCTATTTTTACTTCTTCTGTTCCACGAATACCCAATCCTTTGACCTGAACATGTTGGTACTCCGTTAACAGTTGGTAAACACGCTGGATAAAAGTATCCGCTTTAGCAGTAGAGTCAATATAGTGGAGGTATACCATGGTAGGTGCTCTCTTGATGCAATTCAGAACCAAAGTGATAATTGTCTCTGTAACATCGGGCTTATATACCCATCGTTATTTTTTTTTTTTTTTTTGCTTTAGTTACAGGTTTGAAACAATATAAAATGTTATGTTAATGTTCCATCCATTATCGACTAACCTTACCATATTGCCAAAGATTTTATATAATTTTCTACTATAGTTTGTTTCAAATGCTTCATTTTCACTACTATAAACTTCACCTGTTGGTCTCCACATGTACAATTGACAACTAACCTCTATATCAAGATACCGTAGCAGTAATCTCCTTACAGCAAGCAACTGATCAATGTTTTCGACCCGTCTGCTAACTATTATAGTTGCTGCAGAGATAGGAGTGGATGCACTCATTTTCAGCAGAGTACTAATTTTTACCAACGATGGAGAACCTCCTTTATACTTAGTTTAGGTGGTGGTGGGGGTTAGGAAAAGATATTGTTGTTGTAAGAAATAAGAAGATCTTTCATTATTTTTTATCAAACGAATATTTTCTAAGTCCCAAGGTCATTTACACCAGTTGCCAGAACGGGGAATAGAGCAGTAAGTGGTTCTTACTTTGACC